>OY101448.1:156213045-156577217 GCA_956483635.1 Panzeria rudis | reverse complement strand
AGTGTTTGGGAAAAACTATGTTTGAAAATTAAAATTATTTTTGATAATTAAAATTTCTTATTTAATTTTTAACAATTTCTGTGGTAAAAATGACCAGTTTTTATGGTTATAATTACCAATTTAAAATAATAACAACAAAAATAGTTATTTTACGAAAATTACTGTATTTAAGTCAAGCAAGTCACCACACGTCTACGTTTATTTTTTGCTGTCGTTATTTAATAAGGTGACTTGGCTGAGATGGAAAAGGCGTTGGCTTACAAACATTCGAAAAATTGTGAGAACTTAAGTTCAAGACCAAAAAAAAAAACATTTTTTTAACAAACGCACTTACTGTTTACGCCTTGACAGGCATCGAACGTGCGATTGGTGCAATTCTAACCTATGAAATTGGTTAGATTAACCAATATTTTATTAATCACCTTGGCAGCAGATACATAAGTTGTTATGATTTTTTTTCAGAGATCGTAAATTACCGATTGCCATGATAAAAACAATAATAGCAAATCATGTTGGTTACATATTTTTTGTTTATTCAAAAAATTTCAAATGTCTTTGTTTGTCAACCAAACATAAACTTTAACAAAAATTCTCAAAACAATTTAAACAACTTAAACTGTGATCAAAAAAATAAACAAGACAAAAAATCAAACTAAATCCCATTAAGATTTAGTCGAGCAAATAACCATGTTGTTTATTTTATGCTTCCTTTTATACCCAGTTTTTTATTTTTTTATAACCTCCAAATGAATTCGAATGTGAAACTTTTTCAAAATTATATGGAATTTTTCTTTTGTTGTGATCCATAAATGATTGTATTGGAGTATTTTTATTCATTTAATTCTTTAAGCAAATCAAAAACAGATAAAAGTATGGTTTTGACATAAACACTTTTGGTGGGTGGATATGAAATACTTTATAAACACACACAAACACACACACATTAACATAAAAGTAAACTAACACACGGCTATAAATAAATAAATAAATAAGCAAATAAAATCACAAATAAATAAAATCCACATTTTATAAAAAAGCAGCACAAATAAATTTGTATGGACTTGTATATTGGAATTCTCAAAAACAGAATGCAAAAGGGGGAGAAATTTTCAATGCTTCATTTCAGTTGTCCTTCTTTGCTGTTGTGGCATCATGACACGTTTTGTGACGCGTGTTTCAATTTAGCATTTGCCAATATTGAAATCGCGTTCACAAGTTTCTTTTTAAATAAATATTTAAGTTGCGTTTAAATATTCAAATAAACCACCCATTAAGTTTATTGCCTTGAGTTTTATTTTTTTCTTTAAGCTTTTTTTTCAAATCAATTTCCGTTGCGATATGTTTGTGCCTTAAGTGGTTTTAATGCGAAAATATTCATGCAATTGTCATGTACTTAAATTAATTCCTTATCATTTTTTAATCGCATCTTCAAGGATTTTTATTTGTGGTTAATGCGTAACGGATTTCCACTCTGTTTGTATTTGAAAAAAGGGAAATTAGAAAAGATTTGAAATGGAAATGGGAGAAAACTACGCGATATTTAGTGAATAGAATTTTTAATGTTGTATTGAAGAAAATGATATTAACAAAAAGGTGCATTTAAAATAAGAAAATTAAAAAAAAAATCATGAAAATTGTACTTTTAACCAAAGTATATTTAATAAACAACTACAACAAAACAAATAACATATTTCACTTTTTTATAATTGTCCAGCTATAAAATGCGCACAACTTGTAAAATTGCTACTTGTTAAAATTACATTTATAGAAATTGTTATTATTATTATTGTATTTGTGGAAAATATTTTACAACTTACGTAGAAAAAGTAAATTTATTATACTCCATAAATATGCTTTAGAAAGCTATTACTAGTTTATTTCCACTCTAAAGCGTTCTCCTTTTATAATAAACAAATTTAATTAATCATTTGTGCAATTTTATGTGAAAACAAAAAACACCAGGCACTTTAATTGTTTATGAACTAATCAATAGAAAAATTGTTATTAGTTGTTTACAAGTATTTTATTAATACACATACCCACATATATACATACATTCATACATACATGTCCATATGTATTACACATTTATTACATTGTAATTTATTCGGAATTGCAGTACTTTAACAATGACATAAGTACTTAATTATTAGGGCAATTATTACACCTAATCCTCTTAGTTATAGTTAGCAAAAATTTCACATTGAATTTAAAACATTGTACTTCATTGTTATGGAACTAATTAAATATAAGTAATTATAATTCAGTTGTTTTGTTAAAAAAAACTTCAGAAAATATTTTAATATATTTTTATTGCTGATTTCTAAGACTCATTTGACGTCAATAACTTCATTTAGGATTAGTACGAGTTAATATGAATTATAAAAATTTGTTTTGATAAAATTTCTTTTTAACCTCCGACCTACAGGGAAAAGTCTACTTCTAATTTCCTATTTTCCCGGGAAAATCTCAAAAATTTCCCGGGAAAACGGGAAATTAAAAGTACACGTTATTTCATAAATATATAGACTTTGTTGACATACATATTCATATAACAAATTTTCATTGTAGTCCTGTTTTTCTTTAATATCAAAATTTTCAATATTTTCTTATATATTAAAAAAGTTCTTTTGACTGACTAATTATTTTTAAGAGTGGAATATTGGAATATCTAATCAGACTAGCAGAACCGATTAGTACTACTAATTTCGACAGCCGCTACGCTGTCATCATCAGCGTCCTTTGTTCGCTTTTACCACGTTTGATCGTGGATATTAATGGTATTAATGAACAAAAGACGCTGATGATGACAGCGTAGCGGCTGTCGAAATTAGTAGTACTAATCCGTTCTGCTAGTCTGATTAAATATTCTAATATTCCACTCTTAAATATAATTTGAATTTACATTAATTCAATTATTGTGAACTTAAGCCGAATAATAATAACTTCCGACTCATACGCATTTTCAGTTCAAATAATAATTGCGTACAAATATTTTTTTAGGCAAAATTGAAAATTTTTTATTTTTAATTGATAAAAAATCGATAATGGCAAAACCTTGCCGTAGTTCATATCTGATCATAAAGCCGCATATAATACAAATGAAATAAATTTTATTTCATGAAAATAAATAAAGTGAAATTACCTGATTTTTACAAAATAAAATTTAGTTTTGAAGAGGCTGCTCCACAGATTTTATTATAAGTTAACAAAGACCCCTCTTTATTTAAATTTTTTCTTTATTAAAAATTCATAAAAAATCAAGTGGCAAAAAATTAAAATTTTTATTACTGGATCATAAAGCTATATATATATATATATATGGGCATTTCCATTGGAAAGTCCACTTTTTATCACAGAACGATGTAATTCGCTTCTTCCTAAAGTTTTACTTAATGTAGAGCTACTTCCGGCCTATAAACAAACATATAAAGAAGTAAAAAACTTACGTTTTCTTAAAAAAACAAGCTTAATTGCTTGGTGACGCACGTGACAAAAAGTTGATTTTCCTGTGGAAATACCCATATGGTATATTCTACGAAAATCTGTTGATATATGATTTATTCATAATATAGTGCATTTACCAGATTTTTGCAAATATTTGCACTGCGCAACAAAATCAATTTATTTTAAATTACAATGTTCTAACGACTGATTCTGGTACACTGAAACAAATATCATCAAACTGCAACTAACAATTTCAATTGTTAATATGTAATTTAAATTCAAACATATATTTTGTTAATATAACAAATTTAGTTGTTGATACGACAAACACAGACATTTTTTTCAGCAAACTGAACTAGCCAAATTTTTTGTTATATATTGTGAAAAAAGTGAACAATCATCATTGTTGATATAACAAATGAATGCACACACGTAGATGAAAGAAAGCAAATCACGTTTTGTGTGTATTCATTATTTGCGTACTAGTCCAGAGATCGCCTGTTCCATTCCGCCCAAAGACATTTTGTGTTTTTCGCGAGGGTTGTGATTGTATAAAAAAAGTTGTTAATACATCAATTATGATAGTTAAATTTTTTCGAAAAATTAACAATTCACATTGCTGATATAACAATAATCTTAATTGAAATAAGGTTGAAATCAACAAAAAAGTTTTTAAAAAATCTTTTCTAATTTTCCTTTAACTTACAATTTCGTAATTGTATTTACAAAAATCGTTGTAGGTTCAAAATCAATTAATTATTGAATTAATTGTATTTACAAATTTTTTTTCTGTGTAGAGCACAGCAAAAAATATATACTTTTGAAAGCTTACATCTGGGATCCATTTTGGGAGGAGTTTAAGTTCCCTCCTTTGTGGTGTTTGTTGTACAATGTAAATATTCAAAAATTTTACAAACATTAGGTAACTTTACGTTATTATGAATAAAATCAAAATTTCGAGCTGAAAATTGGAGTGGTCTTTCTCAAGTTATAATAAAACCTTGAAGCAGCCTCTTCAAAACTCAATATATTGCAAATATCAGATAATTTCAGTTTTTCGTGAAATAAAGCTCATTTTATTTTTTTTTCAAATTTCCTGTGATAAAGAATTCCCCTATATTGATAACAAAATTATTTCAAAATAAAAATATATATATAAAATAAAAAAATGTTGACATGGCTGGAATACGAACCCGGGCTTTCCGGACGTAAAGCATACACTCTCTAGCTGAGCCATATCCCATTTATTTTTTTATGGGATACAACTTGTTTTAAGTACTTATGTATAAAAAGAAAAGAAATAACCGGCATGGAAAAGAAATACTTAGAACGAAATATTTTATTATGTTAAAGATAAATGTTATTGAAATTCATATTTTTTTTAATAACATGGTTTTATTGAATATAATTCTTGTCTATTTTTTTCTGTGTATATGTAGAATGTATGTAAGAATGGTAAGCTTTTGCGCTTTTCGATTTTAATAAATTTTTAATAAATAAAAAATATTTTTTATAATAGCAGTCTGAATAATTCCGAAACTGTTGAGTATATAAAAAAATAATACTTAAACGACTTAAATAAAGATCGTGAGAAAATTCTTAAATTTTAGAAAAAAAATTATAAAAACTTAGTCGTAGTATTTAAAGTTTCGACTATTTTTGTAGTTAGGGGACAATAAAACCTCAAAAAATATAGTGGTACTCCTTGGCATCGTTCTTGTTTCAGAGTGTAATAGAACTTCTTGCAATAACAAGCCTGTGTAAAAATCTATCAAAATTATCCGAATTTCCACTACCGCTAGATCACAAGTTCCGGATTTATTGATTGCTTTGGGAATATTTTTTTCATTAGAGTACTTTGAGTCGGATTCTGGTTGCCGGCGTTGTTAACCTCAGCTTGAAGATGCTAGTTTCGTACCCTGGCGCAAGAGTGCGTTTTTTTATTTCCTTAAACTGAAATTTTTTAGTCGCATGAGATGAGAAATGCCTTGGCTTCGTTTGGTTTTACTAAAAATTTAGGGCCCTATTAGGATGCACCAATCAAATAAGTTGTGTTGTTAATGTTACGACCCAACTCAATGATCTTTTTGTATTATGATTCACAGACAATTTTAGTTGTTTTCGAAATAATGCTAAAAAAAGGTTCTTATCTATGCTATGTTTTTTAAAACCATAGTAGCTATCACAAAATATTTTATATATTTTTAGTTTTAGCTATTTTTTCTTATAATATTATGTTTTATGAGTATGTCAACAATATTGGTTGACAAATGTGATAGGTTGGCATCTGGAATAATGAAACAAAAGTAATATAATAGTCGAAATAAAAACCAAAACACAATTGATAAAAAGTAGTTGTCTCATATTGATAACAGTTGTAGTCCATAATAAGAATTTGACAACTACGACTCAACTATCAATTTACTTGTGAATCATATTTTGCCGTCACATTACTCGAAATTAACTTCTGAATGTAGATTTGTTTTACAGCCTCCCACATGTTGTTTGCTAAAATATTGGATAAAAAAGAACGCACGGTGGCACAGGGCTGGAACGAAGTTCCTGTCGCCTTCGTCATAGTCCCCATCGGCTTGGGCCTGCCGTCTTCGGCCTGCTACTTTCGGCCTTATGCTATCGGCAGGCCACCTTCGGTCGGCCGCGTTTGGTAGCTGCGTCAGGCGCCCCTCATCTTTATCGACCTGATCCCCTCAAAAAATAAAAATTATACTTTAAAAACAAAAATTTCACTTGACTTGATGACACCAAGTAAATGAAGATAGTAATTTTAACTCCTGTGCCTCGTTTCTGTAACTTGTAAGAAGTTCTCACATCGAGAAAATATGAATAATTATACTTGTCATCCGATCTTTTATAGGACGGTTCATAGAATATAAGTTGAATTATTATATGACTCACCCTGCAAACCTGATATAAATTCAAAAATATTAATTTTATTCTCATTCATCCTGTTTTTCACAGAATGGTTATAAAATTTTCGATGCGAGAAACTCTCACATTAGTTACCGAAACCCGCCACTGGATGAAAAAAGAAGACAATTTGTCAAAAAACTCCTATTGACTGGAAGATACTTAGGGGATGTTTCTCAGGACTTTAGCCGAGAACCTGGTGTATAGCAGAGACACCTCCACTTAGGAAGGAAACCAACGATTAGCCAAGACACCACCCTGGTCTAAAGATTTCTGAAATCTACAACAAAAACCTTCCCAAAATCTCAAAAGTTCCCCGGATTCCCAAAAACATAGGCCAAAAATCTCCCAAAAATCCCAGAAGTTCCCCGGATTTTCAAAAACTGGGACAAATATCTCCCAAAATCCCAAAACTTCCCTGGAAAACAACGGTAGGACTTTAACCTTTGCGCCTGCCGTTGCCTTCGTTTTGAAATGGGGTTACAAGTATCCGTTACACGTATTTTTTATTTAAATATTCTTTTTTTTACGCCAACCCCAGCATAGAAAACATTTGTATGGAGCATATCAAATGTGCAACGTGCCATAGGGAACTTCGTTCCAATAAGAGATATAGAGATAAAAACCTTTAATTTAAACATAAGCGATATCTATCTTTTTGTGTCCGCAAAATAGCTTAAATGAGACGAAAAAGAGTGAGTGAGTGCCGGCGAAGAAGCAGCGAGCGGTGGGTCACATTTCAGTCTCATCTGTAAGCATTAACGTTATTAACAAAACAATTTTGATATAAAGAATTAACTTAAAACTTATCCATAACTTGCATAAGATCATTTGTAGGCTGCATTAAAAATTTTTACCCAACTTGAAAATTAGTAAAAAACCCTTTTCCTTTCAAATTAGTTTTCTATAGGTTAGCTTTTTTCGCGGCTAGGGCTCTATGTATTGATTATGGCCCATTGTGCATCTTAGAATTTAAGTTTAATTCAAATCACTTGGTCATAATAACTATATTTTGGATAAATAGACAACTGGAACGTTTTTGTTAAATTTCTTAACATTTCTTCTTCTAAGTTTCATACTCTAGAAAAATGCATTTGTTGTCCTTTTTTTAATTGCTTCATTCAACTGTTAGTGCAAAATGTTTCCATCTCATCACAAGAATTTTGAATTGATGTTCAATTCTAAAGTGTGTTTGTTAAAAATGTCATTTAACGCGACAATAATGGTTGCAATAATACTTGAAATGATGGATTGCACCTGAATTGCACCGTTTGTCATTTCTGGCCAGCAAAATACAAGAAAAGAAAAAATACCATTTATGTGTATGTATTTGTTTCTGTGCCTAGATTGGACAAATAAATGGAGGCCATTTGAACGTTGTAAACCAAATAAATGCATATTTATGGCCAACAATCATAAAATGGCCACAATGCAGTGAAAAACTGTGGGGCTGCATACAATTCTTCTCAAAAATATTTCTCATACACACCCACACACACACATATAAGAGACATGAATGAATATGTCCTTTTGATGCATTTGTGTTGTATGCTCAACAATATTTATGAGCTTTTGTTGCATGCTGCTTCAAAGACTCAACAACGAAAAATTTCTCAAATAAAAATGTTGAATTTGCAGATGTTTTTATTTGATTTTATTTTAAAATAAAAATGCATATACGAATCTGCAATATGCTTGATGGCAAAAAATCTCCCCAACAACAGTTCATTCTTTTGTAGTATTTTAGCATTTTTCATTTTATTTTCATAGCTACTCTTTTTTTTAAGTTCTATTTTAGCATGTCCAGTCACATGTTTGCAACTAAGAGCTGGAGAATATTTCTTGTGTGACATTTTCCCCATAACATCCTTTGATGTCCCCTCATCATACTCAAAAATTTTGCCATTTACCCACTCAAAGAGAAAAAAAAATTAACTTCAATGACCATCACATAAGTGTAAAATTTTACACTCCTGGCTGTTAATATACCTTCCGGCTTCGACATCATCCCATACATCCGTATGCCGCCAGTAGACAGCCGTTTATAAAAACATTCTTAAACAAAAAACTGTCTCCAGCTGTGGTCACATATGACCAAAAAACGCCATCAGTGATTTTTAGCATTTTTTTGACAGTTTATTTATACATTAAAAAAACATTTTTGCTGTTTTCATTTTAAGTTTCATTTTTGCCGAGCTAAATTCAAAAGAGTATACAGAGAGTTTCATTTCTTTTGTTTTAGGTTTTAGAACTTTAACATGTCCTTTTTCCAGATTTTTTTTGTTGTTGTTGCATATGTACATATTTGTGTTATCGTTTTTTGATTTTCTTAAAAAAAATCGAAATAAATGGTCAATCAAATAAATGCTTGTGACAAATGATAAATAATAGTTTATATACAAAAATATGTATATATTTTTTTAACTCAATTGTTTTATATTTTTATGATTATGTGGTATGTTGGTACATTTTTATTGAAGAGATTTATATATGAACTGCATGAAATAAATCGATTTTTAAATCTCTAATGGAATCTATATATTGAAAAAATTTGTTAATGGGTAAAAAAATATGAAAAAATAGTTCCAAGGGAACTTTGCGAAAGATTTCAAATCATATATTAAGGATGAGCAAACTACTTGAGTTACTCACAATGGTATACACGGAAAAAAATACTAATGTAAAATCAACATGTAGCAATTTTGATTGGAGATCATATTAATTATATGAGTGATTCTCATTTCAAATTCTTTTTTCGTGTCTGTCGAAAGTATAGTAAAACATTTCTTACAATAAACGCACAAATTTTAAAATGAAAACTGCTTTAGCATGATTTAATATGTTACAAATAAATGTAAATAAGTTTTTTAGTGTAAAACTGACGATTATGTGTTAAAAACAAAGAACGAAAATACTATTTATACTCCCTTCATACAAAATGACGTGTCCGTAATGCATGCTGTTGATTTTCCACATTAAAAAAGTATAAATGTTTCTAAAAATGGGATTAAATTTATAACCGCTTTAGAATATTTGCATTTGCTTCTCTTATTTCACACACAAAATCTATGAAAAATATTAGAAATTATATATTTTTTAGGGTTCCGTACACCAAAAGTGTTAAGGACACTATTGTTTTCGCTACGCTGTCCGTCCGTCTGTCTGTAACAGGCTGTATTCTCGGGAACCATAAGAGCTACGGACCTGAAATTATCACAGAATATGTAAAACTTTTGCCGCTACAATAAAAAATATATGTAAGTTAAAAATAAAAGGGTGTTCTAAAGAGAGCAACGAAACATATTGAAATAATAATGTAATATACAGACACTTATATATAGACACTTTAAATTTTCAAAGTTAGTGTTAATTGGGGTAGTCTGTAGAATAGACTACACCAATTAACACTGATATTTAAAGCAATAAAAGTTAAAGTGTGTTCTATCAGTTAATGTAATTATACTATGTAATTTATACAATATGCTGTATCTTGGAAACTGTAAGAGGTAAACTCTTGAAATATTCAAAAACGCTAAAAATAAAAAAGCTTAAAGGAAAAAAGCACCAAAATTAAAAAAAAGTAGTTAAAACGCAAAATATTAACAAAATTAAAAAGATCGCCAAAAACTACAAAAAACGCCAACAATCGAAAAAATCGCCAACAATCGCTAAAACTAAAACTATCATAAAAAAACAAAAAAATCGCAAAAAATGGAAAAAAATTACCGAAACGAAAAAAGCGCCAAAACAAAAAAAAGGGCCAAAACTAAAAAGTCGCAAAAACGAAAAAAGTGTAAAAAAATCGCTAAAACTAAAAAAAACCACAAAAAGCGCCAAAACTAAAAAAGCGCCAAAACTAAAGTAAATCGCTAAAACTAAAAATATCGTCAAAAAGCGAAAATAACATTAAAACAAAAAAAAAATGCCAAAAACCAAAACACGCCAAAACTAAAAAAACGGCAAAAAAAGAAAATGCCAAAAACAGAAAATCGCAAAAAAAAACGAAAAAATTGGCAGAACGAAAAAAAAGTATCATAACCAAAAAAAATCGCTAAAAATATCACCAATAACCGAAAAAAAGTCCCCAAAACCGAAAAAGCGCCATAACTTAAAAAAATCGCCACAACTAGAATAAGTCGCTAAAACTAAAAATAGCATCAGAAAGTGAAAAAAACGTTTAAAAAACGCAAAAACCAAAAAATCGCCAGAAAAAAACGAAAAAAATCGCGAAAATTAAAAAAGCGCCAAAAACAAAAAAAAAAATTGCAAAAACAACGAAAAATACTTAAAAAAAAAAAAAAATAACATTAAACAAAAAGATCACAACGAAAAAACTGCCACAATGGGAAAAGGGGCAAAAAACGAAAAGGTATATGCATATGTATGTGTATTCGTACGGAACCCATCGTGTGCGAGCCAAAGTCGCACTTTACTTAATTTGTTTTCAATTATTTGTTATCTGCAGTCTATTGAACGTTACTCTTTTTTAGTACAGTTCATTACTCAGTTTAGTTATTGAAATTGCTTTAAAAACATACGCTAAAATAACAGCGTAGGTTAGTACTTGTGAATAATTAAAAGTTTTATGAACTTTAATAAACAGTATGATATTGCAAAACATTTCATCAATCAATCATGGTTTGTAGCCAAAAACATGTATTGAGTGTTATCCATATTTTCTTAATTTAGTTGAAATTTTCTAGTGAATAACTAATTAATTTATGGTAAAACATATCGAACATTATATATCTGAATTGTTTTAAATGCAAAATATAGTGTGTGTTCTGGAAAAAATATTGAATTCATATAAAAATGTATTGAGCGTTACATTAACAATATTCTTAAATATAATTTTTCATTAAATTTTAGGACCGCAAAAGAAAGTTAACAATAGCGGAAGGG
Source organism: Panzeria rudis (assembly GCA_956483635.1). Taxonomy (NCBI): domain Eukaryota; kingdom Metazoa; phylum Arthropoda; class Insecta; order Diptera; family Tachinidae; genus Panzeria; species Panzeria rudis. The sequence goes on along the minus strand of OY101448.1, from coordinate 156,565,940 downwards.
TAGAAGCGATATAGAAAATATTATAAGTTTAGCAATTTCTTATTAACTTTGAATAAATTTTGCTTTTACCGTACTGTAGGTCATATTTTGCTATTAATAATTATTTGAAATTGACACAACTTTTAAGATTGTTGCTTCATTTTATTAAAATTAGTCTTGTTTGAAAGAAAAGTTAGTCTACTTTTTGCGCATGTATAAATCTTTGTATAGAATTATTTTAATAGATAAAAATTTTTACTTTTCCTTGTCAAATTGAAAAACTGGTCATAACTTTAAGTTTCATCCTGCTATTATAATTGATAAAGGAATAAAAATTTTTAATAGACGACAATGAATTTAAAATTGCAGATTTCACTAAAGAAGTCAAAATGTAATCGATCACAGCTCAATTATTGAACAACATCCAGAAAAAAAAGAACACAAATGATACACAAAACAATCATTTTGGCAACATCATTATCACATAACGACAATGAACATAAAAATCACTCCTAAAGAGCAGTTGTTGCTCACACACACTCACACACACAAATGGTAGTTTATGAACAAATATTGTTTCCTAAATGTTTGTCGTCAAAAATGATGCTTACAAAAATATTGGCTATTTATTAATGTATGCATGTCTGCATGTATGTGTTTATGAATGATTAAATACAATTGTCCTTGTGTTATCATCCTCTATGATGTCACATGTTACGCCAAATTAGTGCACTTTTTTGTGTTTTCCTCTAACGGTTAAAATCTAAACCATAATTACGCTCTTTCATTTATTTTATAGACAAAAAAACAAATGTGTTACTAATTAGTTTTTGACAGCAATCGATCAAATTTATGTATACATACATATTTCTTCTCATATTCAGGGTATAAAAGAAAATTTTTGACTAATGAAGTTATAATTTTGTGTAAAATTTCTAAACAATAAAGAGACATAAAGGTTGCAAACAGCTGATGTTTTTAAGATAAAAGTTTCAACATGAACTAGTAAAATAAAATTAGAAAAATATCTGATGGTGTTGAAAAGAAGTCGTCAATGTTTCGATAACAAGATCATAAAAGAATTGTGCTTACAGTACAATTACGACCGACATTAGGCAAGCCTTACAGACACTCTAGAAATACGGTCTGATAGAAGTTTGAGAAGTCGTTTTTTTTAACTAATGCCACATCCGGAAACGGAAAGAGTGATCTATATACACGAGCTGGATGGCTCTGTATCAAGTTTGTTGAGGATATACCGCGAAGGACTCTAAGATTTAATCAGCTACATCTAGATTCCAGAAGATAATAATTTTCGTCAAACATCACAGGTGATTTTCAAGTTTCAATACTTTGGAAGGAGAATGTCTCACGTCTGAAGAAGCTGATATTCCAGCAACTCGATACGTTGTTATATTTAATGAGATACAGCAGAAGCGAAACAATAGAATGATTTCGGAAAATTCACTTCACATATTGCAGAGATGAGGAATACAGGCCTCCAGGAACAAGGTATTACTACCCTTTATTAATTACTTCATTCATATTTTTTTTATTAAAACACTAGAAATACTTCTTGATATACACGTCAGGGGACAACTTTTGGCAGAAAACTTATTTGCTTCTCATCACACCTCCCAATAGGTAAGATCTGTGGAAACAGATACTCTTGATAGAAAAGAATACGTTTTGTTATCCGATATAGAAAGCGTATTTATTAAGTTGAATACATAGTACATGCTTTCCATACTTGGGGCCTTATGTGAAAAGCAGATGGATCATTTGCTTGGTAGTAGAATTTCTCGCAATGAAGTCAACAACGTTGAAGACAATGCAAGAGTTATGTAACTCCTCATGATATTTGTATAAAACACATACAATGTTATTTAATTAGTTTGGCTTAAGTTCGTTTTCAATTTAATCTTTGTATTAAACTTATTTTATTTTAGATAAAAATTCTAAAGAATTGAACATTCAAAGAAAAATTTGGCTATACGGAAGGTTGAACTGACATCAGATGTTTCGCGACCAGCACAGTCTTCCCATCAGAGCTCTTTTTGACCTAGACAACACTGCCAGCGAAGGCAGCAACAACCAACGAGCGAAAATCTTATATCTTTGTACTAATTAACAGTTGAGTCGCTATCTCGTGATTATCTTCGGAAAGAAAGGTTCGGCACTTCACTATGTTTTTCTTATCTTGTTCAACCTTTTTAAGCTTTCTGATTTCTGTGATTACGAGTATAGTCATGAGAAGGCAACTCATCTGTTAATTGGTACAAAGGAATATGATTTTCGCTCGTTGGTTGTTGGTGCCTTCGCTGGTAGTGTCGTCTAGGTCAACAACAGCTCTGATGAGAAGACTGTGGGGGTCTCGAAACATCTGATATCAGTTCAACCTTCCATACAGCCAAATTTTGCTTTGAATATTCAATATTTATCGTACGTGCTTTAGAAATTCTTTCTAAAATAAAATTAGTTTAGTCCAAAGATTAAATTGAAAACGAACTTAAGCCAAAGCAATTAAATAACTTTGGAAAAAAAACCATTCAGTTCGACTAAAATTCATAGCTCAGTTGTTAAATCACATACATATCTGCCTGGTTAGCTCTCAGACTCAGATAGTCGTGCATTTTAAAGCATGACCGTGCTGGACATGTCATCATTCTATGAATCGTAGGAGAGAAAGTTCTGATTAAAAAGGCGCACATGTCACTTGTTCCATGCATTTCGATAAACAATTCTTAGTCGAGATACCAAAATTAGAGGGAAAGCTTCGTAATTCAAAATAGTACAGCTTCGTTCTTTATGGACAGCTCCATAATGGACGCTGATACTGGATCAAGAGTAGTCTCTGGCGAAGATTTATTCCACGATTTGCCGAATATTTAGGTGAAGATTTATGCCATAGCTGAAGCTTTAAAAATAGTTGGGAGTATTATCTCAGAAATAAGTGCAATGGAAGTCTATATGGAAATTTACACTTAAACAGGGCCCTTATTTTGAAGCTGGTGAAGCTGAGGTATGTGCTCGCATGTATTAAAACTCAGCCCTTTCTAAAAAGATATTACATAAGAACTGTCTGCGTCGTAGGGTAAAAAAGAATACAATGGAATGAAATAGCTATTAAACACACATCAGATGTCGGATGAGATTAATAAGAAATGCCTCTAAAGAAGGCGACAGTCAGTTGGTCTGCTATTCTCACTTATAATATATCTAGTACTCTTCGTGTCTCACTAAGAAGAGATAGAACAATGCAGTTCCTCACTTTTGGAACAAAGGAGCTGGCACTCCTGGTTCTCATCATTACGGAGCAGTGTCTGATATAACGCACAGAGGAGCTGCTTCGAATAAGAAGAAGAAGAAGAAGAAGAGTCAGTGCAACACTGTTAATGAATATAGTAACGCCACTTGGTTGTCAATTTGCCTTGATCTTCACGAAGTAATAAGGACACGCCCTAACTAATTCACGTACTTCAAAGTAACGGTTTGAACTGTTCATTATCCAAACTTGAAGTGAACAATCCAGGGTGACGAAATCTTTGTGCATTAGTAAGTAATTTCTTCTGTAGTTATCAGCTGGCAGATGGTCAATATAATACGTATGAGCGTGAGGTTAATAATATTATGATCTGTAATATGTAGATGTAATATGAGAAATCTGGTCTGTACCTCCTCATCCCCTCAGGACGCCTTGTGCCAATTATCTATAAGCAACCCAATCTCTGAAATAACTGAGCAACTTGCGTGCATATAAGTATCCAAAGGAGTAGGATGGCATGGTTCTGGCTCTGATCATAGGTGAAAGTGGACCCTAAGGTCACCGACCTGATCTAAAGTTCTAAGGCTTAACAGTGACCACACAATAGTACCACGGGAATCGGTACCCCCACTGATGACTTGTCCTCAAATATAGTTAAAGACATGATGCTCGCCATTGAGGCATATTCTATTCCAACTTGGAATGGGTATACTGATGGACTTCGCTTTCCTTCAAGGTTCATCTCCCACCTTCAATTACCGTTTATTGGTGATATCTCCTCTGTGAGTGCATATATGGGAAGTGGTTGAAATTCAAATGACAGTGAGTGAATATTAATTAAATGGCTGATGCTTTGTCGAGGCTAATACTTCGTTTAATTTCGAATAACCACATAAATGTGTCTCTTTAAGATGTTTCTAGTGTAACAGTAGCTGAATCAAGTAGTGGTTTGTGATCATGTGCTGCGGAAGGTCAATACAGGTGTCACTTAAGATTTGTTTCAACGTTTGGGTTTTCCAATTAAATAATGTGAACAACCTTTTCTCTGGGGAGATCAAGATCGCTTTTTTGGTAGACTCCTAACATGCGGGATATTCCTTGGCTGCATTGCGTAAGCTGCTGATATGAGCACTTAATTTCACATGCTCTTAAGAACACTGTCAGGCTAGGCAGAAATCAGAAGAAGAGTTTCCTGTTAGACAACATTTATAAGTATTAGCCGAGACATAGCGGTAAGTCCTTTCACGATGACTCGGCGTTGTTGCTGATCATGCACAAACGTGAGTGGCTAAAACAGAAGAGGCACCGGGTAGGAATAATTCTGGACTGAAAGGGACATGCCTAAATAGGTCTGGAGAAACATAGTCTAATAGTATCTGTCAGTAATGACTCTATCGCCTTCGACTTGGATATGTTGTGGACACGTGGATACGTAAGACACTAAGACGAATGTGGTACCGACGCAAAAATCGTAAGCGATAGGACAAAGATACTTGAAATATCATCTGATAAAAACCAACCGAGGAATATGATTTTTTTTTGGACCAGCCCTCAGAGCCCTACTTATGCAATGCATTATGCCGGAACTATGAAAATTGGTTATGCGAAGGATGACAAAGGGAGTAGAGTTTATGAACATTCGATTTAAACTTTCCCACACTGAAAGTGACTGCAAAGACCTCTGCAGGGAATATATTCCTTATACGAACTGTTCGGCTAAAATACGAATTCTCTCTGTAATGCGTAGTACGGTTCACTAGCAAATCGATCACAAAAGGATGTGCTCTTGTTGAGGAACGTATTGTACGAAAAAGGATCTTAATTCGGGAACAAGTTCAATGATTTCATTAGAGCACATTCTGCTGTAGTAACGATAGTACAGCGAAAGACTCCCCACATTGCGTCGAAGCTCCAGTGAATCAATAGAGTTGGGTACTCTACTGTCACCGATAAGCTTCTTCTCCCTCTCCTGTACGCACTCGAGTGGCTTCAAAAGTACTTTGAGACCCGGCCCAAACATAAGAGCTGTATTCCATTTTCGGTTAGATGTAGGTGGTATAAATATTAAGGAGATCAGATGGAGTGAAGTATCTCTTGCACCGTCATAAGAAACCGACGCACTTGAATGCTTCTATTAAGACTTGAAAAATGTGTCATGCCAAGGAGCCGAGCTAGCAGTGGTCCACTTCAATATTCCACACCTACTTATACATACTCTTATGTATAAAACAAAAAGAATTCTGTTGCAAAATCTAAGGGCGTTAAAAAATTTTTTTTATGAAGATACAAATATCATTTGGGAAATTTTTCTTATACCTCTTTTCTATGTGAGTATGATTTTACAGGAAGGAAGAGAAGCTTTTTTGTGAGAGAAAAATTTTCCTTAAAGATTTCAATAATTTAACAATTTTTAATTTCCGGCCAAAATTTAGCTTTAAAGATAATATTGATGAAACCGGATCTTAAGCCCCGTTGGTATCATTTCATTTAATATATACTAAATACACATGCGTGTTGTCCAATTTACACATTCATCTAAGTAAGATGTTAAAGGTAATGCATAATTTTAATATATAATTTTAAATACAATTTATTTATGCATAATCTAATCTAATAATATATGCAAAGTATGTTGTTGTTTTGAACAACTGCGAGTTAGATTGTGTGTATGTGTGACAGAGTATTTAAAAGGAAAATGGTTTAAAACCACATTAAATAAAAGCTCACACATACATATGCTCTTCTTTGCAATTGTATAGGGTTTTCAAAATAAACAGACATTTATTTAAATAAATGAAATTGTTCCTTATACAGAGACTGCGCATTTACGTCTAGGGTGTTAACATTAAAAAAATTCCTTTTTTTTGTGGCAAATACTTTTAAATGTGGATGAGTATTTCCGATACTATGAGTTTTTAGTTCCATTGCCTCAATAATCTCAAGTTGGGTAACCATATTCTTTCTGTAAGTTTCTTTGTTGTGTGGCATACAAAGCAATAAGTATATTTTTTTAGATTTTGTGCTCTCAAGAGTTAATTTTTTTATGAGTGAGTACTTTAAGTTTACTTACCGTCGGTATTTTTAAAGCAATTTGTTTTTGTAAAATGTTTTCTTTATGGTACTCGTTTTGTACCATTGTTATTTTTGTGTTGTTGTTAATTAATTCTTCTTTTGTTTAAATACAATGGGCGGAGTTGTTTCTTTTTGCTGTTTTTTGTCTTTAACAAAAGGTTGTGTTAAATATTCTTTAATGTAAAAAAGAATTAACATAAAAAAAATCATGCAAATTACATATTCTTTTTTGAAAAGCTTTACGTGGGAAACTATCACATTCAATTTCAAATCACTGTGAATATTTTATGAATATTTGAAATATTTTTCCCAATTCTGTTTTGAAATTTAGTGTTTTTGAAATCAAGCTTTTTTAATGATTTTTTTATTGGTAAAGTGTGGCTCGATCGATTGTCTTAAAAAATGTCACCCGCCAGCATGCACTGAAAGAATTTCGATTCATAAATCCAATGAAATTTTTTTTTCACAGATTTAATAAAATATTTCACAATTCTAACGAAATTTCGCGAATATTCTGAAAATATTAAATCGGAATTGCTTCATTAACTTTCATAGACACATTGTTTTGACACTGCTGTTGGCTCAATTAGTTAAGATGTTGCCTATAAAGCAATTGATGAGAGTCGATACTGTTCGATGAGAATCGATGGGTTCGATACTGTGAGCGGTAATCAGCATTACAAATTTTTCTGATGTTCACTGGCGTCTATCGTACATATTTCATTCATGGAATTGTCAATATTATTAGAATAGTCAATATAAGAAATAAGTTAGTGAGGCTACTAAGTAATGTAATAATTTCATTAAAATAGTGACATAATTTCATTAAAATAATGAAATAATTTCATGAAACCTATTAGCATTAAAACAATAAAATAATTTCTCCAATATAATGAAATATGTTCATTAGCTTAGTGAAATTATTACATTTGGGCAATGAAATTATTTCATATATTTAATGAAATTTTCATTAAATTAATTTTAACGAAACTTGTTTCATTAACCCAACGAAGCATGATGTTGGTTGAGTTTCAATGAAATTTTTCATTGGATTAATGTCAAAATTCAGAGAATTTGTGAACAAAATTCTTTCAGTACGGCGCCCTTTAGTTTCTTTAAATATATGTACCAAGAACCAACTGTGTCAATTTTCAAAACTCCGGGAATTGTTTCCTTCGATTGGTCTTATTATGTCTTATTTGATTGGGATATAGCGCAATAAACTCTTTATATTCGACAACATTTTTATTTAAAGGACATTTTCTTCGCAGACCAGTGCTATTAAAATATATACACAAAAAAATTGTATTACATAATTTCAATAAATAACATTCTGAACAAAATTAATTTTTGAAAATATTGTCATGAAAAATAAAAATTTTGTTTGAATTTTTCATGACAATATTTTTCAGAATACTAAAACTATAAAAGTTGTCACATTGAAAATAATACATGCAACATTTAACGAAAAAAGCTTTGTTGTTTATATTATTTGGCCAATTTTGTACTTTGGTATTGTTGATTAAATAATCTTCATCCAATAAGGCCTGACGCAGTTTATGCCAATAAAAAACTTTTTATTACATATTTACCCAACGTTTCGTCTATTTTTGTTGACTTTTTCATAGGTACTTTTTCGTAGCTACTTTTTTCGTTGAATATACGAAACTTTCGTACATGTTACGATTAATAATTTAGGTAAATTTTTTTTTGGGTATTTACGAAAGTAACGAAAACCTTTCGTAATCATTTTTCCTTGTTAAAAGTACATACACTGAAAATAATCCATAGAACATTGTACGAAAAAAAATTCGTAGTTTTGTTTTTCGATGAATATACGAAACTTACGTATATATTACGAAAAATAATTAAGGCAAACACTTTCGTAAACATTTTTCCTTGTTAAAAAATATATCCATTCAACATTTTACGAAAAAAAACTTTTGTAATTAATTTTTTCGTTGAATATACAATACTTTCGCACATATGTACATATTAGGAAAAAAATTCTAGGGAAATGTTTTTGATTTACGAAGGTAAAGAACACTTTTCGTAAACATTTTTCCTTGTTAAAAATATTTACACTGAAAATAATCCATGCAACATTTTAGTAAAAATTTTAGTAATTACTTTTTTCGAAGAATATACGAAACTTAAGTACATATTACGAAACAAATTATGGAATTTTTATGAATTTACGAAAACAACGAAAATCGTTTATAAAAATTTTTATATTTGATATAAAAAAAAAATCAACCAAAATAATTTTTTATAAATTAACATATTTCTGAGGTGTAAGAAAATAAAACAAACTTCTAACTCTTATAAAATAAGTAAAAAGTGGCGCAGTAGGTAGAGTACGTGCCTTGAAATATTAAGATTGTGAGTTCGTGCCCCGGCTGAGCCAATCTTTTAATTTATTTTCGTATATTTCGTATGTTTTACGAAAGAATTACGTGGTGCAAAATAACGATATATTTCGTAATATGTACCAACGTTTTCGTGCATATGTTGCATGGATTTTTTTCGGTGCATCTATTTCATTTTTGTTATAGTTTTTTTTATTATCATAGAAATTTACAATACGGGTATTAGATTCATTACTTTTTTTCAAAATCACTTTAATTCAATGTACGCTTACGTTGTTTCAATGAAAATATTCATTAAAATTAACTGTAAAACGGCTCATTGAAAGTATTCGTTGTTTACTAATTTAACGTACTAATACATTGGGTCAAAATTAATCAACAATTCGTTGAAACAATAAACTTTTTCCTTGAATTTATGTACCTTCTTGATTCAGTGTAATATTTCTATGGTGATACAAACAATATATATATATGTAATAAGTTTGTTACAATTAAATTTTCCCCTTCAAAAGTTTAAGCTGCATTCAAGCCTGACAAAAAATACGTTTTTTGTTATAAAATAAATCTTTTTAAATGTATCAAAATAATCAGATTTTTTTGCGGTATTAAAAAAAGCAACGTACAAAACATCTCTGTTGTCTTTACTTACCTGAGAGTCTTTAAGACCTAAACGTTCAGCTAACTTCTTACGATCTGGTTTGCTAATATATTTTTGCTGTTGAAAACGTTTCTCCAAACCTTTGCGTTGTGAGTCTATAAACACACAAAATAAGAAATAAATCAATTTTATGCTCTCCCCAACTCTGCTTAAAAATATCAGCAAATCAGTATTGCAGTAAAACTCTAAAGTAAGCACTTGCTTTAACCTAAACCGCAATATAAATTAAGAAAAGTCTATATGCACACTATATTGAACACTTACCAGAAAAAACAGCACGACGCATCATACCCCTACGTGGTTTACCACGTGTTGAATGTGCCCAAGGGAAGCCTTGGCCAGGAGGCAGGGGAAACACTTGTGCACCAACTGTTAAATATTAATAAAACGTGGGAAAATGTTCATTTACGTGTATGTGCAATAGTATTTAAAAGTGCTACAAATTGTATAAGTACGAGTACATTTTAATAAATTGATAAATGCAATTTAGCTGCAATTAATTGTTGCATTCACATGCACATGCAAGCAAGCAAGCCGACAGACTTTTACTTACATTTGATGTTGACAACAATTAAAACATGCCTGCATTTCCTTTAGAATTGAAATTTAATTTGAACCGCATTTCTAAATACTGGTACTATTGGTTTGTGTTGGATTGTTAGAAAGTGTAGTTGTTTGTATGTTTGTATGTGCTACGCACAAACTTACCACTCATGTAGGGATTTCTACAATGTGCCAACAGTGAATGCAAGTGAGGATGTTGGAGACTGTGAGGCAGAAATGGTGTAGGTCGACTAGGCAGGGGCTTGGCAATAACAGCTTGCGGATGTTGTGGTTGTTGTGCATGCATATGAGGAAGAACACCTCCACCTCCACCGCCACCAGCTACCCCTCCTCCTCCTCCGCCGCCACCACCATTGCCAGGATGTTGTAAAGGCGTTGTTGCTTTTTCTTGACCCGTTGGCGTTGTATGTCTTCGATTGTTATCCTCTTCATTGTTATCCTTGTCAATGTTTTTATGTGTGCTGTTGTTATTACAACTTGTATTCGTAATGATACTGTTTGTGGTGCAGGTAGAGTGATTGTCGCTATCACTAATCGTACTGCCAGGTGACGACGATAATGTGGTTTGCGGTTGACAACTATTGCCATTGTGATGGTGCGTTAGAAATGCTGGATGCGGAAAGTGTGGATGGTGTATGAAGTTTTGTTGTAAATAAGGCCAGATATGTTGTGGTTGTATAAATTCTACAAAACAAACAATACAAATTTTTATTATTATTGATGTGTTTGGAAAACGTTAAAGTTTGTATATAATTATATAGATAAACACTTTTTGATTTAAGCTATTCGTAGTGATATTAAAAAATATAGCGTGCTGCATGATTTTGAAAATTAATAAATGAAATTATCTTTGAGGTACTAGAAATAATAAGCCACCCAGCTAAGGCTACTGCTTCGTGCGAAGCAGGTTTGTAAGCGAGAGTTGCTAGTTGTTGTTGAGCGTCCTGCTATAAATCACGCTTCCAAAAAGGCATGATTTTTATTGGCGTTGTCGCACTTGATAGCTCTCATTTTTGACTCCTCCTTCAAACCCCCAAAAATGCGCTGAAATAGTTTCCCTATGTCTTATTGCGCCATTCAAATGTGTAATAGCTAAACTTCGTTCTTGCATCATCGAAAAACAAACAAACAAACGAGTTATTATTATGACTCTCTCTTTTCTATGCAATAAGTGAAAGTAAACGATTGTTATTATAATATTTTTTAATAAATTGAGAGATCTCTGCCTTCATTTGGAACATTCTCGAAAGAGCTTCAAAGCATAAGTGTCGCAGAAGACGGAATCTTTTAATTACACAAAAATATATTGTTACAGATGGCACAACGCATCAATTTTTACCTTTTGAAAGCTACGGTGATAAAAGTAGATAGTTCTTATGTATTTTCATCTGCAGAATTCAGAAATCACCATAAAATTTCCGAAGATGTAGCTCTATTTTTAAAAAGTCACTAGACTTTAATATTTCATAAATTACAGCATTTTTTGTATTCTTCGCGTCATATTTAATCTTTCGATTAAATTGTTTTTATTTTAGAAAGAAATTCTAAAGCATGTAAATTTTGAACATTCAAAGAAAAATTTGGCTGTACGTAAGGTTGAACTGATATCAGATGTTTCGAGACCACCACGTCTTTTCATCAGAGTTCTTTTCGACCTAGACGATACTGCCAGCGAATGCACCAACAACCAACGAGCGAAAATCCTATTACTTTGTACCAATTAACAGATGAGTTGCCATCTCTTAACTATCCTCGGTAATGACAGAAATTAAAAAGCTTAAAAAGGTTTAACAAGAGAAGAAAAACATAGTGAAGTTCCGAACATTTGTTTCAGAGGATAGTCACGAGATGGCGACTCATCGTTAATTGGTACAAAGTAATAAGATTTTCGCTCGTTGGTTGTTGCTGCGTTCGCTGGCAGTGTCGTCTAGGTGGAATAGAACTCTGATGAGAAAACTGTGGTGGTCTCGAAGCATCTGATATCAGTTCAACTTTCCGTACGGCCAAATTTTTCTTTGAATGCTTTAGAATTTCTTTCTAAAATAAAAATAATCCAATTGCAAAAATAAATTAAAGACGTACTTAATTAAACAAAACTAATTAAATCATTTTGGATAAAAAACCATACAGTTCAACTAAAATTCATAAATCAATTGTTAAAAATTATTGTCGCGTACTCATAGTCATAAACAAAGTATACTTTAGCAATTTAAAACCAGTATTACCATACAAAATACTGGTTATAAACTCTTAAAGTATACTTTATTTATACTATATGAGTATGCGCCATTGTTTTTAAAAGGTTCATAAAAATTAAAAAATAGATATTCCTTTATGTTCCAAGCAAATCAAGTCATATCTCATTAAAATCGATATACAACTTCTGACGTTATTCTCAATTAAGTGAGCGAACTCACTTGAGAAGAGTAAGCATTTTCATATAACAGTAAAATTTTTAATTTGTGTGTGTACATATGTGTTATATGGAAATCACAATTTTTGTCAAATGAGTTCCGTCAATTAATTACGATTAAAATCAAAAGCCGATTTTAACGAAATATAGCTTGTTTTGTTTGGAACATACTATTTATTTTAATAGAAAAATAACGGATTTTTTTAATGTTTTAAAAACAAATTTTTTGAAAAATCTTTTTCCTGGCACAAGCTCCGCAATATCTTTGAAACTACTAAGCAAATTAAAATACAATGACCCATATTCATAGTCAAAAGAAATTATACTTTAAGTGTTTAAAACCAGTGTTTTTTATGACAAAACTATACTAAAGTATACTTTGCTTATGACTATGAATATGCACCAATGTTGGTACGGCTTAAAGATAATATTGTTGTCGAGTTTTGATTTCTTCTTTTAATGGAACAGGGAAACACGTTATATATCTCGAAAACTAGAAAAAATGAAAAATAGACCCAGTGCAGGCTCAAATTCAGCACCTTAAATTACAGAGGAAATAGCTTTATGCTGCTCTAGTCCAAAACCTTGTAAGCTTGTGTTATTCGGGTGAATACAGTTGTTTTTTGCTGTACATTACAGAAATTACAAAAGTGGAGATTGCTGCCTTTGAAACTATACCACTCAAATTTTAGTATTTTTAAATTAATAAATTCATATAAATTTATTGAATCTGAATATTTTGCGGGAAGAAAAAGAAACCGAAAACTACGAAACCTCCTGGAATATTTTGAATACGTTTTAATGTTTGCGTACATGTGTGTTATTTTCCTTTAATTTGAGAAAGAATAGATCAAATGTTTTGTAAAATGATTTTAAATATTTTTAAATGCTTACACAATCACATTTAGGTACCTGCACATGTTTTCACACTATTCACATATGTATGTTAGGGTGGCTCGATTTATTTTTGGAAACATCGTAGTCTACGGAAATGAGTTCCTAGCCCGCCCAAATCGACATGGTCAACAAACCAGTTCTCTTTGCTCCTTCAGATTTTTATAAAACTCAAGACGAATGGTGACTCTGGCATAATTAGTGTTAGTGCAAAATATTTGCTCAATATTAGTGCTGTTGTTCGAATAAAAATTATTCGAATACATATTCGAATAATTATATATCATTTTTGTTCGAACGAAAACAGTTTTCAATTTAGAATAAAAAATTTATTAGTTCAGTTTATGTCGAATATTCGATTAACTTTTTCAAATTACTTTTTATAAAATTTTGGTTTACATTTACGAATGTAAAATAGCGTTTTCAATTAATTACTTTTTTAAGTTGTTAAAAATAGCATGCGTTAAGTAACAAAATTACACCAAATTATAAATTTGTACTTGTGTAAGGGGCTGTTCACATATTACGTAACGCCTTTAAAGATTTTGCGGAAGATAATTATAAAAAACCAAATTGCTTACAAACAAGGGTCTAACCAAGGCGCAGGCGATGTGTAATCGTGAGCCACGACGTTTGCTGCCTACTTTTCAGCTATTTTTAAATTTTACATGTACACAATCGACAATTGACGTGTACACAACACAAACAATCAAAATAAACAACAACAAGAGCACAACAGTCATTTGTACCTATCAACAATGGAATTAAACACCATCACACTTAAACAACAAATTTGTTCGCATTTATTTAGATTTCTCTTTGCCTGGCTCTGGTCTAACCCTACGTCTTCACGAGCCATCGACTTGGACATGACAAGAACATGACGCCGGCAGAGCAACTGTAAAAAATTCATCAACTCTTTGTTGTGCTGAATACGTGCGATGTCCATGTTCTGCCTTATAAATTTATTTTGTAGTAGTGCAATAGAGATGGAATATTTAACATAATATGTTCTCTCTCTTTTCTTTCTATTGAATATGGTTGTTGATGGCGAATCTCATGGCGAACATTGATGCTCAGCCATATGATCGGGCATCGATGTTAGAGCATGGACGAAACATGGACATGAGCGGTCTATATTAGCCATATGCGATGTCCGACATGATGTTCATACCAAGTTCATGGCTAATGTAGGCACCCAGTAAGGCTTAAACAACTTTTCAACTCTTGTTCCATTTGCGTAAAGTTCATAATATATAAATTGATAGTTTCAAAGAAGATCCAAACTTATCTGACAGGAATAATATGGGTCCAAGAGCAAAATATGTAAAGCAATGTTATCTTAATTCAATCGAAGCAACAAAATGTAGAATAGAATGTGGCTGAAGATGGAATGTCTGTTAACCCCTTTAAAAAGTCGAGACTGGTGATAGAATATATTAAGAATTGTTCTTCGTTTACTAAAACTCGTTATTCGTCTGTTTGAACAGGAAAAGAGTTAGAAAATTTTATTCGAACGATTATAAAGAATAAACTAAACTCTGCCCGAAAAAGGTCCCAAGAAGTGCATCTCCAGGCTTTATACTCCTCAACTGATAGGATGGTGAAAAATAGTGCCAGGAAAAACAAAAGAGCGTGGAGTAATGTAATCGCAGTAGACCTGTTCAGACCGTTGCAGAGACCTGTTCAACTCTGTGCGTAAGCTAACCGGGGCAAAGTCCGCAAAAACTAAACCACTTGAGGATAACAATGGGGACTTACTAATCTCAAAGAATGAACAGATTCGTATATGGGAGGAGTACTAGACGGAACTCCTGTCAAAGACGCCAACGGGATAAGACAGAATTTGTCGCTGCTCACACCACCAAGAAAGGCAAGATATTAGCTCAACTTATGCGGCCATACCAAAAATTGTGTCTGCTAGTAGGGCGCTTAAGCCTAACGAGGCCCAGGGCCTTGACAACATTGCCCCGGACCTACTGAAGGCAGACCTCCAGGTTAGTGCACATATTCTCCTCCCTCTTATACGCGAATTTTGGGCAACTGAAATTCTGCCATAAGAGTTAAAAGAATGTTCCGTTATTCTCCTTCCCAAAAAGGGTAACTTATCGCAGTGCAAGAACTGGAGAGGAATAACTCTGCTCAACATGGTCAACAAAATATTAGCCCACATAATCAACAATAGCAGGCGTGGATCCAGCTTAAGTTGTTGGGAGGGGAACTTTTGAATGAAACATACCATTTTGTATATATTCTTTTAGAAACTCCATAGAAATGAGGTATATTTTATTCATTTTGGAGGGGGAAATATCCCTTTTTCCCCTCCCCTGTATCCGCGCCTGACAATAGGCTGTCAGATGCTCTAGCACCTAACCTAAGACAAGAGCAAGCAGGACTAACAGCTAGAAGTTCATGCATTGATCACATGACACGCTGCGCATTATTGCTGAGCAGCCAGTGGTGTGGAGGACTCCTCCTGCATGAGCTTCATTGATTTCGAAAAAGCCTTCGATACATTAAACCATAGAGCGATCTGTGGTGCATTGGAATGTAAAGGATTTCCGCCGAAAGTGATCAATCTGGCCAAAGAGTTGTACAATGAAGCTAGTTGTCGGATCATTCACGAACACCAATTAAGCGCCAATATAAATATCCAGACTGATGTCCGTTAGGGATGTGTTCTCTTGCCTTTACTGTTCAACCTAACGCTTGACACAATAATGAATCATATAACAATCAACAACACCGGCATTACATGGGGCCAACATGGTTCACTCGAAGACCTAGACTATGCAGATGATATATGTCTTCTGGCACCCAAACTCTCCCATATCGAGACAAAGCTTGAGTGAGTGAGCAGTTAAATCAGGTCTTAAGATAAACATTGCGAAAATCAAGATAATGAGCATTAATACCGACAACATTCGACCTATATTTCTAGACGGAAGTCCGGTAGAAGTTTTCGACCCGCTCTGCTACCTGGGAAGTATTCTTTCCACCAATGGTGGAGCAATTGATGATAAAACATCCCTCAACACAAAAGCTAGAGCATCGTTTGGAATACTGAATTAAGTTTGGCGGTCTGCATTCTTTTCTAAGCGCACCAAACTCAAAATATTTGACGTTAGTCTGATATCCATTGTTCTGTATGGGCACGCTGCTTCTGAAGAAATAAATGCACTCCAAGTGTTCATAAACCGGTGTCTGAGGCAAATCCTATGCGTATTATGGCCGCGTATTGTGGGCAACAACAGATCAATTGCCAATAAAAACTGAAATTCGATGATGTAAATGGAACTGGATTGGGCACAATTTGAGGAAGCACACAGACAACATAACTCGAACGGTGCTTGACTGGAGCCCGCAGTTTAGCCGAAGAAAAGGAAGGATACATGGAGGAGATTGATTGATGCAGAGGGACAAGCATTAGGAACTACATGGCGTGAAATTAAATCATTAGCATTAGATAAACCATCCTATGTTCCACCAAGGAAGTATGGGAATTGACTAATAATTATAATTATAAAATCCGAATAACTGACAACACTGGTTTTAACCCATGTCTTACCTTCATATCGATTTGCGCGGACTAGGAATTCATTTCCGACTAAATCGCCCATACAAATCGACCCGCTCTAATGTATGTGTCTTTATGTACACAACCATAACAACTATAGAATCATTCAAACTAAAGAGGCGTTAATTTGTTAATTGTTTCTGTCTAATCGAATTAAAATCACAACTTAGAGGCAACAAAACACACTTGCAAAATGAACACAACATTTAAATACTCCGTCAAAAGTACTCATACACATTTACAAGCAAACCTGCAGCGACCCAGAGAAAATTTTGAAACAAAACTTACACAAACAAAGGTAGCTTTATCCCCGTAGGCAAAGTCTTCGACACATCATCGATGCAGATGCGAAAGAAGTATCTATCACCAACGACGAATTGTCAACAGTCCGAAACAACTATTGACGAAATTTTCGAATAAATGCACAAAAGTCGTTGATGACAACGTTTGTAATATTCTACTAAAGTTGTTGTCATTAAATAATAATAAAGCTTAAAAATGTAATAATCGAATAGAGTCCACAACTTCCATACTGGTAGGCTAGTACGCTACCTACTAGCCTACCGAGGTACTCAAAAAACTTTATACAAAAACACGCTTTGTGAACGACTTAAACTCTTTAATATAATTGTTCCTCATATTGTCGGCAATAAGACCGTACACACGACAACGTCGATGCAGTTGTTATTTTTGTTGTCGGCAATAAAACTGTACACACGACAACTTCAACTCTTGTTGTCGTCACTAAGGCATTGTGGCACAAATTTTCATAGCTTTTTCAGAACAAATTCTTTAGGCAACAAACCATTATTTGTCTATCAGACAACATCGATGACAATGTCGTCGATAAGTACTGGGACTACAGGGTAAGCATACATACTCAACAATACAAGCATACAAAATTATACAAATTAATTTCATACGTCTGCATATGAGTGTAAAATGTGGTTTTTGTGCGAGTGTATGTATATATGTATGTGTGTGTGTAGGTGAATTTGTAAGGATCCATCCGTATGCGTGACTTTTTGTTAAGATAAAATTAAATGAAAATTTTAACTTAACTTTTTCGGTTGTTTTAATTAGAAAATCAAATGTGCCTTCGTAGTATAAGGCACACAAAAACACACACACACACAGATGAGAATTTATGTTAATGTATTTATTACATTAAAATATTTTGTGTGCTTGTGTGTGTGTGTATTTTATTGTTTTAACAAAAGTTTTTACTTAAATAAGCAAAAGGTGCTGCTTATATCCGCCGGAAGCTTAACTTCTAACTTCAAAGAATTTAAATAATTAAAATTTTGCTGCTAATACGAGTATCTATCGTATGTTTAAATACTTCTGTCAGTAATTCGTCGAGAGTATGAGTAATTTTAATATGCTTATGTAAGTATGTGTAAATATGTCAGAGTGTAGTTTAACTTAAAAATTTTCCTTTTATGCTGTCAAGTGTTTATTGTTTGAATTGTTTTCAAAAAATTTTCATAATTATGCATATGATTGTGAATCTTTGACACTTCAAAGTGTTGAAATTTCCACTTTGTGTGTGTTTTCATTCGCTTAAGAAAATATGAAAATGAGAAATGGATGAGCATCAAGAAGTGTCTGTTTCTGAAGAAAATTGTGTTTAAAATCGCATGATTTCATAAGTTATTATTTAAACATGAATGACTACTAAAAACGTTTTCAGGTTCGCTTGTAAAGTTAAAAGTTTAACATTAACTTTCAATTTTGTATTTGATATTGTTTTTTTTTTTGGTTTCATATTAATTAAAACATTTTTTGATTTTGTATTTTCAGCTTAAATTTCCGTCGCTGAACCTTAATATCATAATACGTACACAAAAATATTATTTACCTACGGGATATGTTGTACCAATTGTCTTGAACGTACTTGTCCTATGACTGGTGGAAATGGGTATGTTACAAAATGTTACTGAACCGTGCCCGATGGAATAATAACACATCACTTAACTATACATAATAAAAATTTTAACAAAATGCAGGTTAGGGATGCCAAATGGGACTGGTTTTTGTAAGCCCGGGATTCGGGATTTCAGAATTTCAAATCCCGGGATCCCGAGATTTTTCGAGATCCCTGGATTTTTCGGTATCACGGGACTTATCAGGATTCGGGATTTTTTATAAAACACTCAATTTATTAAGTAAAATATTCTGATTACAATGATTCACAAAATTTCAACTTTTTGCGATCACCTCAAAAATGAAATGTTTTCTAAGGAAATTTTGGATCACTGAGCACGAATATGGTATTCATTTATTTTTCTTAAGAACCGTTTTCGAGATATTCGCGAAAAACGTGTTTTTTTGCAGTTTATAAGGCTATTTCCAAAAATGTGGAGTACTGTTTACTTGAATTGAGCAAATTTGACATTGTTGCATATATATCTTTTTCCTCTTTCAGCCCATATTCAAAATGTGTTGATCGGATCAAAATTCAATGAGTTACAGGTCTTTAGATTTGAAAAAACTTTATTTTTTCCAGGTTTTTTTAAAATTTACTATTTAAAGTCGCTCCAGTAAGGCAAAATAAATTTTTTTAAATTTATTTTAAACCTACATCTTAAAGAAGACTTTGTTCGAAATATAGCAAGCGTAAAATTAGTTACATCGGACCAAATATGAGAAAGTTACAACGCTTTTAGTGAGCACATCAAAATTTTAATTTTCATTCGTTGGTCCTTAGGTCAGTATGAGTTTTTACTTCCATTCCATTACTTTTACTCATTTGAAAAAGAAAGGTCGACATATCGCATATCAAAGTTACCAAAATTATGTGTAGTTTTCAACACTGTATTCAGATTTTTATAATTAAAAATATGTGGTGTTTTGTGCATATTTAATTTTTTCTTAATGCTATAAAATCGTTCATTATTGATATTTTCCAATGAAATTTTGCAGTTATATAGGAATTTATGTGAAAGCTATGATTTGTTTTTGACAATCATTCGAATTCCTAAGAAAGTTCCAATAAATCTATAAAATAAGCCGATTTCAAATGGCTGCATGCCCACCAAAAATTTTAAATTTGATTAAGTTGTTTTTCTAAAATCATGTCGCTGAATCATGTCTTGAGAAAAAAATTTTATAGAGAAAGCAATTATGGTGCTTTTTTGGGCAAAAATTGTCATAAATTCAAAAATTTTTAATTTTCAAATTAAAGATTGTATATTTTCCCACTCTGAAAAAATACTTCCATCAACTATTTTTTTAACTATTCGAAATTTGGTCATATAACAAAGAAATAATTGTGACAATCGGTTGTTATTTGGACCCGATATCTTAAAGATACTGGACCAAGGATTTGAAAAATTGAGAAATTTTAAAATTAAATTGAGTATACCTCACTAACTATACAAGATATTTGTTTAACCAAAGACTTTTTTAGAACTTTACAAGGTATATAAGGACACAAGAAATTTTTGGAATCGAGTGAGAAACAGAAAAATGACAAGCGTTGAAAAATTTTACATGACCGAAGTGCACTACTTTGCTCTTCATACTTCTGAACCTGAGAAATATGGGAAGCTCATCTTCCTAAATAAAATAAGAACACTCCTCTGATATCTTCATGTAAAATTTTATACTGATTGGACTAAAGAGTTAGAAATGGTTGATATATTTCCAAAATATTTAATTCTGCCCCACTGGCATTTTTCTTATACTCATACTCCATACAAATTTTTTTTTTAATTAAAATTCAAATTCGGATGTTTTCACTAAATCTATTGTAACTTTCTAAATTTTTTCCCGATGTTAACAATTTTACTTTTTGCAGGTTGGGAACAAAATTTTATTTAAGATTTGGTCAAAACAAAAATTTAAACTTTTTTGTTTGC
Source organism: Panzeria rudis (assembly GCA_956483635.1). Lineage (NCBI taxonomy): Eukaryota > Metazoa > Arthropoda > Insecta > Diptera > Tachinidae > Panzeria > Panzeria rudis. The sequence goes on along the minus strand of OY101448.1, from coordinate 156,545,286 downwards.
TTTAATGGAGCATTTCAAAATGATGAATCTTGAAAAAACGCAAAAAATTTAATTTTTTTTTCAAATGTAAAGGCTTGTAATTCAGTGAATTTTTATCTGATCAACACAGTATACATATGAAATGAAAGAGGCAAAACATATCTATGCAACAATGCCAAACTTGCTCAATTCAAGTAAACAATACTCAAGATTTTTGGAAATATCCTTACAAACTGCAAAAAAACTAATTTTTCGCGAATATCTCGAAAACTGTTCTTAAGAAAAATAAATTAATGCCATATTCGTGTTCAGCAGCCCCAATTTAGCTTCAGAAACATATCATTTGTGAGGTGCATTTTTTTGTGAACCAGTGTCCATGAAAAATCAATCACTTTTTAGTGATAGGTCTCCGATTTTGATGAAACTTGGTACGATTGTTCAGTTTGGTGTTATCAGACAATTTAGATTAAAAATTTTCTTTTAATTGAAAATTTTGAAAATTATTCGACATATAAAATTTTCAATACTTTTTTTTTGTAATTGTCATAACTTTGATTCTAATTAATTAAAACAATATTTTGTTATAATATTAAGGACTAAGCAAGGACTAGAAAGTAATTTTTAACTTAAAAATTTTTCTTTAAAAAAATTTTTTTTTGCCAAAATAAATTTTTATTTCTAAATTTTCATGGAATTGCTGTTATATGTATTCTTAATAAGAACCATAAAAAATTAAGAAAGAAAAGCTATTTTTAATGTATTTTAATACAAATTTGCCTTAGCGATCGAAACTTCATTTCCCTCTATTAGTGAGTTCTCTGTTAACCAAATGACGCCACAAAAATGCTCTGAGTCCACTATGACCAGCCCCCTTATTCTGTAACTCGCTAAACCTAAATCTCTATCGCTAAAAATCTATAAAGTCGATTTATCAATTTTTGGCTACGAATAAAATTTTGCAACGTGTATTGCTAAATTATGCAATGTTTTAAAAATTTAATCCGCTGAAATTTTGGTGTTGTATGTCATCGCCAAAAATGTTTAATTGTGTATTTGTTCAGCATTTTAGCGATCGAGATTTAGCTTTAGCGAATTACGGAATACGGGGGCAGGTGTTCAGTAAATCAAAATTTTATTACTTATTTATAGCTTTTGTAGTTGGTCAAAGCACTCTAGCACAAGATTGGATGATAATTTTCATGAAAGGAGAGATTTCAGAGGTACTGTATTATCCGAAAAGATAGCTATAAGTGAGCCCTTAGAACCTTTAGGCAATTTGCACATGGAAATAAATATTTTATTATTGGGTCTAAGGACTCACGCAGCAGCACGGGGCTTTGGATCTATCTGCAAACCACCGTATCTTTCTGGAATCCACAGATTAAGCAACATCCTCACACGTAACACAATATTTTGCCGAGCCTCAGTTCATGGCTTATGCTGTCATTTGGCATAGCTTATAGTTCTCTTTAAGTTATTGTACTCAGGATCGATGAATGCTTGTTGCCAACATAATGAACAGAGTTTCCAAGAACCATCCTGTAAGCAGCCATTGCTGCAGAGTATGTTGTGAAGATCTAAATAGGCGTTGAACTAATTAAGGGCTGAATGCCAAAGGCTGGACATATCCTCATAAATATGCATTTATTGCCAAAATATGCAAAAATATGCAGCTACAAATCGATGCCAACTTCTCAAAATTTGATGATTCGCATAGATAATTAGTCAATACCTCTTTATCTATCACTATAAAGAACATAATTTTTATGAAAGTCCGAGCCCAGATTATTACTTATTACTTTAGAAGACTTTGTGAATTGGCTAATCGTAAAATTTGAGCGTAAAAATTAAAATGTTCATAAATAATTTTAAAAGTTGTCTCACTAAATTGTCAACAAAATCAAAAGTTGTGCACCAATTGCAACTAAAAAAACCTCATTTCCTTTGAAATATGTTAAGCTGCATTATACTGGACAAGAAATGGGATCTTAATGTATTTTTATTTTTTATGAATTTTTAAACAAAAACATTTTTAAATATTTAGTGACATTTTTAATTTTCAGACGACCCCTCTTCTAATTAATAAAATTTTTACTAGAATCCGTAACCTACCTATAAAGTAATTCACAACAAGTTTGAACACTTTTAGTTACACAGCTTTAGATGTTTTTGTTGCTGATTTGTTTATTGTTGGCTTTGAGGGTCAATAACATCTCAAGGAATGAAGAAAATTATTTGTTAAAAGGATCTCTAATAAATTGTTCGCTAAAATCAATAAGAAAAAACTCGTTTAGTTTTCAAAATGTTTTTGTCTATAATTTTTTAATTGTACACAGAAAAAATTATCACCGAAAATTTTTCAAACAAAACTTTGTCTAAAAATAAATTTTATTTTCAGTAAATGTAAAACATAATCACTTAACACCAAAAACAACAAGAAAAACTGTGTCGTAAAAAAAGGAATGCGATTGTACCAAGTTTCTTTACTGAAGATTTTTGAGTGAATCAAATCGTTAATGTCGTTCCGTTAATTCTCATTCATTTCTTAGAGTCTAGATAAACATTCAAACTTGAACACATTTAACAAAGTAAAATTTCATAAATGCTTAATGGATGATGATGACCAGACAAAAATTTTGTTTGATATATTACAAAAATTCCAGTAAACTTTTTTTTAAAGAGAAGTAACACAATCAGGCAGTTAATGCCTACCAGTTAATTAATTAATGTGTTACTTTCTTTGGGAAAGGGATAGTGTAGAGTGAACAGGTGGTGAAGTTGGAGAGAGATAGAAAGCTTAATTCATTTACAACCCTGCTATTGCGCGTTTTTTATGAAGAGCAGTGTTTCAAGCCCCTCTGGTGTCAAGTAGAGGCATCGAGCTGTTTAAGCTGTGTAGGCATTATATTAGTTCTTTTACTTCGCCGACGGTGCTGCTACAATACCTACGAAGGAGGGGGCTGTGAAGTGCATTAGGATATGCTACTATTGATTGCTGTCGGTACTGTCAAAGTGATCAGTGCTATGCCTTCATCAATTTAACACTCCAACAACAACCAACACAATAACACACCAATGCACATGAGAAACATGCATGATGTTGTTGGGTTGCCTGAAACTAGTCTTGAACCCAAGACCACAGGGTTTGTAGTCAAACGCGCTAACTACTCAGCCAACAGCACCCTCATTTTTGTTTGATTAAGTAAACTATTTTGTTTAATATTTATTAGTATTTTGAGACAAATTGTTTTATAAATTCCGAGAAAAATATTGTTTGATATTTTTCAAAAAGTCCAGTAAATCTCTTTGTTCGATTTAGTAAATTATTTTTTTTACAGTTTGTAAATATTTTTAGACAAATTGTTGTATAGATTTAAACAATTTATTCACTCAAAAAAAAACACGTTTTTTTCAATGAAATTGTTGAGATATTTTTGTCTTTATGTACAAATTTGCTTGTAGGTTCGTTCCAAGACAAAATATTTACTATTTCATTGAACTCTACAGAAAATGAAATGCAGTTTTTTCTCTGTACAATTTACAACAAATATATGTTTAGTGGAGTTGTAGAAAATATTATTATCTGAAAGAAAGTTCTTACAAAGTTTCATACTCCGTATAACCGGATTAGAAAAAAAATGGTGTCAAGTCAAATAAGACAAGGAAATTAACTTAAAAGTTTGAATAAATATGGTTAAATAAAGTATACTGATTGCATAAGAACACAAGGCTTAGTAAACATTTTTCCACATCAAAGGAATATATTGCTTGATGGTTCCTCTAACTTGACTTCGTATTCTTTTCTGTCGTATGAATGTACTATTAAATAGTGATTACTTGTTTAATGAAAAATTATTACCAATATTAAGTGATTTATATGATTTAGGTAACACCTTAAATATTTCCGCCATAAAAAATTATTATGTACAATTTCAGCACGTGGCCTGACATTGGGAAAATAAAAAATAGCAAAATTTAATAAAAAATTATCCAAAAAATTACCCAAAATTGGATTATTAAATGCCCAAATGATAAACAGAAAAAATAACAATTAATCTAATAGCACAAACCAACCTACCCAGAAGACAATTGAATAAAAAACTAAACTTCCTGCAAAAAACAGGCTCAAAACGGTAACAAACATAAAAACAACACGACATACAATGACTGATAGATAATTTGTAACGCCTTCTTTTGTGTATGCGTGCCCTCGTACAAATGTGAGATCATAAAAAGACAAACACAGACACTCTCATTGCATTCCCGTCGTCAACCTTTTGTAAGAGTCCTTTTAAATTTCCTTCCTACTAATGTTGTGATCATGTTCTTTTCATGCCATAGAATTAACCCTCAATGAAGTATTGCCACGTTACAAAAACTAGTTATGCCCATTTACTTTGGTTAATTTTATTTTATTTCATTCTATTCTTTTTGAATTTTGTGTTTTGATTTTAGTTTTTTATGAAAAGGACTTAAAGGATCTCTAAAAACATACCGCATGCAATAATTTAAACATGATTAAAAACTATGAAAAATTTGTGTTGTATTTTTACAGCCTTCCAGCCTTAAGGCTTAAATCCTCAATAAAAAGATACAAAAATAACATTGTTACTACTCGTATTGCAACAAAAGCGTTAATACTTTGTTGTATGTATGTATGTGTGTACGTATGAGAACAATGGGAATGATAGAGAAATGAACTAAATTATTGGCTGATCCTGCTACCAAAACGAAAGTGAGATTAAACGAAAATGATGAGATGGTTCATTTAAAGGATGTGCTTTAATAGTTGCAACTTATTGCTACAATTATCATTCATTCTTTTTTTTATTGTATTTTTTTATTGCTCATTGAATATTAATGAAACCTTAAAGGGCGAAATCCTTATTTGATGGTAATTTTTTAATAATGGAAATATTTTCAATATTTGTTTTGCGTATTTAAGCCGTTGCGCAATAATTTAAGTCGTTTTAATGTTTAATAAAATTTTAATTTAATATTTAGAGAAAAGTATTTGTTATGATGATACGGATATTTGAGCTATTTTAAATCCGGGCTTAGCAGATTTTAAATTTAACTAACTGTATGCTGCGGTAATGCGGTACATCGACATTCTATAGTTTTTTTACGTTTATATTATAAACAAAAATTATATTAAACAAATTTTTAAAGTTTATATATGGAACTATACCCAGTTAGTTGTTTTGAAACTTATTGAGCTAAATAAAAAACGGAAGTCATTATATTAGCCCAAATGTGGTCATGCTAAACTTTACAGCTATCGCGTTGGAATGGATAATATTACAAAGAAATAACGATCACAAACTATTTTAGTCATATTTTATTGTTTTGTAGGACAGCACTTCTCAATGTTCAAGCAGATTTTGATAAAAGTATTCCTATAACACATAAAGTTAACAATTTGTTCTTCCATGCTTTTGATTTAGGAATACATGGTTCTTTCTACCTGCTATACACAGAAAAAACAAAATTTCATTTTCTGTAAAGGAATTCAATGAAATAGTAAACATTTTCTCTAGGAACGGACCTACAAACAAATTTGTAAATATAGAAAAAACTATCTCAACAATTTCATTGAAAAAAATCGTGTTTTTTCCAGTGAACAAATTGTTTAAATCTATTAAATAATTTGTCTAAAAATATTTACAAATTGTAAACAAAACAATTTACTAAATCAAACAAAAAGATTTACTGGATTTTCTGAAAAATATCAAACAAAATTTTTGTCTGAATCTTTAAACCAATTAGTCTAAAAATACTAACAAACACTAAACAAAATAGTTTACTTAATCAAACAAAACAATTTAGTGGATTTTTTTTAATATATCAAACAAAATTTTTGTCTGGGTCATCACCATCATCCATTAAGCATTTATGAAATTTCACTTTGTTATATGTGTTCAAATGTGAATGTTTTTCTAAAGACTCTAAAACAATGAATGAAAATTAACGCAACGACATTAACTAATGGATTCACTCAAAAATCTTCAGAAAACAAACTTGGTACAATCACATTAATTTTGCTACCACTGTTGTTGTTATTTGTGTGTATGTCGTCATCCGGGCTGTTTTTTTGCAACACAGTTTTTCTTTTTGTTTTTGGTGTTTGCGTCCTAAATAAGAGTCAAACAAACAATTCATAGATTATGTACAGAATATTTACTGAAAATTAAATTTATTTTTAGACAAACTTTTGTTTGAAGATTTTTCGTGATAATTTTTTCTGTGTACACAGAAAAAAAAATTTCATTTTCTGTAAAGGAATTCAATGAAATAGTAAATATTTTCTCTAGGAACGGACCTACAAACAAATTTTTAAATATAGACAAAAATATCTCAACAATTTCATTGAAAAAATCGTGTTTTCTCCAGTGAACAAATTGTTTAAATCTATAAAACAATTTGTCTAAAAATATTTACAAATTGTAAACAAAACAATTTACTTAATTAAACAAAAAGATTTACTGGATTTTCTGAAAAATATCAAATAATATTTTTGTCTGAATCTATAAACCAATTAGTCTAAAAATACTAACAAACACTAAACAAAATAGTTTACTTAATCAAGCAAAACAATTTAGTGGATTTTTTTTAAATATATCAAACAAAATTTTTGTCTGGGACATCATCACCATCATCCATTAAGCATTTATGAAATTTCACTTTGTTATATGTGTTCAAATGTGAATGTTTATCTAAAGACTCTAAAAAAATTAATGAGAATTAATGCAACGACATTAACGAATTGATTCACTCAAAAATCTTCAGTAAACAAACTTAGTACAATCTCATTCCTTTTGCTATCATGGTTGTTGTTGTAATTTGTGTGTATGTTGTCATGGGGATTGTATTTTACGACACAGCTTTCTTGTTGTTTTTAGTGTTTGCGTCCTGAATAAGAGTCAAACAAGCAATTCATTGATTATGTAAAGAACATTTACTGAAAATGAAATTTACTTTTAGACAAACTTTTGTTTGAAAAATTTTTGGTGATAATTTTTTCTGTATACCTAATGGCTGAAAAATAATAAATAGAACAGCAAATTTTTCTGAACGTTTCATAAGCTTTTGCTTGAAAAGATATTTCTTAGAAACCTACACTATTATTTACACAGAACAAACTAAATTTATTTTTCTGTAACGGAATTCAATGAAATAGTAAATATTTTGTCAAGGAATGGACCTACAAACAAATTTGTAAATATAGACACAAATATCTAAGCAATTTCACTGAAAAACGTTTTTTTTCAGTGAACAAATTGCTTAAGTCTATAAAACAATTTGTCTAAAAATATTTACAAATTGTAAACAAAACAATTTACTAAATCAAACAAAAAGATTTACTGGATTTTCTGAAAAATATCAAACAATATTTTTGTCTGAATTTATAAAACAATTAGTCGCAAAATACTAGCAAATATTAAACAAAATATTTTATTTAGTCAAACAAAAATATTTACTGGAGTTTTTATAATCGGGGGTGTCATAGAATCCAAGTCGGTTTTGCTAATTGTTGGTTTGGCAAACAAAGAAAGCAAATTTCCCCGTACGATTTTCGACAAAAAAATATTTGAACAAAATGCAGGGTTTGCATTTTTTTTGAAAATCAGTTGAAAAATGAAAGAGTTATCCGATTTTCCAAAGAAAATTATGGGACCGAAATGCAGGCAAACTATTTCAAACCATACAGACATAAAAAATACACACGAATTGATAACATCCTTCTTTTTCGAAGTCAGTTAAAAAATAATATTATAATACCTCAAAGGTAATTTTAGTTAAAATTTTTTAGTGTTTCTCGTAATAAAATTAGACAGTCCCCTTATAAGTAATAATCAAATCAGTGGAGCAGTCTCTTCAAAAATTCCAAATTTTAGAAAAAAAAAATTATAAAAATAACATTTATCCATAGAATTTCGACTGTTTTAGTAGTTAAAGGACCATAACACGTCAAAAAATTATAGTGATACTCTTTGGCAGTTTCTTTGTTGCATAGTGTTATTAAAAAAATTATAATCTCTCTTATTTTCCAAATATTTGATGTTTAAAATAAAAAAAAATGCATTGTTTTTTCGTGAGGAAAAACGACTGTATGCAATTTGGACAGGCCATTTTGTATGAAGAGAGTACACAGAAAAAAATAGACAAGAATAATGTTCAATAATATCATCCCTGCGGAAAATTTGGTGATAAATAATCCAAAAGTACTCGTCCTATGACTTCAGAAAATGAGACTGGTACCAAAAATAAGGTGTAGTGAATGGTGAAAAAAGACATATTGTGTAAATGGTCACATATTAACCATTTTCAGTCAATTCAGTTGGTACTTCGGCTAGTATTGTAGTAAACGGCACTGAACAAATTCGATGCACCTGGATCTAAGGCCTATCACATAGTATCTATATAATATTAATTGTCTCCCTTTAATGAGACTGCCATGCCACTTAGGAACCTGTTCCGTAACTATATTCAAATATTAACTCCAGCTTAACTGGTATTTATAACATTGAAATATAGGTTCCCGTGTGGTCGAGAGGGTAGTGTACTAGCCTGTCATGCCGGAGGTTGTCGGTTCGAATCCTATCAAAGACATCGCTTAAAAATTAAATACAAATTCTACTTGGATTTGTAACAATAAAAAATAAATTAATCGATAATTACAGCTGAATTTTGGAATAATATTTATATATAGTCTATATTACTTTAAACCTATTAGGACTCCATAAGAAAGTTCAGAGACAAGTTACAAGGTGCATAGAAAGTATCAATTAACCCCATCCTATGCCATCCCTATGTTAAAGTGGCTGGTCCGCTTCATAGGAAGTATTAGAACTCGGACTGATCCCTACCACCTGGGGTCCGGTCACGTGACTTGTTTTGTGTCAGTTCCATTTACCGTAGGGATGTTATTGAAAAAACTATATGAATTTCAATGACATTTGTAATTAACTTAATACAATATTTCGTTGCATGTATTTCTTTCCGATGCCGGTTATTTCCTTTCGTTTCGTGCATAAGTACTTAAAACAAGTTTTATCTCATAAAAAAAATAACTAGAACGTGGCTCAGCTGTAGAGAGCATGCTTTACGTCCGGGAAGCCCGGGTTCGTATCCCAGGCATGTCAACATTTTTTTAAATTTATATATTTTTTCTTTTGAAATTAGTTTGTTATCAACAGTTCTCGGACTTTCACGCAACTAAAAATTTATTTTAAGCGCTTAACAAATGCACCCAAAAATTAAAAATATGCGCAAAAATATGCATTTATCTACGAACAAAGTACCAAAATTAAATAATATGAAAATATTTTTTTTAATTTTTTATTATTAATACAGAAAAAAACATAAAACAAGTCGGCAACTGAAAATTAATGGTTGCCAGAAAGGAACTAAATGGCAACTGAAGTTGACAGCTCTCGGTTGCCACTTGCCATCAGTAGTATCATTTTCAGCAACTGGCAACTCAACTCAGGCTCAGTTGCCATCCATGATCGGCCAATTAATATTAAAAAAAAAATGCAGAAATATGCATTGACAAATTGCTACTACTACAAAAATATGCATTTATTGCCAAAATATACACTTACTACCAAAATATGCAAAAATATGCAACTACAAATCGATGCCAAACTACTTAAAATTTGATGATTCGCATAGATAATTAGTCAATACTTCTTTATCTATCACCACAAAAAACATGCATTTGCATGAAAGTCCGAGCCCTGGTTATCAATATAGCGGAACTCTTTATCACAGGAAATTTAAAAAATTTAGTAAATACCGGGATTTTTTTATCAAAATCGAAATTTACTTTTTTCTTTGCATAAACAGTACTTTCGTTCTTTTTTTTAAACAATAAAAATTATGTGCATTTATTTATAATTTTTTATATCACGCTTAAGCAGATTTCATTTTCAAATTTATGCTTTTATTTTATGAACTATTTACGGACAAGCGTTATAAATGAGAATCACTTACATAACTAATTGCAGATTTTAATCCAATATCACTGAAACGTGTAATAGGATATTTCACAAATAAAACTTTTTCAACCAACAATTGTTGAAGCATTTTTCATTTCAAACTTAAAGCACCGACGGACTGTTAGTCTAATTGAAACTAACTTACCATTACGAACTCTAACTCCCTCTCGGGTATCACCCAATATCGCAGAAACACTAAATTTTAAAATCGGCTTCGTGTTGTTATCCTTTAGCAAGGTGGTCGTAGAGGCGGAGGAAACATTTTCAACTTTTGGTAAACGATAATCATTATCGATATCTTCTTCCTCTTCATCGCGTATCAAATCCACATCCTCATTATCAATGTCATCGTCATCCATATCGTCATCGATGCCGATATCGGCATTTTCATTATCATCACCGTTTTCATTATCGTCATGACCATGATCAGTAATATTATCACTCGATCTTTCGTTGACTGTACCATCATCATCACCCTCATCGATATGATCAATATTATCACTGTTTTCGTCTTCATCACTATTGGCATTAACCCGATTATTGTTTAACTTTTTCGTACGATTCTTTTTTGATGTTTTACATTTATCACACTTGAAATTATTTTCTTTACGTTTTAATTCTTCTTTGGTTAATTTTTTTGAATTAAATATTTGCACAAAATTACCACAAAGATTGCAGCACAGTTCGATGCGATCATCAAGACGGCTGTTAAGGGCCAAATGATGGTGATGATGATGATGATGATGGTGTTGGTGTGGATCATAAGACATGATATGATCGTGTGAGGAATCGTTGTTTAAACTGGAACTTTTTGTGGTGGCAAAAGCACTTGCGGTGTCTTCAAGGGAAGTTACCGATGAATTACGACTCAATAACATAATAGACACATTAATTATTATTTAAACAAATTAAACTTTTAAAGATGTGTGTTGTGTATTTTTGCTTAAATAGAAAACAAATCACAGTTGCTAAGTTTTGTTGGGCTTTAATTTTTTTTAATCATAAATTAAATTTCTAACACATTAATATCCGTTTCGTTTTTTCTCTAAATATTATAATTTTATTTTATATTTCGTTTATTCCTGTTTCGTCCTTGCGTTACATGTACACGCGTTTCGTTCAAAAGTCGAACTGAACTTGTGCATTGATATGATTCTAGCGGAGTTTTACACTACAACTACAGACAGTTATTTTAGTTGTTTCCATTTGATGCGTATGTTGCATTAGAAGGCTGCGCATTTGACGCTGCTAAATATTCTCGTACATTCCTGCTCGTTTGCACACATACAGACGCACATACACATACATAACTAGATAAATAAGGGTTGCTTGGCGGTGGTTGGTCTATTACTCCTGCCCAGGATTTTTTGTTGTTAGTGCCCATCTCCAACTATGGCTGTTTGTTGCAACACCATGTGTGTGTGTGTGTGTGTTTGTGTGTGGCACGTGATAATCTTTATACATAATTGTGTGGCATGTTGAACGTTTTGAAAAAAGCAAGTCCTTTTTATCTCCATTCATGGACTCCATGACTTGGTAATGCATTCATTGTTTTCTATTATTTCCGTTATCACATTTTCTCATTTTCATTTCATCTATTTTTTTCCCCAACAGATTTTTTGACAACTTTATTCAATTTTTTTTTTCCAAAACAGGCATTTGTTTTTGTAATGTTTGTGTGCGTTTGAGTATCCTTTTTTTATTAGTATGCCTTGCCATGTTGTGTTTTGCAATTATTTTATTTGATTTTATTAACATATTTTTATATTTTTTTTTAATTTGCCAGTGAAAGATGTTATTGTTGTTGTTGTTTGTGTGTGAAAACAATAAAATATTAATTTTCTTGTTTGTTGGACACAGACGCTTTTTGTTGTATTTGAGAGTAAATGAAATCTGAATTCACGTTTGGGTGTGTATCCGTGTTGAAATGTGTGCTAAGTCCTTGTTCATGTGAATATGAATTTCATGTAAATATTCTTGAGTTGAAATTTTCTCATTTATTTAATTTTTTGTTTGTTTATTCTGCTAAGTACAGTGTATTTGGTTGAAAAATTGCTTTTCTTATTTGATTAAATAAGAATTTGTACAGTGAAGCAATTTTATTTTGTCTCAAAAAAGGACACTAGTGAAGTTTTGGTGATTGCTAAGATTTTGGCATACAATATCAAACATGAGAACAATACATACATGAGATGACAGTAATATATTTAGTATCTTCAAGGCTTGAAAAAATTTAAAGAGTTAAACCACGTCAAATCAACCAACCAACAGTGGTTTCAATTGGAAAAAGGGCAATAAATCTGTATCTCTGAAACTTGCGATCCGATTGCAAAACGTTGAGCTACAGGGTGTCAACTTTTGACTATCCTGTAAAAAAAAATCTTGTCGGGCTCATAACTTTTATAAATATTATCAGATTTTAATTAATTTAAGCTTGATGTAAAGTTTATAAAGAGGTAAAGACAATATAGTTTATTTTATTACGATATCTTTAATATATTCAAAGATATTTGGCTTTGAAAATTTTCAAAAAAATACATTCATGATATTCGACACAATCCCAATTCATGTAGTCGTTAAAAGGAATCAAAATCAATACTTTGAAATGAGAATGAAAAATTGCTAAATTTTTGCAAAAATAGAACGCTTAAGAAAAAAAACGCCCACCGAGTTTTCCAAATTTCTCCATAAATCATATGAGATATATTTAATATAATTAATCTGGTTTTTAATTGTTACCCGTCCGCAAAAAAATATGGCCAGTAGAGAGAGAGGAGAGTTTAAAAATTGTTAAGTTTTCAGAAGCATTTTTTTACCTGCATAAAAACTGTAATAAAATTAATTTTTAAAAATTTATTTCCTTACTATTTATTAAAAAGAATCTTATATCCAATATTATTAGGGCAAAGGGTTACGTATGAGTAATCATGTTACTCATATGCGCTATATTAAATATATTGCATATCCGCATTTTCTTCGCATATACTTTTTTAAATTAAAAATTCATAAAAAATAGCCGCTTACTAAATATATAGTTAAAATTTTGTAAACATAAGATAATTGTATGTTATATAATAAATAGTAACGAAATAAAAACTAAAAAAAAATAAATATAAGTAAAGTGCGACTATGGCTCGCACACGACGGGTTCCGTACGAATACACATATGTACATATATCCCTTTTCGTTTTTGCCCCTTTTTCATTGTGGCAGTATTTTTTTCGTTGTTTCGTTTTATTTTTAAAGTATTTTCGTTGTTTCTTTTGACGATTTTTTTGGTTTTGGCGCTTTCTAATTTGCGTGATTTTTTCGTTTTTTTCTAGCGATTTTTAATTTTTTGTTATTATTTTGTTTTTGCCGATTTTTTTAGTTGTGCCGATTTTTTGGTTTTGGCGTTTCTTAACGTTTTTCTTCACTTTTTGACGATATTTTTAGTTCTAGCGATTTACTTTAGTTGTGGCGATTTTTTTTATTTTTGGCGCTTTTTTCGGTTTTGGGGATTTTGTTCGGTTTTTGGTGATTTTTTAGTTTCAGCGATTTTTTTTTTGGTTATGACACTTTTTTTCGTTCTGGCGATTGTTTAGCTTTTTTAAGATATTTGGTTTTTTTGAATTTTTTTTGTTTCTTGCCGATTTTTTTAGTTTTGGCGTTTTTTTTGGTTTTGACGTTTTTGGTTTTGGCGTTTTTTAAACGCATTTTCGCTTTTGATGATATTTTTAGTTTTAGCGATTTATTTTAGTTTTGGCGCTTTTTTCGGTTTTGAATATTTCTTTTGGTTTTTTGTGTTTTTTTTTTAGTTTTAGCGATTTTTTTGTTTCGACACTTTTTTCGCTTTTTGATGATATATTTCGTTTTGGTGATTTTTATATGTTGTAGTTCATTTTGACGACTTTTTTCGGTTTTTGTCGTTTTTTTTGTTTTTTGGCGATCTGTTTAGTTTTGATGTTATTTTGCGTTTTAGGAATTTTTTTTAATTATGGTGCTTTTTCCTTTAAGCGCTTTTTTCATTTTGGCGATTTTTGTTTTGACATTTTATTCATTTTGAAATTTTTTAGTTTTAGCATTTTTTTAAATTTCAAGATTTTACCTCTTACGGTTTTCAAAATATAGCAAATTGTCTAAGTTACATTGTCAAAATTACATTAACTGAACACCCTTTAATTTTTTATTGTTTTAAATATCAGTGTTAATTGGTGTAGTCTATTCTACAGACTACACCATTTAACACTAACTTTGAAAATCTAAAGTGTCTATATATATTACATTAGTATTTCAACATGTTCCGTTGCTCGCTTTAGAACACCCTTTAATTTTTAGCTGTCATATATTTGTTGTTGCAACGGCAAAAGTTTTACACGTGAGCAAAATACACGTGAGCACTGCCGATGGAAGTGTAGCGGCTTCCGATAGTGGCACTACTCTGTTCTGATGTGTACGTTGACAAATCAAGTTGATGTTCATTGTCTCTTGGAATACTAATCATGCCCAATGCTTTCTGAATTATATGTTGCGATCCTTAGCCCAATAAGCAATTTGAATTCAAAATTAATTTTTAGTTATCATGAAGTATAACCTATTAGATCGTAGTGAAAAATGCATTAAAACAGAAAATAAAAAAAAATTGTTTTGCCAAAAGAAAGTGGTGGTCTGAGCCATAGTGCAATGGCCGATATGGAAAAGAAAACTTCCCGTGTTCAGCACATCCATAAAATTAAATACAAATTTTAAACATTCCAAAAAATAAAAATCTGTAAAGCAAGTAAAAATAAGAAAAATGCTCCACTGTATTAATGTCATGAAAATTATTGCACAATAATGTAAAACGAACAGTAACAATATTAAATTTTATTATGACCACAAATTAGTTGTAGTTAGTGTCATCATCATCCGAGTTCTTCGTACATTTCAATATTTACTTTTAATAACAAATTGTTATTGAAACATAACATTAAATGTGCAAACGATTTTTTCGAATAATTGTATAAAAAATTCACAAATACATTTGCACATATAGAGTAAATGTACACCAGATGTTTGAAATAGTTGAAAGATCAAAATAGTTTCAGTAAAGTCGCAGCTGCTAAATTTATAGCTAGATACGCTTTGGGACAGTCATATTACTAGTTGTAATGATACTAGTCAAAAAAGGACAACCATATTACTAGTTGTAATGATACTAGTAAAAAAGGACAATCATATTACTAGTTGTATCGAGACTAGTAACGATACTAGTCAAAAGAGGACAATATTTTGAGATATACGACTTATACCTAAAAGATATTTTTGCTCTTAAAAAATTAGCAGAAGGTGGCTCAGTGGGTAGAGTACTTGCTTTGAAATATGAGGAATGTGTGTTCGTACTCCGATCGAGTCAAAGTTTTTTTTAAGACTTACGAAACTGTGAATAAAAAAAATAGAGAGACCAGTACCTAGCTTACAACAACTAGTATTCCAAATGGGATATAACTGTGTACAAATGAACTAGTTGGGGTACTATGACAACCTAATTTTAAGATCGGAAGTTCAATATATGAAAAAAGAACAGATAGGCAACTAGTCTGAAGTAAAATATAACTAGTATAGTTCTAGCCACATACTAGCTACTTTGTCTGCAGGGGTACAAGTCACACTCACTCACAAAAATTGCCCCAATTATTTGGGACACCCTCTAATTTAAAACTCCGTTTCCGTGTAATACATCCTGCTAAGAATTCCAATGGTCTTTTTATTACAGTTCGCAAGATACGGCCGTATATCGATTTATATTATTTGTTTTGGGAAACCCGTTATGTTTTAGCTTTCTTTAATTTTTGGTTTCTGTTGTTGCAGTCTCATAATATAAACTAACTCTGAAAATTTTAAATATCACGGTTTGCAAGATACAGCTCAATGTCAATATTATATTGGTTGCTTTAAGACACCCGCTTTATTAATAGACTTAAAAAAATATGGGACATGGTTGACCTTGCAGGCCATCCCTGGAACTTCTCTCTAATTTCAAGCATGAAGCGCTGTAAAATCCATAGATTTTTGTTGTAATTAAAATAAATACATTTTTTTCCATTAATTTCGACCACGATATCGCTTGAACTACTCAACCAATTTAGATAACATTTCTGGTATTCTGCGTACTTTTTCAATATTAAAAAAATAAATAATTCAATCCTAAAAATCGATTTAACAAGAACATTTAAAGTTGTTAAAATAAAAAGCTTTTTCGAAAATTTTCGTCAAAGCAGCAGGCGATATTTCAGAGTTTAAGAGCTAATTAGATTTTAGAATCGATCGGTTTAGTAGCTTAGAATAAATTTTTTGTTCATTTAATTTTTTTTTAAGTTTTTGTTCGCAAATTCCAAAATC
Organism: Panzeria rudis; assembly: GCA_956483635.1. Lineage (NCBI taxonomy): Eukaryota > Metazoa > Arthropoda > Insecta > Diptera > Tachinidae > Panzeria > Panzeria rudis. The sequence goes on along the minus strand of OY101448.1, from coordinate 156,528,943 downwards.
TACTGAGCCGAACCGGTTCATCATATAACGGAATCTAAGTGAGGTCAATGTATTTTGAGTGCCGTAAATTTGGTTCCGATCGGTTAAGCCCTTCTTAAGCTATGAGAGGTACATACAAGCACACATACACACATCCATACATCCATACGGACATCATACATCCATACGGACATCATCGTAAAAATAGTCAGAATAGATTCACATGATCTCAAAACGTCGATATCTGATGAAAACTCGATTTTCGAATAAACCGGGTGAAATCAGTAACTTCCTATTTTTTATTGCGGGAAGTTATAAAAAAATGAGAAAGTAATATCCAGAGTAGAAGTAGGAAACATCCCGTCCATACGAAATAAATGCATATTCTTTTTCAACCACTTCTACTTAACCGATACTTGTGAGATTGTGTACAAATTTTAAGTTCCTGCTACAACACTATATTATGATGAAAAAGTGGGCAGTGCCATGCGAAGTATATACAATAAGTTTTCAACAGCTTCTACTAAACCGATTCCTATGAAACTTTGGACACACATATAGTTATCACAACAACACATCGTTATGGTTAGAAAAGTGGGCACTGCCGCGCCCAAATGTAGTACATATTTTTTTCAAACTACTTCTATTTAATCGATTCTTATGATACTGTGCACACACATTAAGTTGGCAGGGCAATATAATATTATGATTAGAAAAGTGAAGCAAAATAATCTGTTTTCTACTACCACAGCGTAACAGGCTGTGGACTAGGAGTGAACCCAAACAAAACGATACTACTAATATTTACTACAGAGACCAAAGTCCAGAGTTTTAGACTTCTTCGGCTGCAGAATCAGGTACTGTCCCTTTCGGACAGCGCAAAATATCTAAGAGTTATCATGGACCCTAAACTATCGTGGAAACTAAAAGTGACACACAGGGTTAAAAAGGCCACATTTACCTACTACTCCTGTCGAAGGATGTTTGGTTTCAAATTGGGCCTAAGCCTTAACATGCTTAATTGGATGTAGAAAGCAATTGTACGTCCCATATTGACTTATGGAGCGGTAGTATGATGGTCCGTCGCAAGTAAGAAATACGTGACAGACCAACTATACAGAATACAGAGATCTGCTTGCATCAAGATTACGAGGTGTTTGCTTACTAGTCCCACAGAGGCTCTGAATGCTATACTAAACTTAATTCAGAATCTTAGATCTACTACCACCGACATTGAGTAAACTCTCCGATTACATGGTACCTCATTTGGACTTTGATAGCACTTTCAAAGTTCTTATTTCATCCAGACGGAAGTGGAAGGGAGGTAACATAGAAAAATAATTCAACTTCATGATGTATACTGATGGATCAATAATAAACTGCGGTGTGGGCTCTGAAGTCTTATCGAATTACCTTGGGGTAAGACTCTCCTTCCGACTTCATGATGGAGCCAGTGTATTTCTGGCTGAAATATTGACTATAAGTGAGGCGGGTAGGGTGTTAATAGACAGGAGTGTACAAGGGATATTCTACATCTTCGTCCTCTAAGGTCACATACCCCTTTTTCTACTTTAGTTAGCCAGTGCAAGAATGTGCTATCTAGATTAGGTGGTCAGACTGACGTTACCCTCATCTGGGCTTTCGCACATATTAGCTTCTCTGGCAACGAACGAGAGGATGAGCTGGCCAGGGCTGGTTCTGCCGTTTGGCACTATTAGCAACTATATTTTCAGACATTATCGGCAGAAAGCTGAAAACAAGAGGTGCAAGTTGAGCACATATCAGGTTGCTAGGAAGATGTGGCCTTGTTATAACGATAAGCGCACTATTAGAGTTAGTAGAGATTGGGCAGGGTGACCTGAACAAGTATATTAATGTGGCGGGTTGAACCTAGTACCTACTACCGGATCCGAGGTCTGGATTCGGACCTACACAATAGGTTGATACTGACGAGTGGAGTGGTCAGTCAAAATTTAATCTTCTCCAACCAACCATTTGTTATTAAAGCGACAAATTGTTTGCCAATAAGCCAACGTTAACACTGGGATATGTTGTGATAAATATCAGATAAACATAAATTTAGTATTGATGTAATTTTCGTACTCAAATATCGCAAAACGTTTTTATAAAAGAATTTCGATCACATTCAACACAGCCACCCAATACGTGGCGATAATCAAGATACACATGAGCACGGACGATGGACGGTTTCCGAAAACAACGTTGTTCTGTTCTACGGTGTACATTGAAAAACGAATTGATGTTGATTTCTCTTCCTTGTTTCTTGAAATATAGATCATGTGAGGAGTCCAGTTTGCAACACCAAGCATTCTGACTTAGCTTGTCGAGCACTGGCAAGCAAAATCTGGTTCGAAGGACCATACATGAAAATATAATCATAAATTGCCCCTATTGTGGCTAATAAGCTCACATCGCTATCAATCTGCCACATCAGCACATAAATTAATATTGGATGAAATTTCACAAAATTTTTCATGATCGTTTGCATCCTTTTCTCCCTATTCAGCACATCCGAGTCCTCTGTCAAAACAAATAAATATGTTAGTAGTATTGAAAGCACAATATTCTTTTAAAACTCTGTGCTTATTTTTAAGCAAAAGTAAACACACAATTCACATAATGTTTGAATTGTACTCGTATGTAATAAAAACCAATGATTTTATGGTAAAAATCATAAAAGTTTAACCAAACAAAACAGACTAAAGAACGATGAAAAAGCAGTGAAAAGAATATAAAAAGTGAAATAAAAGATTTCTTCTACTCGCATATCATATAAACATGTAGTATGTAAGGTTCAACAAAAAGAATGCTAACTCATATAAAGGCATGTCCTTTTGACATTTCTACTAATATTTATGACCGAAAATACTTAAGATGTTCATGTGTGAGTGAATATTGAATACAATTTACGGGAATGTTTAAGCATTAAAGTTAGTTGGTTCGTTTTATAACAGTGTGTTAACCATAAACACTATTATCCTGATATAGTTAACAAAGTATTCACTCACACATACATACACACGCAAGCATACTCTATATAGTCTTTATGGTGTTAGTGTGCATGCAAACATATACATACATTCACTTTTATTGAGTAAAGTAACAACCCTTGTGTGTAAGTGAAAGAACATTTCGTGTAAGAACAAGTGGTTGATGCTTTTTTTTTAATGTGGAGAGTAGCATTGTTTTGCTAAAAGGGCGTGGTTTATGAGAGAAAAAAAGGACGAGTATAATGCCATTGCCATTATTATTAATACTTGTAAGAATAAGGAAGGATAATAGCTTTCAACAACAAAACTAAAATCCAATACTAGTAATAAAAAAGTGAAATTAAAAAAAAATGGGAATATGTAAGTAAAAATTTACTCTATTCATGATTATTATTGCTGCTTGTGTAAGATGATCTCATACATTCATAATTATTTACGTGAGTCTATATATAAATATGTATATGGCAGTACGTGGCAGGACAAACAGTTATTGAAATGAAGAGAAATGAGAGACACACATTTCCCGTATGCTTCTCTACCATTAATAGATCGGAAATTAAAGGTTTTCATCTTTTTAAGCCGTTCATATGCACGAGGTATACTTTGTCGTCAAGCGAAGAACATGATTACTTCCCAAGGCAGACCTATATTCTTGCATCTGTTTTGTCTTTGCAGCATGTCCTTTCGGTGATACGTTAGGGAATATCGAACTTCTAACATCGTTTCTCAGCTTTCAGAGGCTATAAGCTTCCTATAGGTTCGATACGGAAGAAGTTGCTTCGACAAGCCCGCTGTTTGCTGGTTGATTCCTGAATTTAAGAATAATGTATGACCATTTTGTTATCTCTTACGAAACCTATATCACCACATCGTCTCTCAGCCCAGTGTACATAGGCGCGATGCTTCAACGACATTCACGAATGTGATCTCTAGCTAGAGAGAGAGAGAGGTCTCTCCGCTGATACATCAGCGATATCCATCTGTCACTTGTCCAGAAATCTTCTTTTCTTTCTCGTTTACCTTCTACATACATTTCATTTTTGATCATCAATATTACACCCTCACAGAAAAAAATATCATCAAACTGCAACTAACAATTTCAATTGTTAATATGTAATTTAAATTCAAACATATATTTTGTTAATACAACAAATTTAGTTGTTGATACGACAAACACAGAAATTTTTTTCAACAAATTGAACTACCAAATTTTTTGTTATGTATTGTGAAAAAAATTAACAATCATCATTGTTGATATAACAAATGAACGCACACATATAAATGAAACAAAGCAAATCAAGAAATTTTTTTCAACAAATTGAACTAAGCAAATTTTTTGTTATGTATCGTGAAAAAAATTAACAATCACCATTGTTGATATAACAAATGAACGCACACACGCAGATGAAGCAAAGCAAATCACGTTTTGTGTGTATTCATTATTTGCATATTTAATAACGAATTGCTCTGTAGCTGAGAGGTAAGAACGTTAGTCTATTAGTCCGGAGGTCACCGGTTCGATTCCGCCCAAAGACATTTAGTGTTTTTCGCAGACAAGCAAAAAGTCGCTTCGAGGATTGTGTATAAAAAATATTGTTAATACAACAACTATGATAGTTAAAATTTGTTCGGAAAATCAACAATTCACATTGTTGATTATTATTGTTATAATTGTTATTGTTATAATCTTAATTGAAATAAATTTGAAATAAACAAAAAAAAATTGTTAAAAACTTTTTTCTGATTTTCCTTTAACTTACAATTTCGTAATTGAATTTACAAAAATCGTTGTAGGTTCAAAATCAATTAATTAGTTAATTGATATAACAAAAAAATTAATTGTATTTACAATTTTTTTTCTGTTCTTGTTAACCTCATGAAGAGGTTTTTCCACCAGCTTTACGATATTTCCTCTTTCGCTTTAGCTTTTTACATTTTGGTGATCACTAGCCACAATCAAATCAAAACAAAAAAAAAATGCACGGAGTCGTGGCATACCGGGTAGGGACGAAGTTCCTTACGTTTTATGTATCTAAGAAAAATAAAACTATATGTTATACCATGAAACAAACAATATAAATTACGTATTCAGCTTTTGAAAATTCTATTTCTGCGCATCTACGTCACATCAGCAGATAAGCACAAACACAATCACACAAACACGTGTCTTTGGTATAGGGCAATTTTGTTTACATTTCGTTTTCAACGTCACACCAGCACATGCGTACATGCGCAATGCGCAGTCTATATTCTTTGTTGCAAGTTGTTATGCTGTCATGATCACATAACGTTGCATAACAAAAAAAGATATAACATGACCTGACATGACATGCCATGGACACGAATTGATACGTACATCTGAGGAGGTAGTACTACACCTTGTCAGATGTAGTAGTACTACTCTACCCATAATCACCACCAACCTCGTCTCAACCGCTTAGGGAGCAACCACAAAGGCAATTACGGAGGTCACCAATGGAGCAATTTGCGCCCTAAGGACAGCAACATTAGCCACATGAGCCGTAATCAACCTTACTAGCGATCCGCCTGTATCAAGCCTCCCCCCTCCCCAAACACTCATTCTCAGCTATGAACTGCATCAAGAGAACATCATGCTTTACTCTATCTACACCACAAGAAACTAGCAGCTGCAGCTCCCTTCTTCTTCTGTTGATTATTCCTCCTACCATAGGCCAGTGAACACCTTCACCTCCTCAGCCATACCATTATCAGCTGCACAGACACCAGCCGAAGTACCAACAGCACTAACCAACGCATCTGCCGGACCAACATCAGCAGATCAAAAATACAAGGATACAACTATAGCATGACCAGAAACAGCAAAAAAGTTAAATCAACAAAATTTGCGCTAACAGCATCCTCGATAGCAGTAGCAGCCGCAGTAGCAGCGCTCCTGGTCTTAGGAGATGATGCCTTAGGGTCGCTTCTCGATCTCTCTCTCTCTCTCATCAACCTTGCTATTCGTGTCACTATCCTTCACTTTCTTAATGGTAGCCTCAGATGTCGCCGTCGTTGGCCCTATTTGAAATTTTTCGCTTCCACAGCGGACCAAAAGAAGCCATAACTTTTACCAACAACTTTTTTAAAAACAAACTCCACCTAGCTTAATAACACCAATCAGTAGGTAGATAACAATTTCAGCTTCCAGATGATAATAAGAAGACACTTTCAAAATTCGTCGGCAGCTAAACTTACTATCACATGCAAGATACTAAGACGATACTTATCGCCAATTGCTTGCAGAGACACCTTCAGCTAACACAGCTACGAAACACTTAGCCACGTCACAAACCGCTTAGTAATGACACAAATTAGGTTGGTGATTCCAATAAGGACTAAAATCCCGACGCTTCCAACGGACTTCCCCAGAAAAATTACCCGCAGCAGTAACACTGATCAGCAGCTGAAATTTTACCTTCCTGCCAGAGTTTGACCTGCAACTTTAGACATCTTGAAAGCGGAGTCTCAAAACAAAAACATGTACATACAGATTTCTATTTTAATGTGATTATTTCTGCTGACATAGATGACTCTATTAGAATGTTTGACGCTAACCTTAAGCAAGCTGCTCTAAATGCTACTACTACAAATCTTCAGGTGAGATATAATAAAATTTATTCAGCAGATGTAGAACGACTTTTATCCGAAAAAAGAAGAGTTTGTAGAGAATGGAAACGCTACAGATACCCTCAGCTAAAATCTAGGCTGAAGGAATGTACTAAACAGCTGAAAACTCTACTAGAATATCAAAAAACAGCTTCTCTTCAAAATTTTTTGAATGGGCTTGACGCAACACCTCAAACAGACTATTCGCTATGGAGAGCAGCCAGAGGCCTCAAAAGACCAGTGATATATAAGCCTCCATTGCGAGCTTCAAATGGAGACTGGGCAAGAGCTGACACTGAAAAGGTACTCCGTTTGTAAATCACTTGCAGAAAGTATTTACTCCAAATACGTCTGATACTATAGTTGAGCTGCCACCAGTCGTCGCTATACTAGATGTTAGCTTGAGGTTCATTATTCGTGAGATTGAACTCTGTATTGCGGGCTGAAATTCGAAAAAAGCTCCAGGAACTGATAAAATAAGCAAAAAATGCTCTTAGAGCTACCCTATAGTGCAAACAAGATAATTCTATTTATTTTCAATGGTATTTTGCGCCTGAAATGCTATCCCGCAGAATGGAAGATTTCGCTGATTACCATGATACCTAAGCCAGGCAAAGATCATACGAAGGTGGAATCCTATAGGCCTATAAGCCTATTGCCTAACATGTCAAAACTTTTGGAAAGGTACTTATGAGTAAGGTAACGCCCATACTGAATGGTACTGGATGCATTCCAGCACGATTGAACAAACACATAGACTCGTGAATGTGGTTAGAAAGCCCTACGAGGAAAATAAATATTGTTCTGCGCTCTTCATCGATGTTTCATAGGGATTTGATAAAGTATGGCACGAAGGTTTAATACATAAACTAAGGCAAAACCTACCCGAAAATCTTTAAGGACTATCCTCCTATTTATTAATGTAAGTCTGGCTAAATTTGTATAAGTGTGTGTGTGTGTGTGAATTCGTTAAACAACATCTGTGTATGTGAAAATAAGAAAACAACATTTTGACTCTGCCATTTGTGGATTTTTGTTGACTTTATTTTAGTTGATTGTCTCAATATACTTTTACGAGTACGTATTTCATTTCATTTTATTTTACTTATTTATGTTAAGTACTCATTATCTATTAACAATGCGGGTTTGCAAAGCAGACACATTCATACAGCAACATACACACATACCTTCACTTGCTATTATCCTTTTGATATCCTGTTTTGTACACTGTTCTATTTTTTTTTTTTTTAATTTTTTGTTTTCTTGAATAAAATAATGAGAATTTATATAAAAAATATATATGAAAATGAGCACCATAAGATGATAACGATAATTACTTTGTGAGTAAATAAAACATTCTCATATAACCGCATAAATATGTATGTGACAATTAATGAGTTGTAGGGGAGAATGAATGTTTCAATTAATGAATGACATTGTAGCCACCCACTTTATTATGATGATTTAAATCCAAAATGTTGCTTGTAGAAGTATTAATTCTAATGAAATAATTATTATTTTTTTTGGAAGTTTATTGCAAAAATGTGGATAGACATATAATAACAGTTGCTGCTAAATGATTTCGAGCGAAAATTAATAAATATCTTCTTAATGAAAGTTAAACTGTTGTGTTTATGTAATTTTTCGAACTACACTTAAAAAAATCCATACAATATATGAACGAATCCTTTCGCAATTATTAAGAAATATTTCTTAATTTCGTACGACATAAAATTTTCGTAAAACAAACGTAATGTATAAAATTATATTAAAAATAAAAATTAAAACATATGTTTGGTCCAACTGGCGCACACTGAAAGGAAAATCTTCGTGCCAGCTATGAATTTCTTCATTAGATCAATGAATTTTGTCATTAATTTTTTCATTGTTTCATATAAAACACTTCATTGATTTCGTGAAACTCTTTCATTCAATAAATGAAATAATGGCATTATACATCCACAGAAAAAAAATTCATCAAACTGCAACAAGCAATTTCAATTGTTAATATGTAATTTAAGTTCAAACATATATTTTGTTAATACAACATATTTAGTTTTTGATACGACAAACACAGAAATTTTTTTCAACAAACTGAAAAAAATAACAAAATTTTTTGTTATGTATTGTGAAAAAAATTAACAATCATCATTGTTGATATAACAAATGAATGCACACACGTAGATGAAACAAAGCAAATCACGTTTTATGTGTATTCATTATTTGTGTATTTAATAACGAATTGCTCTGTAGCTGAGAGGTAAGAACGTCAGTCTATTAGCCCAGAGGTCGCCGATTCGATTCCGCCCAAAAGACATTTAGTGTTTTTCGCAGACAAGCAAAAAGTCGATTCGAGGATTGTGATTGTAAAAAAAATATTGTTAATACAACAACTATGATAGTTAAAATTTGTTCGGAAAAACAACAATTCACATTGTTGATATAACAATTATGTGAAATAAGTTTGAAATCAAGAAAAAAATTTTTTAAATTATGTTTCTGATTTTTCTGTAACTTACACTTTCGTAATTGTATATACAAAAATCGTGTTAGGTTCAAAATCAATTAATTATTTAATTGATATAACAAAAAAATTAATTGTATTTAAAAATTTTTTTCTGTGTATGAATGAAACAATTTAATCGACTTTTAGGGAACTTGAAAAGAATAGATTAGGGTATTTTTTGTATCAGAATTTATTTTATTTCATATATTGTGAAGTGTTTTGCAATAAATATGCAAATCTAATGAGATAAACTTTTAGTCTTCTTAACTTCATAATATCAACGAAAACATTATCATAAATGCAATGAAAGCATAAAAATGAACATATGTTGAAAGAGAGCAATTTTATTCAGCAAATGAAAATTATTGTTCTATTAATGCAACATTTCGTCCATATGATGAAGAAATATTAATGAAGCCGCTTCATTAGCTGAATTAATGATTTTTCTCTTAGTGCACCGTGGCTCCAATTGGAAAAAGGGCAATAAATCTGTATCTCCGAAACGTGCGATCAGTTTACGAAAAGGTGTATGTGAAAATCATAGAGGAGGACCTGAGCTTGAAGAATGGTGTAATTTTGACCACTTTGTTGCAATTTCGACCACACGTTGAAGTACAGGGTTTCAAAGTTGACTACCTCGAGCATCAAAAACATTGTGGGCCTCATAACTTTTATAAATATTCAGCCATGTCACAGAATACCATTCCGATCGGAAGCGGTTTCAATTCCGTAAGTTGCTTCTACAGAAAACGAAAAACGAAAATTTTCTTCGTAATCAAACCACTTTTAAATTTCAAAGTTGAATTGAAAAACCCTTTTCTGCTGACTTCATTTGCAGTATATACTAAAAAGCATGCATACTTTTAGGAGCGTAAAATAAAGATTTGGTCATGAGCTTTCCATGTTAATAGAAAGCTTAATGTGAGCCTTGCATCTAAACACAAGAGTAAACAAACGCCTCAAGGTATAAAACCTTTGTAATAACGAAATACAAAATAAATAAAATCTAAAGCACCAAAATGTACTTTTTCGGAATGACAACTACGGAATCAAAACCAATCCGAACGGAATCTGTGACAGGGCTCATTATCCGATTTTAATAAATTTAAACTTGATGTAAAGTTTTTAAGCAGATTAAGAAAATACAGTTTATTTCATTAAGATATCTTCAATATTTTCAAGGATATTTGGCTTTGAATTTTAAAATTTTGGGTTTTGGCTTCGACTTTGTTTTCTATTTCGCTAATATTAACGATAATGGCACAGCCTAAATTTAAAAAGAAATATTATAAAATTTTCAACACAATCCCTGATAATATGTAGAAAAATTTTTTTAGTTATCTCAATTCATGTGGTCGTGCAAAGGAATCAAAATCAAGGCTTTAAAATTAGAGTGAAAAATCGCAAAATTTTTACAAAAATAGAGCGTTTAAAAAAAATAACTGCAGTTAAAATTTTAAGCCAGCGTGCTACCTCCAGCATTGGACGAAAATTATGAATTTTCCATGAAATTTTAAATTAATCGCTTAAGAAAAAAAGAAACATCCATCGGGTTTTTCAAAATTCTCTACAAATTATATTAGATATATTTATTGTAATATTAATCTGATTTATAATTTTTACCCGCCCGCCCGAATATGCGAATAGGAGAGCAGACTTTCTAAACTTCATTTACAAATTTTTATATATAGACTATTTATTTTTTTACTTAAATATAATTTTATTTCGAATCTTTTAGTGTTTCATTTATCTAAATCGGACTAATGCTCATAAAAAATCTATACTTAATTGAAAATATTTGAAATCGTATTTGAGTTTAGCGCAATAAAATTGTCCAAATATTTTCATTTAAAGAAGATTTTCTCTGCAGTCCAGTGTTATCGGTGAAAATTGGGAAACATTTTGTTCAATGGCCGCCTACAGATTGCGAAGTCACACTCTTAGAGATTTTTTTAGTTCTACGAAAACTTATTGTTCGCTTTATTCGCTAAAAAAAAAACACTTATATCACTTCCTTTTGTGGTTACAAAGAGAAGAAACCACTTTTTCTCTATTACCATAAAAAAACCCAATAATTCTTGAATACATCTTTTTATTTCCTGTTCCATGTTTAATAAAAAGAATCCGCTTTGTGAAATTATCAATAAATTTAACGTGTAGTTGACAGTTAATCATATTGATATATAAACTTTACGATTTTGAAAAGGACATAAATTCCATCACGACTGCTTGTAACATATAGACATCATACACAAACATACTTGCAAGCATTTATGTTGCTGAGTTCATAAAGATTTATTAGATATATATATTTTTGTAGTTAAATCCTTATTTAATACATGAATAATATACTACACCATTAAATGGTTCGCTTGTAATTCTTAAAGGTAGATGTAACTATATTTTGAAACATAAAATCAATATTAATTTTATGATGTTACTATACATTGACTAATATAAAAACATACATACTCGTACATGATGAGCATATAAACAGCTTTTTTTAAGTCGGTTAAAATATATGAATATAAAAACGTATGTTTCATAATAATTTTGGTCTGCTTGTAATAATGCCCGGCTTATATTATTCCACTAGCAGCTTGTTCTAGTGTTCAAAGCCAGCGTTGGAGGGCAAATTGAGTATAACGTGGAATAAGCTCATGCTTGCTCTACTTTTTCATTGTAGCTTTTCCATTTAGTCCAGCGTTATTGGAATAGTGCGAACGATCAATCCACTGTTGGAATTAACTTTCTGGAAAAAAATGTAAATCATATTTTGTCGATTTAACAAATTTTAAATGACTGCAGTGATGTAAACGATATGATCCTATCCAGTACAGTGCTGGAATCGGTCTGAGAATTGGTCTTAGTGATATGAATCATAGAGGTGTTAAATATGTCTTCAATATTAGCCGGTTTTTCGACTAGCATAAAACTACGTACCATTTTTTTTATGTGATATGCAATAGTCAGACTTTGGTTTAGTTTCTAATGTCATTTATTTGTCTACAGGATATTAAAAGAATAAACTCATAAAAATTATTTTCCATTGGAGATCATTTGTAATGTAGACCAGTTATAGCGAATTATCGTTTATAGCGAACAGTTTCTTTATTAGCATAAAACATACGTTATCGGATAGTTCCGCTTATAACAATGGGGATATTTTCGGAGTTCTTATACCCCCTTCCCCGCCCCTCTTGATAGTGTTTTATTAATTTTCAGTAATAACTTTTTAATCCTTAACAAATCTTTAATAACTCTCCTCCCACCCCATAGAGCGTTACGTAATATGTGACAGAAATTTAAAAACAAGCATTGAGAAAAAGTTTAAAATAATGAAGAAAAACATAGTGAAGTTCCGAGCCGTTGAAAAACGGATAATAGTTGAGAATAGCCACGAGATGGCGACTCATCTGTTAATTGGTTAAAAAAACTAAATAGGATTTTCGCTCGTTGGTTGTTGTTGCCTTCGCTGGCAGTGTGGTCTAGGGGAAAAGAGCTCTGATGAGAAGACTGTGGTGGTCTCGAAACATCTGATGTCGGCTCAACCTTCCTTTTTTCTGAATGTTCAATTATTACATGCTTTAGAATTTCTTTCTAAAATAAAAATAATATAATCGAAAGATTAAATTAAAAACAAACGTAAGCCAAAATAATTAAATAACTTTGGATAAGAAACAATTCAGTTCGACTAAATTCATAATTTAGTATTTATTTACTATTATAGACAATTTACTATTATATAAAAAAGAGTGCACGGTTTTCTTACGTTTTATTTACCAAAATAAATAGAAAATTAAAAATGTTTTTTTGAGATATAAATAAATTCAGCAAAGTGCGAATTTGGCTCGCACACGAACACATATATCCTTTTTTACCCTCTTTTCATTTTGGCAATTTTTTCGTTTTTCGTTTTTGTTTAATTTTATTTATTTTTTATTTAAAATTAATTTTTTCGTTGTTTTGGCGATTTTTCGGTTTTGGCACTTTTTTAAAAGTTGTTGATTTTTCCGTTTTTTTGCGAGTTTTCGTTTTATGCAATATTTATTTGTTTTTTCCGATGTTTTTTAGCTTTGGCTATTTCTTGAGATTTTCTTGTTTTAACGTTTTTTACGCCTTTTGTCGATATTTTTAGTTTTAGCGATTTTTTTTAGTTTTGGCGCTTTATTTCAGCGTTGGCGCTTTGTTTCGGCTTCGGCAGTAATATTCGGTTTTTGGTGATATTTTTAGTTTTAGCGATTTTTTCCGACTATTTACGTTCTTTGATGATATTTTTAGTTTTATAGATTTTTTTAAGTTTTGGCGATTTTCGTTTAAACGATTTTTTTCGGTTGTTGGCGTTTTTTTAGTTTTTTTTGGTGATCTTTTTAGTTTTGGTGATTTTTTGCGTTTTATAATTTATTTTAGTATTAGTGCTTTTTTTCTTTAAGCGCTTTTTTCACTTTGTCATTTTTTTAATTTTACAGCAAATTGTCTAAATTACATAGTCAAAATTATGTTAACTCATAGAACACTCTTTAATTTTTGTTGTTTTAAATATCAATGTTATTTGGTGTAGTCTCTTCTACAATTAACACTAACTTTGACATTTTAAAGTGTCTATATATAAGTGCCTGTATATTACACTAGTATTTCAAGATGTTTCGTTGCTAGTCTTACTTAGAACACACTTAAATTTTTAGTTGTCATATATTTGTTGTTGTAGCGGCCAAAGTTTTACATATTCTGTGAAAATTTTAGGTCCGTAGCTCTTACGGATCTCGTGAAAACAGCCTGTGACAGACAAACAGACGGATGGACATTTGGTGTACGAAACCCTAATAAACAAACAGCAAACTATTGTGATTATAAAAACGATTTCTTCTTGGCATGACATAACTAACATATGCCATGTTTACCTAACATGCCATAATATGGCAAGGCATGACATGACAAGAGAGGACATCACATGGCATGAAAATGTTGTTCTTTAAAAATTACTTCCAACTTTTTATACGGGACTATGAGGCCAAAAATGTTCTTCATGCCCGAGCTAGTCAGCTTAAACACCCTGTTGCTAATCGTGTGTTTCAACAGGGTGGCTTAAGACTCAGCGGTCTCAAAGCTTAGGCCCTCCTCTATGATACAGATTTATTACCATTTTTTGCAATTGGAATCACTGTGTGACAGCTGGCTTATAAGCGAAACAATTTTAGTTCAAGAACTACAGGCTTGATTTAAATATGAAATAGTCATGGCCTTGAATTGGCTATATTGTTTGACGTTCCTTTAATTGATCATCTACATATTCTGTTAAGAGTCCAGCACAACCAGGCGTTTTCTTATACATATCGCTCATTTACTGCAATAACACCATAACGCAAAAAACTTGATTTAGAGTTAATAATGCTGAATTAATCGTTATATCTTTCTTCATATTGTCTAGGAATTTAATACAAATATCTTGTTTACTCAAGTCTTGAAAGAAGAATAAAATTTTCTTTTTCCTTTAAGTTCTTTAAGCTCGTTTTGTGTAAAACCATTGTTTTGAGTTATGATGTTATTGCAGAAAAATTAAAGCATTCATCGTCGAAATTATACTTTCGGTGATTATTTCGATTGTTATATTCATTCTTGTTCAGGCATTTTCCAGCTTTTTCGAGTACCGAAGTTGCCTTAAGCAACTCCAAGTGAACTAACCAGTGTTCCTCAAATGAAAAAGTCTTTGTCGTATTTATGATCTGAAATAATGAATTAATTAATTTAAACACTGTTCGCTAAAATATACAATATGACTGACGAACATATCAAAGCCACGTGTGCTAAATAAGTGACAACATACTTTGTCAAATAATGGGCATGAGAATGAATGAGTTGTGCAGTTGTTGATAATGATGATTATGATGCTGACGTTGATGATGATGATGATGATGGTTATGATGATGTTGAAGACAAAGATGACTATAATAATGCTACAAAACTCAAACGGTGTAAAAATATCTGTTTCCTATTGATTTTTTTATTCGTTGCCAGTCGAATAAAATTAAAATAAAGGACATTTATAAATGGTTAAAGTACAAATTTAAGTGGGTGGGTGGAGTGTGCAACTACCAGGGAATAAATTCGTGTGTTTTTTTGCAGTAAGAGCTGTTGGATTTTGGTGTTTTGATTTTATAAGCATCAGTTAGTTCAAGATGAAAATAAAATTGGGAATTATATTACTTTCAAAATATGTATATGTCGTACTTGGGGATTTTTTCTTTTATACGTAAACCAAACCAATTCATAAGCAATAATATACTTTGCGTAAATGTGTCTGTAAATTTTTCTTTCTTCCTCTCTCCTCAAGCTCTTGGAAGTATGTATGTACACAGAAAAAACTATAATTCATTTTCTATTACTAAATTCATAAATTCAAATATTTATTTTACGGAAATGGGACCTATCACAAAATTCGTAAAATTAAACACTAAAATTCGTAAATATTTATCAAAATTTTTTTATTGGAATATTTAAAAACCAAACAAAAAAATAATTAAATTTAAAAACAAACTCAAACACATGTGTGTTAAAATAAAAACTTATGATAATTTTTTCTGTGTAGTTGTTTGCTTAACTGTGTGTATCTGTGTGTTTCACGCAGTGTATATAATTTCATATAAAAATTGTGATAAAAGATTAAAAATAAGTATTTCAAGCGAATAAATATATTGCAACAACAAATACAACAATAAGATTAACGAGAACATGCTACAAAAATCATTTGGTGGGTAACATTCTTTTATTTAGTCATGGCATGATTTAGTCCCAGAGTACGACGACAACGATGCGACTACGACGACAACATCTGTTTTAGACATCTTTTAATAAAAATTTCATCTTTATTACGAAACAATTGTTTTATGGATAAATGTAGTACGTACCTACATACACATAAGAACGTACGTAAGAATGGATAAATGTTGAAAATATGAATTACTCTGGCATAGCTAAAATGAAGCCAAACACCAGCACCAATGAAACAGACTTCCAAGGGAAAACGAAAAGCTGAGGCCAAGTTAAACACAAATTTGATTTTCAAAAAAATATAAAATAAAATACTTAAGACGCATTATATTATTTTAATACCAAGTTAAGTTTATTTAAGTGTTAAAAATAATTTGGTCAAAGTAAGTCAAGTCAAATCACTTTCATCACGCTCAATGGGTGGCACTAAGGAAGTAATTAGAATGTTATAAATTTATTATTCATTTCTTGGCATACTTTTGTTCACTTTTCACACAGTCAAGTTGATGAATATTTGACAGAGTTATTTTAATTATAAGAAAAAAGGGGAAACATGATACAGATGCAGACAGCATAAGGATAGTTAAACCAATTAAAATAAACGTAGATTCAATTAAAATATATATATTAATTAACAATTACAATTTTTCCGAGTAAACAGTTAATTGGAAAACATTGGACAATAAGTTTTTCTGTGTACGTACTCAGAATGAATTAGATATGAACAATATTTGAAGGAACAAGGGAAAAATAAACATCAATTTAGCTACACTATATGTACAACAATTTCGAACTTTTTTCAAAATTACGCGGTTCTGACGACCGATTATGGCAGAGGAGATAAAAAAATATACATATACACGTGTGTCGGCGTTTTGCAAAATCACATCGGAATTTTATTTTAAGAGGGCTGTGTGGGGGGGCTAGAGTTTTCCCCTTTCGGTCTACTCGAGCAGCTATGTGTTCTTTACATCTGAGGTGCAGCAACTTTGCAAACAATATTAGGGCAAATATTTCTGTAGAATATATTAGCCCTCTAACTTCCCAGCATAATGGTAATTTTTGCCTCTTTTCTAATAAATCGTAAAAAACCCTTAAAAAGGTAGAGAGTGGGGATAAAATGTTCTACAAAAATGTTGGCCATAAAATTTTACTATAGGTCTTTAAAGACAACCAACTTGTACGCAAGAAATCATTGATAATTTAAACTATGTTTAAAAGTTAACTTCATACTTATTCACAATTAGCACTCGTCTTAGAAAGGAAATCTTGTAAGTCTTACGTTTAAAGTATAAGATGTTTTTTAGCACTTTTATGTAAAATATCACGAGCAATATTTTTCTGCAACATTTTAACCCTTTAACTCTTCGTTTATTGGGTCTTTTTGTACATTTCTTAAAAAAAGAGGAGAAAAACTCCCCTTTAGCGGCGATAAAGGGAGCTGAAATGTTCTACAATAACATTTGCCATAAAACTCTGTTACAGGTCTTTAAAGACACCCAAGCTCCAGACGTAAGTTGGATGCTACAAATCCTTCTTATTAGCAGTTAACAATTCGTAATCGGTATAGAATATCTTATAAGCATTATGTTTAAGGTATAAGATGTGTTCCGCTTTTTTATGTGCAAGACCACGAGAAATATTGTTTTGGATTTTTTCGAGTTTTTTGAAGCACTAAAGAAATAAAGCGCATTATAATTCGCTTTAAAATATGAGCTTGTTCAGAAGCTGATTTCAGAGCGACCCAATAATGCAGGTTTTATAGCGAGAAAGTTAGCAAAGTACACAATTGCTTTTTACTTATACAAGTTATACCAAGAAGGTGATTTTATTGTGCTATCCAATGCAGGCTTTTAAGCGGGATTGAAGAGTAAGTTTATTTCAGTTTCTTTGTGCCGTTTTGCAACAGTGTTTTTGGCCGAGTGGTTGGTACGTTGGATTTGAAGGATCTTAGTTCGATACTAGTTGAAGTTAAAATAGCAAACGGTGAGTAAAAATATGAAATTAATAAAAATAAATAAAGTTACAAAATAATAAAAACTCAAAATCACGTTAACGCTGCCAATCGACATCGAACCATTTCTTTTTATATATTTTTAGTTTTAGTGCTCAAAATTTTGATGATTTTCAGCGCTTCAAAAGCGCTTTTATGAGCAAAAATGTAGTACTCCAAGCCGGGAACTCGCCATACAAAAATCAGCTGCGATATCAGCAGGTTTGTCAGCGCTACTTTTACTCCATAATAGTAGAAACCTGCTTTATTGAAAGTTATTTTTTACTGGGACTGTTGCCAGCTATATCGTCGCTGGAGGGGAGTTTTTCCCCCTTTTTGTAAGAAATATAAAAAAGATCCATGCAACGAAGAGTTAGAGGGTTAAAATGTGCCAAAAACATTTTTTTGTGGTGTTTTACATAGAAGTGCTAAGCACATGATGTACCTCAAACGTCAGTCTTACAAAATGTCCAAACCAAAAAACCATCAAACTGCAACTAACAATTTCAATTGTTAATATGTAATTTAAATTCAAACATATATTTTGTTAATATAACAAATTGAGTTGTTGATACGACAAACACAGAAATTATTTTCAACAAACTGAACTAACCAAATTTTTTGTTATGTATTGTGAAAAACATTAACAATCACCATTGTTGATATAACAAATGAGTGCACACACCTAAATGAAACAAAGTAGATCACGTTTTGTATGCATTCATTATTTGCGTATTTAATAACGAATTGCTCTGTAGCTGAGAGGTAAGAACGTTAGTCTAATAGTCCAGAGGTCGCCGGTTCGATTCCGCCCAAAAGACATTTAGTGTTTTTCGCAGACAAGCAAAAAGTCGATTCGAGGATTGTGATTGTAAAAAAATATTGTTAATACAACAATTATGACAGTTAAAATTTGTTCGGCAAATCAACAATTCACATTATTGATATAACAATAATGTTAATTGAAATAAGTTTGAAATCAAGAAAAAAATAGTTAAAATTTTTTTTCTTAATTTTCGTAATTGTATTTACAAAAATCGTCTTAGATTCAAAATCAATTATTTATTTAATTGATATAACAAAAAGATTAATTGTATTTACAAATTTTTTTTCTGTGTATGTCGAGTACTATTGTGACTAAGTATGAAGTTAACCTTTAAACCAATTTTAAGTATGCAATTATTTCTGGCATACAGACTGAGTCTGGAGCTTAGTTGTCTTTGAAGACCTATTCTAAAATTTCAAGGTTAACAGTTCTTTAGAACATTTTATCCCCGCACTCATCCTTTTAAGGGGTGTTTTTTACGATTTGTGAGAAAAGAGCTAAAAATGACCGTTTTGTGGGGGAGTTACAGGGTTAATATGTTTCACAAAGATATTTGCCTGAATATTTTCTACAAAGTTGTTGAATATACCCCCCAAAAAGGGGAAAACTTTAACTCCCTCTAAAATAAAATTCCGATGTGATCATGCTTTTTTTGGTCTCATCTACTATAATTCAGATTTTTCTTTTCAGTGTAAGATAGAGTTTCCAGTTTGCAAGACTCAATTTTTGATAAATTTTTGCAGTTTCTTAGTAAAAAATGATGTCCTCTAAGTTTTAGCAAAACTAAAGTTGAAGATTATTGTATGTAAGGTGTACACCCCTGCGTAATGCTATGTTGCCGGTTCGACTACCACCTAAGACTCTAGTCTGCTTCACTACAATGAGTGAAGGTAATTCTACATATTTTCATTAAAACTAAGTTATATTATAATTTTTTATTGTATTTCTTACATATAATAAATAAATAACCTATTGTATGTATGGATATGCTTAATTGTTTTTTTATATTTATTTCTTTTTTTCTGAAATTTCCGATGAAAAGCAATAAAATATTATTTTTAACAACATAATTAATTTTGTTAATGCTTCATTACCTCATTATTAACCACATTAACATGCGTCGAATTTTTCGCTGTTGTAGTCATTTTTTACACAATTTTTCTTTTTTATTATTTACTATTAAATTATTAATTATTGATTAATGAACTCATGTTTTGTCAATGTAAAAATGCAGAGCTGAGAAAATGTATTACACAGAGGGCTAATATTCATAAAAAATATGATCCACAATAACTCAGTCATCTTTTGTATGAACAATTTAGTAGCCTTTCGAACAAGATATACATAATTCACTTAATCGAAACAGCCCTTGACTCTGGATATCACTGTGAAGAGAACTGTACATCGAAAACCTTTAAAGGGACAATAGCCGAAATAAATCTTTTTTTAATTTTTTTAGCGTTCAGTTCATCCTAATTACTGTCAAAATTCAAATATTGTAAAGCACTGTTTTTTTTTTGATTGTACGAAACATTTTTTGTTTAATATATTAAAAAAATTTTAATTAAATTTTTAATTGAGTCTTGAAAATTTTCCCATTGATTTTTTAATTGAACCTTTATAAAATATTTCAATTAATGCTTTAATTAATATAAAATTTATTTAATTAAAAAATCGTAAAATTTTTTCAATTAAAATAGTTGTGTTAATACCACAAATTTCCGTATAGACTGATATCTAATTATGTTTTTAATAAAATCAACGGTTTTTGCAATTGAGTCGTGTTATTTACTTTTTTCTCCGTAGGCAAGGTTCCGGTTCCATATTTGACGTCGCATACAAATTTTGGTAAACACAGTTTTTAAATGTGTGTCGTACAGACAGATTTAAAGGACTATTGAACAGAATCCTTATGCAAATAATAAATTGTTGTTCACCGCAGAATTCAGTTTATTAATGAACTCAGTAAACTAAATATTTTCTTTTATTGGAAAATAAATAATGGGCTATTATATTAATTCATGTTGAATAAATTCACTTGTTTTATTATTTGTTTGTTTTAAACATTTTTTGTCTGATTTATTTTATTGGTTTAATTCAATTACGGTGATTTTAATATTATTAATTAATGGACATCTTTTACTATTTGTGTGCATGATGTCAAAACAGTTTACGCACAAAAAAATGCTGTTAACAATTTAAGATAGAGAATTTATAGCACAGAGACAGGTGATATACATAAGTCCTAAACTAGCACTATATGAATCAGAACTGTAGTCGATCATCAACTATAAAAAAATGAAGCTAAAAAGTCTTCGATTAAGTCCCGTGCTTTATAATAATACAATCATACAAAATTATTTTTGTAGTTCACTTTTGGTTGACATTTTGTAAATTTGCTGTTAACTTTTTTGTCGTCCTAAAATTTATAAACTCTATTTAAAAATACCCCGCAAAAACTTTGCTTACTGGTAGGCAAAAAAGTACTCCTACATGGGCAAATCTCAGAAATGGTCCACCAAAGACAGAATTTTGAAGTTGTCAAAACTGTTTATATATGTTGATGGAATAATGTGCTATATATTTAACCTTAAAAATACATAAAGGAATATTTTTTTGGGTGATCACTTGATAAATGACAGGGGAATACCGTCGCCAAAAAAAAAAGACACAACCTTGCAATTCATATAGGATGCTATTTTTTATGTGCTTAGTTAATGTTGTGATCGTAAGCTTAAGTTTGAATTTTTGAGGTCGGTGGTGGTCAGAAACACCCCCTATCATGAAAATAAGAGAGTGAAAATTTTTTGAGATTAGCAGCCGTGTCACAGATTCCGTTCGGACTGGTTTTGGTTCCGTAGTTGTCATTCCGAAAAAGTAAATTTTTGGTGCTTTAGATTCCGTTAATTTTGTATTTCACATTTCTTTTTCAAATAATAATAATAATGCCAATTATGAATTCTATATTCCACATTTGACTTGAGCTTTGGCTTTTCAATATTTGAAAGTAAATTAAATAATCGCAAGTCAATTTGTAACCATTTTGGTTAAAGCAAAAATTTTGTTGAATGCGTTTGTATTTTGCTTTAGTTTTTTTCTGTTGTTGACTTTTGAATGATTCTTTTTTCTTGTTTTGTTGATTTTTTCCCGTACTGGCACGAAATTGGTTTGATTTATGCATGATGGAGCAAAATAATCCAACTGTAAAAAATTGCTTTTAAAAAAATGAGTTGTTTTTTACACTCGAAAAAAACTTAAAAAATAATGCACGTACCATCCATACGTCCTGGATAGCAACTGCCTGCCAGTCATGAGTGAACTTGTGAAATAATTCTTTGATTAAATTGAAATGGAATTTTTAAAAATATGTAACTACATTAGGAAAGTTTCCTAGCCTCTAGTCCAATCTTGTGGGAGAAAGATGAGAAGATTATGTTTTGTATTCTTCCCATTTCTCATACAGAATCAGGCTTGAAAGGTTGCTTAATGTAAAATGATTGTGTATAATATTTCTCCTAGTCAATATCAAGTCAAAGCTTCACTAATGTTAAATAATAAAGAAATGACTTACACTTCTAAGGACAAAGGCTCTTTCACTCACGGCAGTAATAAGATCATTTAAGAAATATATGTGACTTATTTATAGGAAATTGTGGTGTTAAAGCTGATGATGCTAAAATTTGGTTTTATGCATTCATTATATTGTCGAATATCACAGTTTTGTTTACTAAAGCACTTTTCTATATATACTCTTGATCTCAATTATTTTGGTTAATTTATTCAATAAAAAAATTTGACATTCTATTACTGAGATGGTTCATCCAATTATTATAATAACACTGTACAATACGAAAAAAAAATTACGTGGTTCTGTATACCGATTCTGCTACACACAGAAAAAAAGGAATGTAAAATCCACATGCCGCAATTTTGATTGCAAATCATATTAAATTTACAAGAAAGAATTTGTCGTTTGAGCGTGTTAGTGTTTACTTGCTTTGTTCATTGCTACAATTCACTGTTCTGCTTAGTTGTGTGACTTGTTGTTTATTCTTACATGTGTCGTCTATGTATACGACAAAAAACGAATTACCAGCGAATATTTACTGCTGCTGGTTTAAAATTACCATTGTTTCATATTAATTTTAAACGGAAAATAATTAATCTAACCTTAAGTCACCGTTAAAACAATTTTGTTATAAACGTTAAGTTTCGTTTTCAATCGACATGACTATAACTTTAATTTCAAATAAGTTTTATGTTAAATAATCATTTAAATCATGTTGTATAAGTAAAGAAAAGTTTGAAGCTGTTGTGGCTGCAGTGGTTAGCCCGTGGACTATAATTCAGGTGGCACGAGTTCAAATCTTGGCTGGGGCAGTCAGCTACAACGAAAAGTTTTCTGATGACTATCACGTAAGTAAAATAATTAATAAAATAGCTACATTAAAGTCATGTTGTTTCAGCTTGATATAACTTTAATTCAACATGATTCTTCATGTTGTTCCAATATCAAATTCACGTTGTTTCAACTCGAAATTACTTTGATTCGATATGATTTTTCGTATTATTTCAGTATCAACTTCATTTTGATTTAACTGTACTGGAATATTAAATCAACATGAAATATAGTTAATTCAAAATGAAGATTATTGTAAATCATGTTGATTTAACATGAAACACCTATGAAGCAAAATCACTACCAAAAAATGTTTAGTTAACGTGGTTTTCGACGATTTTAAATGGGGAGACCAAAGAAAATATGTGTACGTGTGTTTTTTTGCAAGATCACATCGGAGTTTTAATTTATGGAGAGGGGGGGGGGAGGGTGTTTAAGTTTCCTTCTTTTGGCCGGATCGTGCAGCATATCGGTACATGAAACTATGTGTTCTTTATATCTGAAGTGTAGAGTATGTTCAGCAACTTTGTAGAAATATTAGGGCAAATATTTTTGTGGAACACATTAACCCTATGACTCCCCTCATAACGGTCATTTTTGGCTCTTTTATAACAAATCGTATAAAACAGCCCTAAAATGAGGGAATGCGGGGATAAAATGTTCTACAAAAATGTTGGCCATAAACTTTTACTAAAGATCTTCAAAGACAACTAAGCACCATACTCAATTTGTACACCAGAAATCATTGAAAACTTAAACAATGTTTAAGGGTTAACTTCATACTTATTCATAATTAGTACGCGGCATAGGATATTTTGTAAGTCTTACGTTTAAGATATAAGATGTGTTCAGCACTTTTATGTAAAACACCACGAGAAAAATGCTGGAAGATTTTAGCACTCTAACTCTTCACTTTATGGGTCTTTTGGCATATTTCTAAAAGAATGGCAAAAAAAACTCCCCTTCAGTGGCGATATAGGGGGCTTAAATGTTCTACAAAAATATTCCCATAAGATTCTACTATCGGTCTTTAAAGAGACCCAAGCTCCAGACTTAACTCGGACGCTAGAAATCAATAAAAACTTAAAATGTGTTTAAGGGTTCATTTCGTACTTATGCACAATTCGTACTCGGCATAGAAAATCTTGTAAGCCTTACGTTTAAGACACAAGATGAGTTCAGCTTTTTTATGTAAAAGACCACGATAGAAACATTTTATAGAAAACCTTTTCCCGCTATATCGCCGCTGAAGGGGAGTTTTTTGCCCCTTTTTAAGAAATATGCAAAAAGACCCTTAAAATGAAGAGTTAGAGGGTTAAAATGTTTCATCAAAATGTTTGCCCTAATATTTTCTACAAAGTTGCTGAACATACCCACACCCCAGATGTAAAGATCACATAGTTTCATGTGACGATATGCTGCACGATCAGGCCAAAATGGTGGAAACTTTAACCCACCTAAAACAAAATTCCGATGTGACTTTGCAAAGCGCCGACACACGTTTATTTATTTTTTTCTCTACTAGAAACGGTTTAGAGAATACTGTAATTTTGAAAAAAGTTGGAAATTGTTGTATAGTGTAATTATTGTCCGTACTATGTACAAATTTTTGATTAAGTAAGATAATTGAACCAATTTATATATTAATATTTAGTCTATTAATTTTTTTGATTTGTTTAATTAAACGCTTTGTTGAATTTTACATATACATATTTTTAACTAATTAATTAATCAGAAATAAATTTCTATTAACTGGAAAAAATCATCTTTTTCACTTTTTACAATTCCGGTAATTGGTATAGTCAATTTTGTAATAGGTGCAAAATTAAAAAAATTTTTGATTGTTTTAATCATTATAGTAATTAAATCCATTTTCGACTTTTTTCTGTGTATTAATTAATGTTCGAAATTTTTGAATAGGAACTTGGCATTATTTTGACATTTATTATTTTGTTGTTGCCACATTGGTGTACGGTATCTAACAATCTCTACAGCCATAACATTCGAGCTAACTTTATTTCCATTAAAGCTGTTTTTAGACAATTCCACAAACTATTTGACTTCTGCACAAAATTCAACCCTGATATAATGTGTTGTTATTGCTTTTTTCCATAAACACATTTGATCAGGGATGCACTTTCTACAGAAGTCGAACGGCTTGTGAGATAGTGTAAAACAGCTTTAAGCAACTAATAAAATTTTATAAATTTCATTGTCAAAATTTTACAAATTCATCAATCACATCATGCATTATGAAAGAGTAAATAATTTAGTTTGTTTCATTAGCCATCTGAACAAATAACTGAGTGGTGAATTTATGAAAAGCCTTAAAGGTTAAATATTTTTAATTAAACTTAAACTTTCAATAACTGTTTTTGGCAGTTGCATGCCAAGTCATAAACTGAAAAAGGAAATATACAAAAATTACAAAAACAATATTAACAGTTACGATTTTTCTTACTGTTAATGTTGGTTATTGCCTTCGCTCCCTCTCTCTCTCTCTCTCTCTCTCTCTCTCTACAAAAATTAAATGTAACTGGCCATCAAGTAGAAATTGGTTAAAACGAAAAAAAAAAAAAAATATTAAGCTAATAGGATACCAAAAGGCTTTAGGCCAAACAGCATTCATTTATGGAAACAATATTTCAAAGAGTTGCCATAGCGAAAATGGAATAAAAACGTTAGAAAGTGCAGCAGGAGAATGCGGAATTAGAGGTTTCAGATAGTTTGCAACATTTTTACGGTCCTGTACCCAAAGAGTGATAAAGCAAATTATTATTTTTATTGTTTTCGCTAAGAGGTCCATCTGTCCGCCTGCCATATGCTTCTATCTCGTGATCTGTAATACACAGAAAAAAATAGATTTCGTTTTTGATAACAAAAATCCCGGTATTAAATTTTTTTTCAAACTTCCTGTGCTAAAGGATTTTACTATATTGATAACCAAAATTGTAAACAAATTATAAAATTTTTAGTTAATAATCGAAATAAAGATCTATTTGTTGAGGGTTAAGCATTGTCTATATGCATTTCATTGGCGCTTTACCAAATCATCAGTAGACTTCAACCACACAGACTTTCAAAAACGATTTGAGAATTTGCAAATAACTGTTTTTGAAAACCACAAGGGAATAAAATAGGCGTAGTAAGCTTAGAAATTTATACAAAGCCCAACAAACAATTTATACTCGGTATTTGAATGCATAAAACATTTTACAATAACTTATAATTTTTTCAATAAACTTTATTTAAAATCTAAGTAAGCTTTTTTATTAAAACTTGGCTGAAGTTTGATTAAAAATTTATTTAAAATTTACTTAAAAATATATATGTATTTAAAAAAATTTTGACATGGCTGGGGTACGAACACGGGCTCTTCGGGCATAAAGCATGCAGCTGAGCCATATTCCAGTTATTTGTAATGAGAGAAAAAAAATTAGAGAAAAAAATACTGTATTAAGTTAATGACAAATGTTATTGAAATTCATATATATTTTTTCAACAACAAAATGGTTTTATTGAACACAATTCTTGACTAATTTTTTTCTGTGTAGGTAGAGATCTGAAATTTTCATAGAATACGTGTAACTGTGACCGCTACAACATCAAGCACTACAAATGAAAGAAAGTTTAAAATTAATTCAACAAGAACGTATAATGAAACAAATTTTGAAATCAAAGGGTGTCCCAAGAGGTAATGTAATTTTGACACTCAACCTTATAATCTGTTCAGGCACGGATTTTTAATTGGGATACTTTAATTTTAATTGAGGTATTAAATTTAGTGTTCACATATAGTAAATTAAGCTTACACCATTAGTATTTGACTTGCCAATGGTGTAATAAGTATACAGGTGGCCGCATAATAGCAACGAATACAACAATAAAAGAAAAACTAGATAATGGTTGTCAAAAAAATACACGTGTTTGACGTAACTTAAGCACAAAATTACTACAGCAAAAATAATCATCTGACGTTATACTGCCATCTGTATACTTATTACACCATTGACTTGCCACTGTATACAATTTTTGCTTCTCACTGAAGATACTTCGCAGTAAACATACTTGTCACAAAGGGTTGCATTTCGAACTTTACTCAATTTATGAAATAATTAAGTGCTAATTGCTTAATTTATTAATTGAAGCCTTGTATGGTAAATTGAGCTCAATTAAGGTCTTAATTGCGTAAATTTTCTAAATTGCGCAAATAAGGTGCATGTCTGAACAGGGTATTAAGTTGTGAATCATAATAGTCCTCAAGTTGAAATTTTTACATTATTACAGCCACTACACAAAAAATTCCTATCAAAAAAATATTGGCTTTTTGAAAGCAGTAAAAAAATTTCATGTTTTCCATATGCGCTGTTTTGAAGCGCTTCCAAGGATGCACAAAAGGAAGGCAGAGATCTCTAAATTTATTTTTAAGCTCAGAATAACTTATGGCATGAAAGAGAGAGAGAGAGAGAGATCAATAGTAACGTAAGGGATTTAATATTTTGTAGTTTAACAAATCAAAAACGAAGTTTAATGATTATACAATGGGATGGAGCAATAAGATGAAGAGACATAATATTAGTGCATTTTTAATGCTTTGATAGAAGTGCAGTTTTATGTCAAAACAAAGAGTTTCCAAGTAATATCATAAAAAAAATCATGCCTTTTTGAAGCGCATTTCGAAGCAGAAAGTACAACAGCAACCATCAACTCTGGCATACAAACCTGCTTCGGGCGAAGCAGTAGTTTTTGCTGGGATACTATAAATGAAATAAAGTACGGAAACCTTAATGAGTGATATGGGCAATGTTAACATATGGGCATTTTTTACATTATATCTTGACATTTTTTCATGGAAGCTGTCCCAGCAAAAACTTTTGTGATTTTTGTAATCGGTAGTACTTACTTAATGGGTTATAAAGTAATGAGTGGTACTTATTTATCTTATTACTATGTTTTAAATTAGAGCTACCACCGAGCTGTTAATAAAACTAGTACGCATTTTTCTCATTATCTGAAAGTAGTATCAATTTTTGATATGTATTAATAAAATAAGTAGACAACTACTTTTTAATTCAACATGCGTTTGTATATGAATACTAATTTTTGCCGCTTAAACTTATAAGACAACAATAGCTGAGTGGGTAAAGTTCTTGTCTTCAAATCTGAACGAACACAGGTTCGTATCCCAGATGGGTCAAAAATAAAAAGATTTAATTATAAATAAAATAGAATGCGGGTAAAATTTATTTTTAATTTTAATTTGTGTATTTGACTACTTATTTTTTAGCTTTAAGTAAGCCAAATAATAACTAGTTAATTGCTGTGACAATGTAAATACATTTGTAAGGGGTACTCCTTATTTTTTGGACTTCTCAAACACAAATAAGTAGTTATCGAATCAAATTGTAAGTAGTTACGACTTAAATCCTCATATACTTTTTTGCCTACCAGAAGGGAACGTTTTTCTGAGGTTGCAGTACAACCTCTGCATCTGCATCTGCATCTGATAGGAAAATTATATAATTATTTTTCTGCATCTAAGTTTTATATAATTCTTGATGGCAACTGTGCTTGTGAAGGTTTGAGAAAATTAAGTCTTATGCCCAATTAAAAGCTGATGCAAAAAGTCCAATGCTAGTTAATCTTTTTCCAAAACTTCAATCTTAATATCCTTATTTATGTTGGAGGGATAATGTTGATACTTATGGACTTGGAAGAAAACATTTATAATGTGTTTGTATGTAAATCTACATAATAATTATTGTGGTAGTTAATTTTGTGCAAACACACACAAACACACACACATGTGCGTTAGCATTTATGGAAATTAAAAAAAGTGGTGGTTTAATTTAATTATCTTTAATCAATTCATGTTCATCATGTTTATATGAATAATTCGGTTGGATGTAAAATGTTCTCGTTCATACATTTTTGACATTCATATTCTGTTTTCAATTATTGTTACATCAAAAAATACTGTTGTTGTCGTTGTTTTTTTGTTATTGTTGATATCCTTGTTACAGTTGATGTTGTTGTTGTCGGTCGGTTGCATGTGATTGACATTTTTTTGTTTTGTCAGTTGTTTTTGGGCATCAAAAATTGATTTTCGATGGATGGACAGAAAAGGGTTGCGAGATATACTTTTTTTAAACGAGTTTTCAAAACTTTTTAATTTTTTTACAACAGATATTTAATTATATTTGCATAGACATTTCATTTGTGTTGTATATATTTTTATGTGTTATTTTAATTATTGTTCATATTTTTTATATTTTTGCATAAACAAATAAATGATTGTTTGCTAAAAGTTCTGTTTGTTTAGTTAAAAAATGAAGCAAAATAAAAATGTTCTCTTAAATACATATATGACAAAATCGTTTGTAAGATTACAAGTTTACGAATCTATTATGTTTTATATTTAAATAATAAAATATTCTGAGAATTGGTTATATGTATAGGGATATTTTTAGAGACAGCGAAATTTGAATTGATAAAGAACAAAATAGCATATTTTTAATGGCCATGAAATCGGTTATCTTTGAAAGTTAGTTTTATCTCGCTAATATGACTGTACAATAAAATCAATTTTAGAAACGAAGTTCCTTATGGCACGCTGTGCATATGATATGCAGCATATACATGATTTCTATGCTGGGGGTAAAACATTTCAAAACGTGTCAAATTGTTCGTGTAAAATTGTTCGAGTAAAATTGTTCGAACATTTTCTTTTTGGTATTACGGCATACGATAAGTAGCTGCTGTTTAAATTCCACTCGTTAGCACTAGAGCGATCGAATACAATATTTTCTTTTATTGTGTTTGTTTTGCAAAAAAGCATGGAACATTACCTATAAACCTTATTAGAGTTGGCCAATCGACTTGGTTGTTGTACTAGCTGCTAGAAACACAAAAATTTTCTTTAATGTATTACAAATTTTTAGTCGATTCAACAACCGGTATAATACAAACTTGGTACACTTCTCAAACATTTCCATACGTTAGCTATCGAATGCGGTAATCCATCCATTCGATACGTGACGAAATTTTATTCGATACGAAAGCTTACTCGATAACGAATGCGGTAATTCGGCCCCTGGTAAGATATACGTGTAACGAATACTGGTGAGAAATACGTGCAACGACAATTCAAAACGAAGATAACAGGACGAGCGACTGTTAAATTCCTTAAAAACTCAATGTTGCCGCTATAGTATTTTCGCAGTTTTCGGTGTTGCCGTTATTTTCCGTATTTTTCCGGAAGTTTTACGATTTTGGGGAGATTTTTGTACTAGTTTTTGGACATCCGGGAAACTTCGTGTTTTGGGGAGATTTTTTCTAGTTTTTGAGAATCCGGGGAACTTCTACGATTTTTGTCAAAGTTTTTCTGGAGTCCTTAGGCGAGGTTTGTGTCTCGACTAATAGTTGGTGCGCTTGCTAACTGAAGGTGTCTCTGCTAAACACCAGGGGCCGAGTCGTCACATTAGATATCGAGCAGAATGGATCGAAATTTTTGTTTTTGGAATTACGGCATACGATAATCGAGTAGCTGCTGTTTAAATTCCATTCGATAGCACTAGAGCGATCGAATACAATATTTTCTTTTGTTGTGTTTGTTTTGCAAAAAAGCATGGAACATTACCTGTAAACCTTATTACAATTGGCCAATCGACTTGGTTGTTGTACTAGCTGCTAGAAACACAAAATTTTTCTTTAATGTATTACAAATTTTTAGTCGATTCAACAACCGGTATAAAATAAACTTGGTACACTATTTAAACAATTCGATACGATACTATCGAATGCGGTAATCCATCCATTCGATACGTGTCGAAATTTTATTCGATACGATAGTGTACTCGATATCGAAAGCGACAAGTCGGCCCCAGGTGTCTTGATTACTTAAATATCACCTAAGTATCCTCCAAGCGATAGTAGTTTTTTTTGCTGACGAATTATCTTCTTTTTCTATCTAGTTATGAGTTCCTGTCGGACTCATATAAATATTATCAGTTTTTAATGAACTTAAACTTGGCGTAAAGTTTATATATAAAGGGCGGGCGAGTTTGAGGTTAGGAAGTAAATAGGCTGTCAAATGACGAAATGTTAGGAATAGAGCTGTCATCCTTTAGCATTTTTTTAGTGAAGACTTGGTAAATTTTAAGCATGAAACGCTACACTATTGAGCAACGAATTTTGATTGTGAAATTTTACTATCAAAATTTTGAAAATTTTACTGTATCACTTAGTCAAATTCGAGCAGCGTTTTCTCGCAATCAGACTCCTTTAGTTTTTGGAAGAGTTGAACTTTACAAGCGCGAAGATGAAGATCTTTATGCAAAATGTTGCCCAAAGTGCCTCTGGTGATATGCAATTGTTGCGAACTTGTTGCGAACGTCGACGATTTGATGTACCAGGCTCATTCGAAATGATACAGTAAAATGTTCACCATTTCGATAGTCAATTTTCACAATTCAAATTTGTTGTTCAAGAGTGTAGCGTGCTATGGCTAAAATTTCGCAAGTCTTCACTAAATACATGCCAAAGGATGATAGCTCAATTCTTGACATTTCATCATTTGGCAGCCTATTTACTTTCTAACCTCAAATTTGCCCACCCTTTAGATAAAGAAACTACAGTTTATTTTATTAAAATATTTTTAAAATTTTAAAGAAGCCCTTCAAGACAATGCATCTGGAAGGCATGCAACGAGTTTCACTGAAAATATATATATATCGAGCTAGAAAATATTATGTCGTAAAATGATATGATTCAAATTCATAAAATAATGGCAGAAATAAATATAAATTTAAATAAAATAAAATAAAATATAATTTTAAAAATTGTGTTCGCACATTAATAATGCATTTGAATATTTGTAGCTACACAAAAACAAAGTTTCTTCGTGATGTACGTTAAGCCCTTGTGACATATTGCAGCCTCTCTATACCTTCAAAGCATTTCAGATTTATGTCTCCACAACAATGCGTTAGAAAATCAATGCAAAAGATCATTTAAAATTGTTGTTCGTGCATTGTTAACACTTGACTTAATACCATTCATTATGTCACTGATGAAAAAAAAAAATTAATAGTAATCAGATTTATTTCAATGTGATATCTACAAATAACTGTCACAATCTTTTTAAATTACGATAAATTAATTAAACTTGTTACAAATGTCTTAACAAAACATTTATAATGAAGAAAAATCAAATAAGCGAACCTTAAAATAAATTTAAGAAATCAAAAAAGGGTTCATTTCTTTTTTAGTTTTCTCATATCCTACATAATTGCTTTAAACATTCTTGCATTTGTATTGTAAGAATGTTGTTTGTATTTGTTATATCCTGTTCACATCGCCTTTACCAATATACGAAAAGAATTGTCTTGTTTACACTTAACGACTCGTCATTCAAAATCGCACCTTTTTTTTCATTTTTTTATTTTCATGGCTGTAAAATATTAGTTTGGAAATTGCAACCCTCTCTCTCTCTCTCTCTCTTTCTGTCTGCCTATCTTGACCAAATGAATTGTGAGTTAAATATTTTGATACAGGATGTTTTATTACTCGTCGCAAATTAATCAAATAACAAGATTTATTATATTATCTTTTAACCCTTTCAAATGTGTCACAACATGTGCTTTCATTGTTTTTCTTTTACAAATGATTTAATATATGGGATTTTACGAACAGTATTTTTGCGAAAGTGATTCCTTTAAAGAAGATCATTACGATAAAAAATAAGGAGTATCCGATCAAACGCATTATTACAGGACGAATGCAAGTCCAATTTGCTAAAATACAACGCAGCAAAAAACTGCTTCAAAAAAGCAGTTTTTTAACTATTCTAGAATAAAATGAGTGCTTGCAAACCTGCAGATATCTCTGCTGATTTTTGTATGGCGAGTTCCCGTCTTAGAACACTACACTTTTAATACAAAAAGCGCTTTTTGAAGTGCTTAAAATCATCACCATTTTCAACTCTAAAACTGAAAATATATGAAGAAAAAAAGGTTCGACGTAGATTGGTGGCGCTAACGCCATTTTGAATTCTTATTATTTCACTGTTTGTTATTTTAAGTTCATCTAGTATCGAACTAAGCTCCTTCAGGTTTGAAATCCAACGCAACAACCACTCGGCCAAAAACACTGTTGCAGAATGGCAGCAAGAAGCTCAAATAAACACTATTCTTTACTGCTTAAAACCTGTATTGCATCAGCACTATATAATCAGCTTTTTTGTACAGCTTGTATACGAACGAAAATAGCGTTATGTAATATGTGAATAGGCCCTAATACGTAAAATTGTGCGATCCACCACAGCTGGAGTTAATAAGTGAATTAATTGGCTGTGCGAAAAATTGAGTGACGTAGATCACGATTTTTACTGTCAGATATAACTAACTAACTATCAGCCGTGTCACAGATTCCGTTCGGATTGGTTTCGATTCTGTAGTTGTCATTCCGAAAAAGTATTTTTTTGCTGCTTTAGATTCCGTTTATTGTGTATTGCGTTTTTACAATGATAAAGCTTTTATACCTTGAGGAATTTGTTTACTATTGTTTTTAGATGCAGAGCTCACATTAAGCTTTTTATTAACATGGAAAGCTCACGACCAAATATTTATTTGATGCTCCAAAAAGTAGGCACATTTTTTAATATTTACTGCAAATGAAGTCTGTAGAAAAGTGTTTTCAATTCCACTTTGAAATTTAAAATTGGTTTGATTACGAAGAAAATTTTCGTCTTTCGTTTTCTGAAGAAGCAACTTTCGGAATTGAGACCACTTCCGATCGGAATGGTATTCTGTGACATGGCTGTATAACTAGCAGACAACAGCTTGTAGACAGTATAATTTAAAATAATTAATTTTATTGTGGGCTATTTACATATGTACATACTTACCTACATACATATCTGTTCATATACAGAATATTCTGTACATGGTGTGAAAAGACAAGAATTGCTTCGATAAAGATCATGAAAGATCAATTAATAACTTTTAATATTATGTTGCAAAACAAGTGCGTAGTTTATAAAATTTTATTTGGGGTTCTTGTGTATAAAATCCTACAGTGAATTTAAGATTATTCAATTAGATTAGATCGATAATTCTCGCCGATCAAGCATACAATCCAAAGGAGTCCAATTTCTTCTTAAAATTAAGTACGGCCGGACTTAATAATTGCTAAAAAATAATTCAGCGGGTCCATCCGTAATTAAGCTTTCTATGCTTCCACGAAAAAAGTTCCGTACTTATCGTACTTTTGACAACACTATGGCTGAATTGGCAATTTTGAGTTCAGTTCAATGCTTGAGCCCATCCTTAAGTAAAAAAAAAATTACCGACTAAAATATCCAAGATATAAGAAGATCTATTGAACTATTAATAATAAGCTCCCTTCCAAACTACGCCCAAAAATTTTCCTTCTTTTCTTTCAAATTAAACTCTGGTTGGATGTTGTTTTAGGTACTTTCATTTCAGTGACATTTGAGTCATACAAACAATTAAACCAACAAGCAAACTTTTATAAATATAATTTCTAAACCGCTAAATATTTAAAAAATCGAATATCATAGTGAGACAAATAAAATTAATAAATGCCGCTTTTATAGTTCCAAATTAATTACAAGTGTCATTAATCAAACCAAAATACGTAAATAAACAATCATTCCAATTAATAAATTATTACCTGCAAGTTTTTTTCTAATTTAATTAACAAGTTTTATTGTAAACATGTCAATTATGAATTTCAAAGTGAAATAAAACACATATCAAGTAACCGGTAACAAACTTATTTAGATTTAAAGCAAACAATAGCAGCAATTTCTATTTCTAGTTTGCAACAATTAATTAATGAAAGCAGTGTAATAAAAAAAAAAAACGTATATTGCACTACTTTGAGTATCAGTAAGTATCATAATAAATGTGTCACAATTATTGTTTCAGTGCCAGATAAACGTCATAGATAAACTCATGTTTGAATCTGAAATAATTAACCAAGTAGTTGAATTTCTGTGTTGATTCTCATTTCAAATGCTTTATTCGTGTCCGTTGAAAGTATACGTAGTAAAATATTTCATAAAATAAAAAAAATATTTCATAAATAATTGTACATAACTTTTTTTTGTGTAAGAAAAAATGTGTTATAAACGAAGAACGAAAAATACTGTTTATAATCTCTTCATACAAATGGCGTGTCCGTAATGCATGCTATTGATTTTCCACATTAAGAAAGTATGAATTTTTCCATAAACGAGATTAAATTTATAACAGTTTTTGAATATTTGCATTTGCTTCTCTTATTTCACACGTCAAATTTCTTAAAAATAATAGAAACTATAATTGTTTTAAAGTGTTGTTGTCCACAGTTTATTGTATTGAGTGTAACGCTTTGTAGTACGCTTCATTACTCACTTTAATTATTAAAATTGCATTAACAACACACACCAGTATAACAGCGCGGGGTTTTACTTCTTAATACTTAAAAGTTTCGTGAACTTTGTATATACGTTGTATTATACTGCAAATCAATCATGGTTTTTATTCAAAAAAATGTATCCATATTTTTCTAATATAATTGAAATTTTTTTAAGTGAACAACTAAGGAGCTTATGTTAAAATACATCGAAGATTATACTTCTGATTTTTTTAAATTCAAAATATAGTGTGTGTTCTGAAAAAATTTCATTCGTATAAAAATATATTTAGAGTTAAGTAAACATTTTTTTAAAATATAATTTATATATACATTTTAGGACGTTAAAAAAGTTAACAGTAGTTGATTTTGAATTTTCTTTGAAAAAATTTTGCTTCTTTTAGGTAAGTACGTCGTATTTTGCTACGAATAAATATTTGAAATTGACATAACTTTTAACATTTTTGGCTGACTTTATTAAAATTGTTTTTTTTTTGTAAGAAGAGCTAGCCTACTTTTCACAGTTTTGTAAAGAATTATATTAAATTATAAACTTTTATTAATTAAGTTATGAATAATTAGTCGAACTGTATGGTTTTTATCCAAAGTTGTTTAATTAGTTTGGCTTAAGTTCATTTTCAATTTAATCTTTCGATCAAATATATAATATATATAAGAAAGAAATTCTAAAGCATGTAAATATTGAACACTCAAAGAAAAATTTGGATGAACGGAAGGTTGAACTGACAGCTGTTTCGAGACTACCAGAGTCTACTCATCAGATCACTTTACCCACACTACCAGCGACGGCCGCAATTTTAGTAAAAATCGTACTAATTTAGTAACTTTGGATTATAAAATTTTTTATTTTTCCTTGTGAACCCAAGTAAAAATTGAAAAAGCGGTCATAACTTTTATTTTCGTCCTGCGATTATTATATTTTTTTTGTTTTTAGAGAGTAGATGTATAGTACTTTCAAACACTTTACTCAATTCTGTGGTGTATTTTTTTTTTCGCAAATATCATTCCAATAACAACCGCGAAAGCAAAAGTTCATTCTCATCATTCAGCATTTTATACAGTAGTTTGATATAATTTTCTTAATTTTTTTCGAGCTTGACGCGGATCTTTTAAATTGTCATCCGAATATTCTTTCTATTTTCCCTCTTTCTTGAAAGAATCGGCTGACGGTAGAAAATATTTGCTTTAGTTTTTTGAACCATTGTGCATTTCAGAAAAATGTTAAGCAACTTTTGTCAAGCTGGGTCGAGTTTGGTATTTTAGAACAATACATTTTGCGTGCCTTTGCTTATTTTTCGGTCCTTTGTTCTGTAATTAATGGCTTAAATGAGGAACCTCCCGTCAGGTCATATTAATGAACGTAACTAGGTAGATCTTCCGATTCAGAAATACTTTGGCATTAATATTAAACTCTATGGCAAGTCTATCGGCTGCGGTAGAATATATATTTCTCGTCACCAAAACTCCCATTAAAAATGCGCTTAAAAATAACACAGGTCAGCAAAAAAAAAAAAACTTTTTTCGATCCTTTAAATAAAAATATTTGGACTAAGAGTTTAATGGGCTAAATTAAAAACCCTTTTCAGTTTTTTTCTATCACGTACAGATTTTTTTCAATGGCCAAGACTAATATTTTTACTAGGTACATCAGTATATTTCACACTATCTCAAGAACGGAATGCCATACTCCAATCTGTGAAACGCAAAAATATGCATGACAAAATTGCCTTCCAACTTTTCGGAGTTATTCACAAATAATTAACAAAAAAATTAATTTTTCATGTAATATTGATAATTGAAAACTTGAAAACTGTAAAAACTTTAGTTATTGCTTTCAAGATTTGACACCGCTTGGAATTAATTTAAGTACCGATGGATTGATTTTTCTTTTCTGTGTACCTACTTTTTGTAATTAAAAACTCATTAGATGAAATATTTATTGTATATTCTAATTTTATACTAGTTTATTTAAAGCCGATTTTTACTGCTTCCAGAAACATGATATTTTTTTGCTAGG
This sequence comes from Panzeria rudis, assembly GCA_956483635.1. NCBI lineage: Eukaryota > Metazoa > Arthropoda > Insecta > Diptera > Tachinidae > Panzeria > Panzeria rudis. The sequence continues at coordinate 156,491,376 of OY101448.1, read as the reverse complement.
TAAGCATATAGTATTTATTATAATATGGAAAGAAAAATTCTGCATGACATATTTGTTCTTCACCGGTATATATAATAGCACTATTTTCGCAATAGGCACCACTGTGCGATAGCTATTATTCGGCGCTGCCCTAATATATGCAGTAAATAAACACGGTGTTTTAAATTCTCAGATGATGAATATACATAATTAACAATCACATCAATATGTAACACACGTACACCACCACTAGTGGTGAGTATGTTTATAATGTAAATTGAAATCACAATTTTGTAATTAAAATCCAGTCTTGAGTAACAATTTAAATAATATATTGTTTGATTTATTTGTAACATGTTCAGCATATGTGCGGAGTACGAACAGGATTTTTGTCGTTTTATATTTTTTTATGAAATTTGGAAAAACAAAGATTTTTAAATTCGTCTAAAAAAAATTTATTTTTTTTAGACAAAACGTCTCTGAAACTCTTGATTCGACTATAAATTTATGTAAGAAAATCGGCATAATAAGTCAGTGAACTTTTAAACGCTAGTTAAGTTAAACGAAATTTGATATTTATACATATTTAAATTTCAAACTCAACAGTAAATCACTGCCGCATGTATTACACAGCACAACAAAATGGAGATTTTTTAGAATTGTTTAAATAGCTAATTCTTATGTATTTTCATATGCTGATTATAGCTGTTTTACACTATCTCACAAGCGGTTCGACTACTGTAGAAAATGCAACCCTGATCTAATGAGTTTATGGAAAGTTTTAATAAAGCAATAACAACACATTAGCCCAATTCACAATCTTGTGCAAATTGTCTTGCATCGTTGCATTTGCGAAATGGTATGGTATATTGATACTCACCACTAACAATTGTTAAATGGTGAGTATCAATATACTATACCAATTTGCAAATGCTACGATGCAAGACCATTTGCACAAGATTGTGAATTGGGCTATTATATTATGGTAGCATTTTGTGCAGAAGTCGAACAGATTGTATAATAGTCTAAAAACAGCTTTACGGTGGCATAGTCTTTCCCAAGCAGCTCTACTTTTCAGGATAAAGTGAGTGTCATTTAAAATGGTTATAATTTACACCATTTTTTGTATTGTTCGCTTAATATTTCACGAATGGTGCTTAAAAGCTTAAAATACATTCTGAATTATTAATATAAGCAAAAATCTCTTTCATTTGACTTTATGGTAACCCTATTATGCTTCTTTGTATAACAGGATATCTTACTGTTTTTGCAAGGATGTTTAAAATCGTGAGATTTTTGTTTAGTCTTTAAAACTTTTTTATATTTTTTTTATTTTCTGAAATTAAACTAAATGATCCTTATGTATTTTGGTGTCCATAAGGATTGATATCACTATTTCCAAAAAATTTCAATATTTTTGAATAAATATATATCACATTTCCTAAAAATTCGACAAACAATTATGGGAATTGATAATTCTTTTATATCATTATTACAATAACGTTATTTAATCCAAAGAATCTTTAGTTATTTTGGCTTAAGTTCGTTTTTAGTTTTTCTATTGAATTTATATTTATTTAGATAAAAATTGCAAGCATATAGACAAAGAAAACTTTTTGACTGCACGGTAGGTTGAACTTACATGTTTCGAGACCTCCCGGCTATCTCATCAAATTTTGGTTTTGATTAGTGTAAATATTTGCAACCTTTGCAAAAGTCAAGTGGTTTCACTTTAATATGAATAAAATCAAAATTTATCCATTGATTTTCATGCATTAAAGCTTATTTTATTTGTAATATAAGTGGCCTCACGATTCGTTAATAAAAGTGGTAAGTTTTTGCAATTTCCGGTTTTTCATATATTTTTAAAAATTTTAATTTCCAATTTTGCGAACAAGTTTCCAATAATTTCGAAACCATTGAAAATATAAAAAACAATGTTAAAATTGTAAAATTTTTGTTAGGCAAGGGGATAACCGTTTTTCAAGTTATGATAAAATCAGTAAAGCAACTTCTCCTAAACTTAATTTTTTTGGTAAAATCAGGTAATTTCACTTTATTGTGAATAAAATCAATATATATCCATCGATTTTCGTGAAATAAATCTTATTTTACTTGTGATATATGTGGTTTTTTTTTAAATTTAAAAAAATAAAAATATTTCGATGTTGCATATAATTACTTATAGTCTAAAAAAACTTAAAAACATTCTTTAATAGGAAACGGAACTAAAAATTAGATAATAGATTGTAAGTATGAAGAGTTTGTGTTCCAGCAATCCCTGCAATCAGTTATGACTAATTAGTTTTTAATAAGATTAAAATAAAAAATGGGTCATGTTTTAACAAAATAGTTCATTTATAGTACAAAATCGTGGGGCGCTTGATATTAAATGTTACAATATATAGAAAATTGCACCGCACGCTTTTTACTATAAGTGAACTATTTTGTTATTACATAACTTAATTTTTATTTCAATCTTATTAAAAAGTAATTAGTCGTGAGGATGCTGTTGGCTGAATAGTTATCGTGTTTGACTACAATCCTTGAGGTCTTGAGTTCAAGACTAGTTTCAGGCAAGCCAACAACATCATGCATTTTTCTGATATGCACTGATGTGTTATTGTGTTGGTTGTTGCTGGGCTGTTAAAGTGATGAAGGCATAGCATCGATCTCTTTGGCAGTACCGGCAGCGATCAATGCTGCCATATCCTAATGCACTTCGCAGCATCCTCCTTCATCGGTATTGTAGCAGAGCCCTCGGCAAAGTAAACGAACTGATAAATGGCTACACAGCTTAAACAAATTAATGCCTCTACTTGACGCCAGAGGGTCTGCAACTCTGCTCTACAAAAAACGCGCAATAGCAGAGTTGTAAATGAATTAAGCTTTCTATATCTTTTTCACTTCACCACCTGTTCTCGCTACACTATCCCTTTCCCAAAGAAGGTAACACATTAATTAATTAATTGGTAGGATTTAATTGCCTGATTGTGCTACTCTTTTAAAAAAAATTTGTCATAATTGATTGTTCGGATTGCTGGAACACAAACTCTCCATACTTACAAATTATTTTATAATTTTTAGTTCAGTTTGCTATTAAAGCGTATTTTTAAGTTTTTTAAGGCTATAATTTATTTTCTTTATTTTTAGTCTCAATACGATATTAGAGGGCCCCTGTGACTGAGTGGTAGCGACGCTAGCCTGTCAGTCCAGAGGTAGTGGGTTCGATTCCCGCCATAGACCCCGGGTGTTTTTCCGCATACAAGCTGATTGCTTCGCGGGTTGTGTTTGTCCTTAAAAAAAAGTAATTATTATCAAAAGCCTCAACTTTTAGCATATCCTATGTTTACACTATACTTTATTTATATTCGGGCTGCTGTCAAGCTTGGTTTACGAGGCTCTTAAATAGAAGACTCTATTTTCCATAAGTCAAGTGGTTTTTACAGTGAAATAAACACAGAAAAAACTAAATTTCATTTTCTGTAAAGAAATTCAATGAAATAGTAAATATTTTGCCTTGGAACGGACCTACAAACAAATTTGTAAATATAGACAAAAATATCTCAACAGTTTCATTAAAACTTTGTGTTTTTTCCAGTGAACAAATTATTTAAATCTATAAAAAAATTTATCTAAAAATATTTACAAATTGTAAACAAAAGAATTTGCTAAAGCAAACAAAAATATTTGTTGGATTTTTTGAAAAGTATCAAATAATATTTTTGTCTGAATTTATAAAACAATTAATCTAAAAATAATAACAAATATTAAACAAAATAGTTTACTTAATCAAACAAAAATATTTACTGTATTTTTTGTAATATATCAAACAAAATTTTCGTCAGGGTCATCATCATGATCATCCATTAAGAATTTATGAAATTTCAATTTGTTAAATGTGTTCCAGTCTGAATGTTTATCTAAAGACTGTAAAAATATGAATGAGAATTAATGCAACGGAACTGATTCACTCAAAAGTCTCCAGTAAACAAACTTGGTACAATCGCATTACCTTTGCTATCATTGTTGTTGTTATTTGTGTGTATGGCGTCATCGGGGTTGTTTTTTGCGACACAGTTTTTCTTGTTGTTTTTGGTGTTGGCGTCCTAAATAAAAGTCAAACAAACAATTAATTGATAATGTAAAGCACATTTATTGAAAATAAAACTTATTTTTAGACAAACGTTTGTTTGAAAATTTTTTGGTGATATTTTTTCCGTGAAGACGTTTCACTAAAGTCTATACAACAAAATTAGTTTGTGATGCATTCAATAAACACAAATTCCTTTATTACCTTACAACGTAACTTCATTTATCCGTTGACAATATAGCATTATTCGATTGAATTATACGTATCTTCATGATGCAGTAATAAAAATTATCATTTTTATTTTTTATAAATATAAGAAAAATGAATTTTTCACAAAAAATAAATATTTTTCAACATTGCGGTATGAATAAATCAGCAACCGTTGAGTATGTAATTAATTAAATTTTCTTAGTTTTTTTTCAACAAAACTAATAATTCGTTTGCAGCTCATGATAAAATCAGTAGAGCAGACTCTTCAAATATTTCAAATTAAAAAATTTTAAAAAATATTTATTCATAGCATTCTAAATATAGTGGTACTATTTGGTATTTCTCTTGTTGCATAGTGTAATTATTGATTATTTTGCATGAGAAGTATACCTAGTCCCACACCGATCCCGCCAGTCTTATACCTATCTTCGTATATTGTCTCCAAATTAACTCGTAGTCTAGTTTTAATGTGCTGTTTCCACAATGCAAACAAGAACTGCTTGTCTAAAATTTGTATGGAAATCACTCAAAAAATTTAGTGCTTTTCATAAAAATTTTAGACAAGTAGTACTTGTTTGCATTGTGGAAACAACACATAAGACTTTTACTATCATAGCTTTCCAGATAGTACGTAATTACTAATTACTTTGTATGGGGAATGCCATTTGCAACGCACCTACCCCGCCAATTTTTTACCTAGCTTCGTATCTTGTCTTCAAATTAACTGAAACCAAATGTGAAAACTCTTACTGCCATAGCTTTTCAGAGAGCAAATAACTTTGTATGTGAAGTACCCCTTCCCACGCACCTCACCCGCCATTTTTTTTACCTATCTTTTCAAATAGTACGTAATTAATATGTATGGGGAGTAATCCATCCCTCACACCTACTCCATCAGTTTTTTTCATATCCTCGTATTTTGCTTTCAAATTATTTCGTACCAAATTTGAAGACACTTAGAGCCTACGCTATTTAAATATCAATTGACATTTAAATGTCGATTTTTATTAATTTTTTATGGAAAAATTATATTTATATATATGAAGGTTGAACAAGTTGCCGGTTTCTAAAAACCGACCCACTTGGGTCCTTTGGTCCCTTTGTGATGATTTAAATATGAATTGATATTTAAATAAATTGGTGAAATAGGCACTTACTATCGTAACTTTCCAGATAGCACGTAATTAATAACTACTTTGTATGGGGAGTACATACATACCGCGTAAATTTTTTAGGTATTTCGTATCTTGCCTTCAAATTAACTCATACCAAACTTGAAGGCTCTTACAATCACAGATTTCCAGATATCACGTAATTACTAAGTACTTTATATTTGGGGTACCCCTTCCTTCGCACATACCCCGCAAATTTTTAGGTATCTTCGTATCTTGCCTTCAAATTAACTCGTATCAAATTTTAAGGCTCTTGCTATTATTATAGCTTTCCAGATATCACGTAATTACTAGCAACTGTGTATGGAGAGTACCCCTTTCCTCGCAGCTTTCCCGCCAGTTTTTTACCTATGGTCGTGTCTTGTTTTCAAATTAACTGATAACAAATTTGAAGACTCTTGCTATTATAGCTTTCAACATATAAGATTATTATTAATTACTTTGTATGGGGAGTGCCCCTTCCCACGGTCCTATTCTACCAATTTTTTGACATACTTCACACCTTTCTCTCAAAATAGTCCGTAACAAATTTGAGTACTCTGGCTGCTATGGATTTCAAGATATAAGATATTTCGTTCGTATGGGCGTGGCGCAGCCCACTTTTATATCCATTGGGTTGTATCGTCATCGGAACCTATTGCGTGTGCAAAGTTTCAAGTGGACGGCCGTCTTGAAGTTTGTGAAAATTACGTTGAAAGTTTCCTTTACACACATTCATACACACATACATACATACATACATACATAAGTACATACATACATACATGCATATATACATACAAGTGAAGCTAATAAAAGCGTGTTAAAAAATATATTTTTCATAATTGCGGTCGGAATAATTTCGAAGCCATTGAGCTTATGAAAAAATAAGGTTTAAGCGGCTTAAAGGCAATTTTATTTAAAGTTTTTCAGTGATTTTTTGTAACAAAATTAGACAAGCTTTTTATAAGTAGTGATAAGATCAGCCTCTTTAAAAATCCCAAATTAAAAAAAAATGATTAAAAATAAATTTATTCATAGAATTTAAAACTTCGACTGATTTTAAAGTTAAGGGACTATAACACATCGAAAAAATATGGTGGTACTCCTCGGCATTTTTCTTGTAGCATAGTGAAATCAAATTAAAAAAATTTTAATCTATAAAAATTATAATTCCAATAGAGAAAAAGCTTGCTTATATTCAATACAAAATTGAAATTGAAATAATTTCTTTCTGTAAAACAGTTATCACATAATCATAATTATATAAATAAATATTCATACATACTATGTAAATATATGCACACACATACATACATACATATGTATATTGAGTAAATTTTTCATAACCATTTTAAACATTTAATTTATTCACATAAATTTATGTTTTTTAATATATTATTCAGTAACAATAAAACTATTACTTTTCTAATGAATAGTAATTTTCATAATTATAGCACCAATATTGTTAATTTGGGTTTATAAAGCTAGCAACCAGTGTTGCCAGGTGCTAGAGAAAGTAGAAGAAGTAGATCGCCAAAATAAAATAAATAAAAAGGTAGACAAATTTTTAGAGTCCGACCGAATATTCGGTTTCGGTTTCGGATTAGGCCAAAATTGTAGCTTCGACTGATATTCGGTTTGGGCCAACTTTTTGGCCGAATACCGAAACCGAAACTTTTTATTCTCTATAAATAAGGAAGTTAATCGAAATAGTGTTTTCCAAGTTTAAAATATGTCACCGCCATGAATCAGTTTTTTCCCGTCCGATATCTTTTCAAATTTAATGAAAATAGTACTTAGTTTTATAAAGCGCAACTAAAAGATATACATAGCAACATAAAGTATTCAACTATTTGTTGCCAAAATAAATAGCATAAACTAGGGAATGGTAAGCCGATCTCGATTCCAATCGAAAATCTATTTTATGTTATAATAAATCGATTTTTCGCAATCGAATTTACTTATTCAAATTTGCACTGAAATTGATTATTTGTTTTTTAAAATAGATTTTTAAAATAATTTCAAAATATGAAGAAAGCTTATATTCAATCTTCACGATAAATGCAATACCGTCGAGAAAAATTCTTTATTGTGTATATCATCGATGAAACGCGGGCGTAAAAAAAAAAACTTCGCTTTAGTAGAAATGAATGAAATGGTATAAATTTAGTGTCAATTGCTCGATGGAATAAAATATATTCAATTTCTACTATTATTTTGACTGACACTGTATGTATGCAGAAATACTCTTACGCCCTTTTTTGCAGTGTACAGTTAAAAGTTACCGTATACATTAACGGAGAGCTTTGTATGCCGAATCACATGGTGAAAAATATAAATAATATAAATGACTTTTCAGTTCTGTTAAGTTTTTAAAATGTCAATATCAGTTAATGCTAAAAAAGTTTCGGAATGTTTCGGATTCGGCCGAATATTCGCGCTTTTTGCCGAATATTAGGTTCGGTTCGGGTTCGGCCTCAAAAAACTGGTTTCGGTCGGACTCTACAAATTTTATTTAAATCAAAGTTTTTATTATTCGGAACCATTAACTCCGATTTCGATAATATTCACTACAAATTTTATCCATTAAAAGTGTTGAAAAAATTTCATTTTCAGACCTTTGCCCCCGAAACAGATTTCAGATTCTGAAAGCGTATATTCAAAATATATATACCCCATACTTAACTCAATTTTTTTAAATGGTCGGTGGGCCAGAACAGAAATGATGTGACGATATGTATAAAAATTTATAAAATAAATATTCGCTTTTTTAAGAGCACTTAAAACGAACAAGTTCATCTCTTAAAAGGCCAAACTGGCAACACTGGTAACAACAAGTACTAGAAGATATACGAATGTACCTATATACACCCTAAAACACTTTTGTTGAAAATGAGGTCGATAATAGTCGGCAACACTTTACCGATTGTTATCGACCTCAAATTAGACACGCATTATTTTTGAACAAAATGGTTTTACTAAAAAAGGTGATTGACTGCGTGCAGGTTTGAGCCGCGACCTCCTGACTGATAGTCTGACGTATCTACCATTCAGCCACAGCGGTGTTATACTTTATAATACAATTTTTCCACTTGGACTAAAAAATATGTTTAATTTGAAAGGGTTTATCTTTAATAAAATAACTACAAAATCGATGTAATATTAGACAAGAGGAAATTTTCAACACAAATTTAGACAATATATGATCCTAAATTTGAAGTAATGTTTTAGAGTGTATGCATTTAGAAAACAGATAAGTAAGTAACTATAGCACAACAAAGTTTCTTAAAATAATATTTAAAAGAGAAATATTGAATAAAATCACAATAAAAAGCCTATTTTATTATTCCGAGAATAATTAGTTGACTTCGATTAAAGAAAAAAAAACTGGATTAGATAATATACATAAATAGTTATAAATGTATACCCAATTGGCCACATTAATGGCCAATATATAAATGACAGATATATTGGCAGAGAGAATCTCCTACGGTATACAAGGAACGGTCTTAGCAAATCGTCAATAATATTTTCGATTAAATCTCGCTTAAATCTAGAATATTGAATAGATTAATAGCAACAATTTGCAAATTCAGGCTAACATTTGGACTGAAGCAACTGGAAGATGTTTCTAATGTAATTTGTCGGGTTCTTATTGACTCTAGTTTGGAAATTAAAAAATGCGTTATTTTTCAAATATTAAAATCATTCCACAACTTTTGATTTTATTCACAATTCAGTGAAGTAACTCAATTGACAGAAGTCACGATTTTCATACAAGAGTAACATTTTCATTTTAAAAGAAAAAAAGTCATTTGAAGCCAACAAAAACATATGCAAAATTTCTTATAATTTATAAAACAAATTTGTTTTATTTAATCTATGAAAGATGTTTAAAAATATTTAAGTATAACACATTTATAAAATTTCATTTTATTAAATATTTTGAACGCCGTAAATTTATATAAAAACTCTCAACAAAATCTTAAAAATGGGATTTACAGTATTTTCGCTGTATTTTTCTTATTTTTCTCCGAGTGCAGATAGTTTTTTTTTGGGAAATGCTTGAGGGCACATTAGGCCTCAGAATTAGTTAATAACCTTTTTGATTACAGCTTTGCGATTTAAGAAAACGCGCCTTAAAACTGATATTTGCAATAAAAATATGTCTATTTTGAAACGCTCTGACCAACTCAATAACGAAAATTTTGCAAAGCAATTTTGCAGTGATCTGCTTTATAGTATTACCTTTCAAATAAGTATAAATATAGGGTAAGTATTATTGCAAAAAAAATTTTTATAAGTACGAAATAATTAACGCACTTTTTTCTGCAGATAAAGGGGAACAATTGACTTTTTTTCAAAATCCAAAGTTATTTAATTAGTTTGGCTTAAGTTCATTTTTAATTTAATCTTTCGATCGAATTATTTTTTTTTTTATTTAAGAAAGAAATTCTAAAGCATGTGAATATTGAACATTCAAAGAAAAATTTGGACGTACGGAGGGTTGAACTGACAGCTGTTTCGAGACTACCAAGTCTACTCATCAGACCCCATTACCTACACTATCTGTGACAGTAGCAACACCACTGCAGCGAAAGTCCTACTAATTTTAGTAAGCTCAATTAACAGACTGTCGCCATCTTGTGGTGAGTCGCACCTATTAATTAACTTTTTCTATATGCTCGGAACTTCACCAACTGTCTTTTTCTTAGAATGCTCTACTATTCTAAGCTTTTTTCATTTCAGTCTTACCAGCGTGAAATATCATCGATATTCTCAATGCTGGGATTTTTTGAATGTTTATTTTGCCCAAGTTTTTGGAACACATTCATGTTTTAGCTAAGTGCCTTTAGAGTTTTAATAATTTTTCTTAATTTTTTCAAAATCTTAATTTAAACTGCGTATAACTTTTGACTGTTCAGCTATTTTTTAACAAAATTATGTCAGAATATTAATAATTTTGTTGGTAATCATATACATTTTTTTTGTAAATTGGAAAAGATTTGACTTCCCGTTTAGCAAAACCGTGAACCAAGGTGAGTGAAAAAGTTAAAATTTTAGTTTTTTTAGTCGAATATCTCCTAAACTGTAAGCGGAAACTCCTAAACGTAGTGGATTTTTTTACCTCTTAGATAGGAGAATCTATGTGCAAAGACTATTTTTTATCAGATCAAAAACATTAGCTTGGTATAGGTTTAAAACTTTCAGAAGCCCGAGGTGACCCATTTTTTGTTCTTGTGGCTCCGCTCCCTTTGGAGATATAATGTATAAACTGCAAACTTAAACTCAGCAACACCTCTTAAAAAGCCGTATGAAATTTTATAAGAATAGACTGCGCACTTAGAAACTGTTAATTAATTTCTTTTTTTTTTCAAAATCCCCCACTGTGTGACGTCGTTGTTGTTATAATATTTTACATGAGCATGAGTAAAGTGTTGTTTACTATAAAAAAATATGTAGTTTGAATACAAGGCTTTCAAATGATACTTTATACAAAAACGTATGTAAATAAAAAGACAAATAGAAGATTTAAGTGTTTTAGGACGTAGCCAACAAGTGTTTTTATTCTAAATAAAAATTTTTTTTTTGAAAATTTTTATTATTTCGGCTTTCTAGTTCAATATTTTGAATTAATATAAATTCAAACTATTTTTATTAAGAGTGTAGTGTTGGAATATTCAAATCAGATTAGCAGAACGGATTAGTAATACTGCTTTCGACAGGCCACTACACCGTCTCATCAGCGTTCTTGCTCACTTTTTCCACTTATGAAGGTGGATGCTTTTTACAAGGAAACATCAGCTATTTAACAAATTTTTGCCAGCAAATAGAGTCACACCTATTCAGTTATACTTATTCAGTTCAAAATAAAAAAAATTATGTTAAAAAAAAATATTTGTTAGAGTAAAAAGCGTTTACTGAATTTTATTTTATTTTAAACAAAAGTTTGTTTGAAAATGTTTTGTTAATATATTTTTCTGTGTACTCTCAATAGTGACGATAGTAATAATAAATTAACTTGTGCTGACTTCATTTCTCTTGATGATGCATTTCTCTTGATGATAGACAGTTCAAATCAATGATTTAACTCTTCTCGCTCAATTGACTAATATTGACGTGGTCTTTATTGATTAAAGAGACCTTTCGCTGATATAAATTACTTCGTCTAATTGAATGAAGTACTAAAGTGTAAGTATTAAATGGATTTTTAATATTAACAACCATATATTTTTTGTATTAAATACACTAATTATTTGATCTTGAAGCAATTAAGTAATGAATAATAATTGATTCAAATTAAGTTGTAAAAATTAAGTAAGCTACAAGTAGGGTGCTGACCTAATAGGAAATTTATATTCCGCAGTAATTTGGTTTTCAAATTGAAACATTCCATTGTTCCATTCCATTCCATTGTTCCTTGGAATATTAATCATACCCAATTCTTTCTGAATATAACGTTACGAACCTTAGCCTAATAATCATATTAATAAACAATTAGCTACTGGCTTGAGCTTTTCACATGTTTACATGTTCATATATACTTAAGTATAAAATCAAACCAAAAAAGTTTGTCTTGAGTAGAACAAAAATCAGAAAAATGGGAATGAAGAAAAATAAACCGATGGCAACGCTGGGAAAGTGCACTTTAATATCAGCTTGAGAGTGATTTAATTCTCGTATTCAATTTTCGCGAAAAAGTTGTATATATAAGAATTAAAATCACATTCAACAGAGCCACCTGACAAGTGGTGATAGCAAATACACGTGAGCACTGACGATGGAAGTGTAGCGGCTTCCGAAAGTGGCGCTACTCTGTTCTGCTGTGTACGTTGAAAAATTAAGTTGATGTTAATTTTTCCATTGTTCCTTGGAATATTAATCATACCCAATTCTTTCTGAATATAACGTTACGAACCTTAGCCTAATAATCAATTTAGATTCACAAAGCAAATACGTTCGAAATAATCATATTAATAAACAATTAGCTACTGGCTTGAGCTTTTCACATGTTTACATGTTCATATATACTTAAGTATAAAATCAAACCAAAAAAGTTTGTCTTGAGTAGAACAAAAATCAGAAAAATGGGAATGAAGAAAAATAAACCGATGGCAACGCTGGGAAAGTGCACTTTAATATCAGCTTGAGAGTGATTTAATTCTCGTATTCAATTTTCGCGAAAAAGTTGTATATATAAGAATTAAAATCACATTCAACAGAGCCACCTGACAAGTGGTGATAGCAAATACACGTGAGCACTGACGATGGAAGTGTAGCGGCTTCCGAAAGTGGCGCTACTCTGTTCTGCTGTGTACGTTGAAAAATTAAGTTGATGTTAATTTTTCCATTGTTCCTTGGAATATTAATCATACCCAATTCTTTCTGAATATAACGTTACGAACCTTAGCCTAATAATCAATTTAGATTCACAAAGCAAATACGTTCGAAATAATCATATTAATAAACAATTAGCTACTGGCTTGAGCTTTTCACATGTTTACATGTTCATATATACTTAAGTATAAAATCAAACCAAAAAAGTTTGTCTTGAGTAGAACAAAAATCAGAAAAATGGGAATGAAGAAAAATAAACCGATGGCAACGCTGGGAAAGTGCACTTTAATATCAGCTTGAGAGTGATTTAATTCTCGTATTCAATTTTCGCGAAAAAGTTGTATATATAAGAATTAAAAATCACATTCAACAGAGCCACCTGACAAGTGGTGATAAGCAAATACACGTGAGCACTGACGATGGAAGTGTAGCGGCTTCCGAAAGTGGCGCTACTCTGTTCTGCTGTGTACGTTGAAAAATTAAGTTGATGTTAATTTTTCCATTGTTCCTTGGAATATTAATCATACCCAATTCTTTCTGAATATAACGTTACGAACCTTAGCCTAATAATCAATTTAGATTCACGAAACAAAAGTAATTGCATGCAGGTCTATAAAAAATATTTATTAAAATATAGTTTCTTTTCATCCCAAAAGCATGAATAATTAACTAACCATGGAGTTGCAAAGGACTATAAGCCAAATAGTCTGTAATACATAGTTTTTTTATACCTTGTGTTATTTTTTTATCGGTAACAATTTCTTTTATACAAACAATTTCAAATATTATATACAAACTTGGTTCTGATTAATGTTGTTTAAAATTAAAATGCCGAAAAAAACACAGTGTCAAAAATGGATTTACAAAATTGTATGGGCATGTGTAATATTTCCACTAGGCTCATCAGTATATTTCACCCTAACTCGTGAGCTTTATGCCCGATTTCAATCAACAAAACACCGAAAGATCCATAACAAATTTACCTTTAAGCAGGGCTGTGCGAAATTTAAACTGTGGTTGTATTGTTGCTTATTAGTATTAGTGAAGTAAGTGAGTTTTCCCATCAAGCAAAAGTCAAGCGTTTGAAATACGATGCTGCATTACATTTTTGTTCGCTATATAATTTCCCAAACGAAAAATTTCATTTTATTTTTAAAAACACACAGCAGTTTTTACTTTTTATTTTTTTGCCTCTAATAATACGGCTTTATGAAAAATTACCCCAAAAAATGTTGTTGTTGTTGTCAATTAAAAAATTTTGGGGCTATTTTTCATTATTGAGGTAAAATAGCCCCAAACAGAAAATGGACCCAATATTTTCAATTAAAACAACAACAAATATTTAAAAATTTGAAAATAAGGTCAAGATCTTGATAGGTACAATACCATCTCATCTCTAGGCAACCTGTATAGTGGATAGTGTGCTCGACTATTAACTGGGCGGTCGAAGGTTCGATTTCTGCCAAGATCCTGGGTGTCTCTGCAGAAAAGCCAAAAAAAATTTTTAAGCAGTATGTGAGTCTGTTAAATAAACTACTATTGTTTTATGTCGTAATAAGCAATAAGTTGTGTATGTATGTAAGCAATGGAATTTGACTATTGCGAACATAAAAATTAACACGTGTCACACCCAGTCTGGCGATGGATGTCCTTGAGAATAAAACAAAATATTCCATTTTTTCTCGAAATCCAGAAAATATATAGCTTGAAAAAATATTTTACGTCTTAAGGCAGGAACTACCAAAAAGTTCAACAACCTTAATAAAAGAAGAAATGTTACTACAGTAGAGTCATTTCAATCCATATTCACGAGCTACCAACCAGCTATTCTTTGCGAATAAAATATGTTTTGATAATTTTCGAAATTACGATACTTCGATTTAACGGAGTTAAAATACGAATAGAAACAAACTTCTTTTTTATTTAGTTCAGTTGTTTATATTACAAATTATAAGGGGTTATCAAAAACAGACACAATTTACACGAGACTACACAGGAATTATGTTGCAAAAATAGATACGAATTCGAGAGGCCACCAAAATTTGTGGAATTTTTATAAATTAAAGCGATTTTTTTTAAAGAGAACAACAGTTTGTTACAAACTGTTGAGATATTTGAATTTAAGTAGTACGACGTAAAGCGATTCTACTGTACATATTTTAAAAGTAGTTGCTAACACTAAACTAAAACGTTGAGATTTCAATACTAAAACAAACTTTTCATTTCATAAAATTAATATGTATGTACATATTTATGTATAAATATACTAATTAGTTTATTAATAAAACAAATTTAATGATTAAATTAATATATTGAAAAACTTATTTTATATTAGCCTCTTTGTTATATGTTTAACACTAAATGAAAATTAATAAATAAATATTTATAAATATAAATGAAATATGTAAATAGATTTAAAATTATTTTTAAAAATATTTAAAATAATAATTTATAGTTAAGTGTTCCACAACGCAAATAATTGAATTAATGAATATCTACATATGACTTCATAAAAGCCCTAAGTTACATTGAAATAAAATTACAGGAAAAGAGCAAAAAACTCTTTAATAAGAAAAATTAGCCCAGGCTATGAATACTTATGATCAGTGCTCGGACTTTCATGGAAATGCACGTGAGTGATTCCACGTAAAACGGGCCTGTGCAAGGAAATAATAATTTTCTTATTTTTAATAAAAATCTCTCAATTGATGTTTTTTAGAGAATGACAATTATAGAAAAAATATAATAAATACATTATTTGATATATTTTAAGCAATTTGAGGCACTTTTAAATGTGTCATGCAAGAAATATTTTGCTCTCCCTCTTTGTGTGTTTAATATTTATTTCAGATCTCTTTTCTTCCCTTTCTCATTATTAATAAAAACCCTTATCTCTGAAAAGAATACACTTTTTTCGCTTTTTATTGAATTAAAAAAAAAGATGACTAATGATTTATTTTTATATTATTTATATTATTGAAATCAACATTTTAAAAATAGTTTTTTTTTGTGAAGAAAACAGCTAAAAACACTTTGAACAGACAGCTATACCAAAACTATTGGGTACGTTATAGTAAAAATGTTACAGAACTTATGATGAAAGTCATAATTCTTTAAAACTAAGATTTGTAAGGTCACACCTGTCGCAGCTTTCTGGCTAGCATTCTGAGCAGGAAACGTGTTCTTTCAGTGTCTATCCGTTATTCAACGACTTTAAGTTTCATGGCCTTGCGAGTCGCAACCTTTTTTAAGTAAAAAATTTTTTATTCTTTATTTATAGGAAAAAATATGTGTAAAGTGGTCACACTCGTCTAAATGGAATTACTCATGTTTTTTGTGGTGATAGATAAAGAGTTATTGGCTAATTATTTATGCGATTAATCAAGTTTTAAGTAGTTTGGCATCGATTTGTACTTGCATATTTTTGCATATTATGGTGGTAAGTGCATATTTTTGCATATATTCTCAATAAATTCATATTTTTGGAGTTATTAAAATTTTTAATGCATATTTCTCAATTTTTGAAAAAAAAATATTAATAAGCCGTTTATGGATGGTAAACGAGCCTCAGTTGGGTTGCCAGTTGATAAAAATGATGGCAACTGGCAATTGAGAGTTGTCAATTTCAATTTCTATTTAGTGCCTTTCTGGCAACCAGTAATTTTCAGTTGCCAACTGGCAACGAAACTATAGTTCGGTTGCATTAAATAATTGACCCAATTACGTTTGTTTTATGTTTTTTTTCTCTAATAATAATAAAAAATTAAAAAAATATATATATTTTCATATTATATTGGTTTTGGTACTTTGTTCGTTGGTAAATAAATGTCCATTTTTAATTTTTAGGTGCATTTGTTAAGCCTGAAAGTCCGAGCCTTTCTTATAATACTAATTTTACATGGACGAATAGAGGAGTACAGCTTAGGAAGAGAGTCGTAATAGCATTAATTTTGATACGGTGCATCATAGTCATTCTAAAAGTCGGGTTTGAATTTTTTGTAACTTAGGGCTTTTTTAAAATTATGTGACAATATGTTTAGTACATATGTATACTACATATGTATGCTACATATGTATACTACATATGTATACTACATATGTATACTACGTATGTACACAGAAAAAATTATCACCAAAAAATTTTCAAACAAGAGTTTGTCCAAATAATAATATTAAATTTTCAGTAAATGCTCTTTACTGGATTAGTGATTTTTTTTACTTTTATTTAGGACGCAAACAACAACAAAAACTAATTTTCTGTGTCGTAAAAAAACAATCCCGATGACGACATACACATAAAGAGCAAAAACAAAAATGGGAAAAGGAATGCTACTGTGGCAAGTTTGTTTACTGAAGATTTTCGAGTGTATCAATTCGTTAATATGGTAAATGAAACCAAGTACCTAGTATATAAAAGTCAATGATGTCAGGATGACGTTCTAAGCGAGCAATCTAAGTACTTCGATTGTAATGTACGTGTAATCTAATATGTCATTTACTAATAATAGCTTCGGTTATTTTGCATTGTTTATGTGAGCATTTCATTATATTTCATCCCCGTAGGCCAAGTCTTCGAGACATTGTCGATGCATTTTCGAAACAGGTATCTATAACCGACGACGAATTGACGACAGTCCAAGCCAACTATTGACGACATTTTCGAACAAAGGGCACAAATGTCGTTGAAGACAACGTTGGTAACATGCTACTAAAGTTGTCGTCAATGAATAATAACAAAATTTAAAAATTGAATAATCGAATTGAACCCACTACCTCCACACTTATAGGCTAACACGCTACCTACTAGCCTACCGAGGTATTTCAAAAACTTTATACAAAAACACGTTTTATGGACAACTTAAACTCTTTAATGTACATAAATGGATACACGACAACTTCGATGCAGTTGTTTCCTATCTTGTCGTCAATAAGACTTCAACATATATTTTCATAATCTTGTCAGAACAAATTCTTTATACACGACAATGTAATCCACCTTGTCGCCGAACTTATTTCGAAATGTGTTTTATAGGCGACAAATCATTGATTGTCTTGCAGAGATCATCGATGAAAATGTCGTCGGTAACAACTGGGACTGCAGGGATATAATGTATCCCTTATATGTATAAAGTAAAAAAACTGTGGCCTACTTTTGGGCTATATTTCAACAGCAAGCTCGCTTATAGTTCCACTTATTATGTAAACGCACAGTAGCTTACTTTGTAAACGAGAGCGCACCGATTAAACAGCCAATGATACGCTTATGCTAAATCTAAGTGGGAAAATAAGCCAAAGCTTCATCACTAGCAGCTACTAAATATTACGAAAGCAAATATTACGTAAGCAGTATTACGTAATGGGTATTTTTACCACTGCGTTAATTATCATTCATTTTTTTAGTCTTGAAAGTGAAATTTTATAAATGCTTAATGGATGATGATGTTATTATTTAAAACTTAAAAATATTAAAAAAGTTTTTACTGACACGGACAAAAAGTTTGTTTGATATATTATAAAAAATCCAGTAAATATTTTGTTTGATACAGTAAACTATTTTATTTAAAATTTCCAAGTATTTTTAGATAAATTGTTTCATATAGTCAACCAAAAATATATTTTGATATATGTGACCTTCTCCGAGAAAAGGGACCTAGTGTGTCAAAAAAACGGGTTTGGACTTAAGAGTGGATTCTGGTACCCAAAACAGTGTATGAAACTTTAAATGCGTTTTTCTCAAAACTTCATTATCACACACTAGGTCCCTTTTCTCGGAGAAGGTCACATATTATAAAAAAATAAAGTAAATATTTTTGTTTGATTCAGAGTATTATTTTGTTAAGAATTAAAAAGTTTTTTTTTTGGGAATTATTTTATTACCATTAATTTTAATTTTGTTGCGTGCTTATCCCAAATTAATATTTAACTTTTGAAGTAAACTATTAAAGTTTTATTAAAATACATTGAAATTGATTATGGTATGCTACATTGAATTGATTATTAGTTAGTTTCTATGCACATTTCATTGGGGCTAATGCAAATAGTCAGGCAACCAGGGTAAAGGTTCCCTGATGATTTGCATTATCCGTACAAAATTAATTTTTTGTTGGTTAAGTTTTTTTGCTGTCATGGCGCGATATGTATAAGCAAGTTAGTAAGAGAAAGAAGCAAACATTTTGCTTACAAAAAAGTTCGTAATATTATATGCAAAGAACTATAATTCGAAACAATAAATTGGCGATACAAGAGGCTTTTTCTACAAAATGTCTGAACACAAATGTCCAGAAAAAGTCTATTGTTTGTTACCTGCTGGGAAAAACCTAAACATTTTTTACTTGTTATCCGCAAATTGTCTCATGGAAATCATCAAACTTACCTAAAGCTTTGATGAACTTTTTATTATACTTTTTTAATTTCTGGACACTGTGAACCTGATAAGTACGCTTGGATGAGCCACCATGAATATGTTATATTGACTCGAGGATCGCTAAAAAATATTAAACCTTACATTTCAATCTAAGATTCAGAAACATTTCTAGATAATCTAAAAACAGTCGTAAATAAGTTATTACGTCTTTAACAATCAAATAATAAAATACTCGTATTGGTTGTTTTTATATATAAAAAAAATCATTTAAAACTTGTTAAATAGCAGGAAGAAAAAATAAATAAACGCAAATAAAATGCCTCAATTTATATTTAAATCATTTCAAAGAAATTATCTTTTTATATTTTTATTACTTTTTTTTATTACTATTTCATTGAATTGCAATTTTTAAAAATTAAGAAATATAATTTCTATTAAGCGTGAATGAACTGGTTGTTGTTTAGAACAGGTGGAAATTTTTGTGTATTTGGTTAGATCTGGGAAGAATTGGGCATTTAATAGAATAGTGAAAAAAGTGGAAGTAATTTTTAGTGAATAAACTTTTCATTAACTTTTCATATTTCTTTGAAATTGGACAACAAAATAAGCTTGAGGCCGTGCTAACATTGTTTCTAAATTTGCTCAGTACTTCCAGAGATATCATAAAAGTTTAACCCAAAAAATAATAATTTTATAAAAAATTTTGCATTTTTTGTTTTTAAGAATGCATACAAAAATGCAACAACGAGCTTTTTTTTGATTTAGTATGTTGTAGCTAAATGTATTCCAAGCAAATAAAGACATTTTTTTTATTGAAATTGGTGCATAACTTTTGAATTTGCTCATAATTCAGTGAGAGACCTGTATTAAGATTCTGTAACTTTTAACAATAACAACAGTTGTTATATTGTCAATTTATTAAGTTGCTTGCACTAAAAATTCTACGGTTCTGTGATTTCTTTTTAGGAACATTGTTTAAATCTGACATCATGTGGTATCTCTGTTAAAATAAACGAAAAGAGCAAAGATGAATATAACAAAAACAAATGAATTTGTGATTGCTAAACAGTGTGCAGAAAACTTTTTCAATATTATCCTTATTTTTTTATAAAGAGAAGTAACAATTAATGCGTACCAGTTAATTAATTATTGTGTTACCTTCTTTGGGAAAGGGATAGTTACCTTCTTTGCACAGAAAAAAATAAGTTTCGCTTTTGATAACAAAAATCCCGGTATTCAATAATTTTTTTTTTCAAATTTCCTGTGATAAAGAATTGATAACAAAATTATTTCAAAATAAAAATATATATATAAATTAAAAAAAATGTTGACATGGCTGGAATACGAACCCGGGCTTTCCGGACGTAAAGCATACACTCTCTAGCTGAGCCATATCCCATTTATTTTTTTATGGGATACAACTTGTTTTAAGTACTTATGTATAAAAAGAAAAGAAATAACCGGCATGGAAAAGAAATACTTACAACGAAATATTTTATTATGTTAAAGATAAATGTTATTGAAATTCATATCTTTTTTTAATAACATGGTTTTATTGAATATAATTCTTTAGCTACTTGACAAAAAATTGGCCCGTTGTTGTATCTTTATTTTGTTATAAAGTTTTAAAAAGAAAAATGTAAAAAAATTGTATAAAAAAGATTTTTTTGATCAAACTTTTACGTTATTCCCTCAATTTACTGTGCAGATTAGGAAATTACGTTTGCACGGGTTAAAGATTATTTTGTTGTCGAATTTCGAATTTTTTACTTAATTGAATAGAGCGTGGCCTTCTTAAGTTACGCTCATATATGTCCTGCAAGTGCCTTAATTTTTGACATAACGGTATATCTCGAAAACTAGAGCTGATAAAAATTCTAATTATATATTTGAAATCTGCATAACATGTGTAGTCAATAACTGCTAAAATTTTTCCGGAACGGGATCTACTATAAACATGTGTTATTCCCAGACGGTGGCACTAATATGTTGCCTATAGAAGACATGTCTGTCTTGTTTTATACGATGATGAATAAGGAGGAAAAGCAAAGGATATAGACTTACTTGTATGTACTCGAAACTCATTTTATATTGTGATTCAAACAAAAAGTAAAAAATATGCATCTAATCAATCAAAATAAGAATTTCAAAATTGCGAATTTTAACCTTTGCAGTTATATATTATTACTAACTTTGTTAAGTGACTTTTAATTACCTTCAAATAATAACAAAATTAATGGCTGGCTGTAGTAGAAAACCCAGTTAAGTGATGACTTGGAACATTTTTTTGTTTAATTTGCTAGAAAAACAATTGCTGAACTCACAACATATCCTAGAAGTTGTTTGTTGTATAAATTTTGTTAGCAATGTTTATGCGACAATATGTTTTCAAGCAAGTTTTGTAAAATACTTATTTATACGAATTTCAGGAATAAAATCGTTGGTCCCTAAAAAAAATTTCAGGAGAACCAAACAAGATATATTTCAAATTGAGTCCTTGGTATAAAAAAACTAGTAGTTTCGAAAATATACACAGAAAGAAAAACGCCGTACTAAATTCAAGTATTTTCTACTTACTTTCAGTACGAGTTGTACTCAAAAATTTAAATACGAATAACACTATAATGTACTTAAATCTAGCCGATAACGGGATAATCACGTACAAAATCTTGAATCAATAACAAAATTCTTAAATTGTGTAAAAAATTCTTATTTTAAGTATTAATATTAGTATAAAACTTTTTACTCAGCCGTAGTGTGTTGGTATTTGTTTGCTTGTTGATACCATGCAGGAAATGCCGATAGTAAAATTGTACTGATTCACTATTGACTTTGTCACCAGTACTACTGACTAATTGTACCCAGGCAATGTTCTGTGCTGTAGACATTTAACATGTGCTTGTCATTGAGATTCCACTACTGACCTCGGAACTGTTAACTTACTATTGACTAAGTGGTTCTTATGGGACCATATGGAGACACTGGTACCAGAGATTCACTAGTGCATTTTAATGATTCTAGTCCACACATATGAAACTTTTTACCAGCTAAGACAAATAAATTTGGGTTCTTATGAACATTTTTAGTTTTCCGTTCAGCCGCATTTATTTTCAACACATCAAAATTAGAACATAAAAAATCATTTTCTAGTTGTTAAAAACTCCTCTTCTCATTAAAGCTAAAATAAAAAGTGTAGACGATTCGTTGACAACGTCACCAAAAAGTCACCAAACTTGCCGACTAAAGTGGTGACTCGGAGACACTTGGCCCCTGGCTTTCTTCAGGGTGCCTTCAATCGAAAAAAAGGAATGTAAAATCCACATCCCGCAATTTAGATTGCAAATCATATTAAATTTACAAGATATAATTTGTCGTTTGAGTGTGTTAGTGTTTACTTGCTTTGTTCATTGCTACAATTCACTGTTCCTTAGTTGTGTGACTTGTTGTTGTTTATTCTTACATGTGTCGTCTATGTATACGACAAAAAACGAATTACCAGCGAATATTTACTGCTGCTGGTTTAAAATTACCATTGTTTCATATTAATTTTAAACGGAAAATAATTAATCTAACCTTAAATCACCGTTAAAACAATTTTGTTATAAACGTTAAGTTTCATTTTCAATCGACATGACTACAACTTTAATTTCAAATAGGTTTCATGTTAAATAATCATTTAAATCATGTTGAATTAAAATGAAATGCATTTTACATACGATGGTATTTATTTAGTGTATAAGTAAAGAAAAGTTGGTTAGCGCGTGGACTATCATGCAGGTGGCTCGAGTTCAAATCTTGGCTGGGGCAGTCAGCTACAACGAAAAGTTTTCTGATGACTATCACGTAAGTAAAATAATTAATAAAATAGCTACATTAAAGTCATGTTGTTTCAGCTTGGTATAACTTTAATTCAACATGATTCTTCGTGTTGTTGCAATATCAAATTCACGTTGTTTCAACTTGAAATAACTTTGATTCAACATGATTCTTCGTGTTGTTCCAATATCAAATTCACATTGTTTCAACTCGAAATTACTTTGATTCAATATGATTTTTCGTATTATTTCAGTTAACTTAACTGGTTTTCGACGATTTTACATGGAAATTTTTCTGTGTGCATGTTGTGCTTATGTTGTTGTTTTGTTGTTGGTTATTCTGTTTGTTCGTGCAGTGCCGAAAAGTCGTATTACATGCTGCTGATGCATGCTGGATTTAAGCTGTCGTTCTTTCTATAATGAGTTAGCTGAGTGGTCTAAGGCGATGGTTTTATAAACATGATGAGCTAAGTTCAATACTAGGAATGAGCAAAAATAAATTTTAAATTAAAACAAGTAAGTAAAAATATTAAATTTATATAAGTAGAAAAAATATAAATTCTCAAGTCTGTTCGGTTCCAGGATTAAATAAGTAAGAGTTAGCCTGATTCGGACTTGATTCAAGTACCCGGCGGGATTGATTAAAGTACGTGTATTAGGATTGAATCGTACGTGTATTAGGATTCACTATACAGCGAGCTTGAATCTTCAAGTTATACGACGTTTGTCCAGATAATTGTCGGCTATGCCCGAGCAATGAAAATAAACAACAAAAAGAGCACAACAGTGATTTATGGCTACCAACACAGTACGAGTACGACTATGTATAAAGTTTATAAACGTATTCGTACTTAAAATAAGAATTTTTTACATGAACAAAGGCTAATCAGGCTAAAATTAAGTATTTTGCACTTAAATATTCCGACTTGAATCAATCTTTCTGTGCTTGATCTCAGAAAAAACCGGTATTACCGTACTTTTGACACCGCTTGGGATTAATTTATGTACGGATGGATTGATTTTTCTTTTCTGTGTACGTATTTCATAAGAATTTTACATAAAAGTTTACGAAAAATAACGTAAGAATGAAATGTAAGCAAAGGTAATAAGACCGCTTATGTGGACATAAGTGATATTTATTATTAACCCAAATTGTCCGGAAATATGTTTTGTTATAAATTTAAATAAAAGTTATTAAATCTCTACCTATAGGATCTAAGAACTTTAACTTAGGGCCTAAAATGTTTATACGTCCTCTGGGTCGGGCATAATAGGCTGTTACCATATGGTCACGTCCGGCACTACATAGGTTTTTTCTTTGTTCAAAGGAAATTATTAGAAGTTCTCAATAAATTTGTGTTTTTATTGCAAAATGATTACAAAAACTTCTATAAATTAAATAAATCGCCATCAGCAGACCACATATATTGATATCTTGATGACCCATTATATCCCGTTACGAGTAAGTTTTCTTCTTATACCCTCATATCTTCTTTCGTTATTAGTGGCTTTTATCCGCGTAAAACAGATTATTCATTTGACTTGGAGACAATATATTGGATCAAGACATCACAAAAAATATATTTCAAACTCTTCATGTGGCGGTAGACTGCTGCAGTCTATATAATTCGCTTCAGGAAATGTTGCAATTAAACTTGCAGGACTTTCCTATACGATACTCATCCAATGTTCAATGCTTCACTCAGAAGCGTTGCTTGAATATTTTCGGGGGGGGGGGGGGATTTGAGAGGCTTAAACTAAAATTAAGTGCGCTTATATTACGAAAATTACTCTAATATTTTGAAGTTCTTTAAGCCATTATGACGCTATATTTTTCTTGCATTGTTTTGCTATAGGATTGAAAGAAAGAAACGGCAAATGATAGAAAAAAATCAGCTATACAAAATGTAAGCAAATGGAAAAGTTTTCTTTAAGTGCTGCCTACTTTTTATTTATAATAAAACGCCAACAGAAAAAAACTTTATTGTTTCAAGCTTGAAACGTCAATTTTAAGTGGAACATTTTTACATTTTTTCTGACAGACCCTAATTTTTTTATCGATAACATTAGTAAAAGCTTTGACAATTTGGTATTTATCTTAATATAGCTGAACTTTTTACACCTGGTAAAATTTTCTATCATATTATATTTGCACTGTTCTCCAAAACTTAAAAAATGAAGAAATTATGTAGTGTCATAAGGGCTTTAATGAAAGGGGGCTTATACCTCCCCAGAAGGGCCTATCTCCGCCAATGGCGGCACTAAGGGTAAGTTTTGCAAACAAAAAATATTCTATATCAATAATAAATGTTTTCCACATAATATCCACAAACTAAAGTATTACAAGAAAAATTTCCATATAGTGCCTCATGCACCCATATGCTAAGGGAAAATGTAACGCGTCAAAAGTGGGTGAGATATATATTTTGTAATTTGTTGTAATATTGTGACAACTAAATATGACAATTTGGTTGTATATTTGTAATAAAATATTTTTCGTAAGCACAACACAGGTAAAAAAAGGTAAATTACTTTTTCATGTACATAGTCCATTTTTTATTTTGTAAATGCTAACAGGTGTCTCTATAATGCAATGCAAGTGATTTTGTGTAAACATTTTTTGCATTTGGATTGCTGTAAAGCTTCTAATGTAACGGTCTTTTGCGTTATCATATGGGTGCGCCCGGAAAATTTGGGTTAAAAGAAAAAACTGAATGGAAAAAAGTGAAATTGTGTTTAGATAATAACAATATATTTCTGCTTGTGTATTTAAATAATAAATGAAATTCATAACTTAATAACAAATGAATTTTAAATGAAACATACGCAACGCAATAGAATTATGAAATGCAAGTTTTATTTTCATAATTTAGTAGAATTTTGAATAATTGAAATTTAATACTTCTGATCTAAAATATTTAAATATATTAATTTCTATAACAATGTAAGTTATTAATATATGTATATATGTATGTAATTCTATATTTACTTAACATATTGAACATATTCTACGTCTTTGGCATATTTTGGTAAAATCAATAGAAATAGTAACACTATGCAACAATTAATTGTACGAAAAACGTTTGGCTTATATTAAGAATTTCTTTTCATTGTTAGGACTAAAATATTCAATTCTAATTACATCATTTCTATACCGAAGCATTTCATTGCATTACAAATAAGTTGTGATAATTTTTTTTTCAAAATTGATCAACTTTATTGTGGTCTACTGATGAGCGATTACTTTCATTTCAATTTCATAATTTTTATTTCTTGTTTCACAGTGTTATGAATTAATTAAGGTAACTATATTTACAAAATTCTTCGGTAAATTTCTTCATCCTATATTAGAATAATTAGAAACAAAACATTATTTAATTCTTATTATTCTAAATTAAATTATTCTAAATTAAATTTAAATAAATAAAATTTCTCCTTCTTGATTTAGAGCTCTTGAAATTTAGATATGTTCATATAATACGTACATATCGATGGCTTAACATAAATAGTAGAAAAAGTGTATCTCTATTTATTGTTGAAATTGAATCAACTTCCAAATACAACCTCCTTAAATATTTTTTTTTGTATGAAAAAACAACAGTTTTGGAAAAACGAAAAGTTGAATTTCGCAGTTTATATAGTGCTGTTGTCGGATTGTCATTTTCTGAACCCCATGTAAAAAAAAAATAACTTGATTTCCAGTTAGCATTGCTTATACTGAGACAAAACGTGAAGAAAATATAACAGTTGCGCAAATAGAACCATTTTTATGCCAACTGTTGCAATTATAAAACCTTTAATGTTAAAAATTAGGCTGTCGCAACAACTGGACCGTCGCAATAACTGGATCGTCGCGATAATGGGTAGTCGCGAATATAAATGGTGTATTGTACTATGTACACATGTTTAGTAGCACCTTTTAATGCTTATACCTCTCAAAATACTGAACACAGATAAAACTAAATTTCATTTGCTGTAAAGAAATTGAATGAAATAGTAAATATTTGGTCTAGGAAGGGACCTACAAACAAATTTGTAAATATATACAAAAATATCTCAGCAACTTCACGGAAAAACGTGTTTTTTGTTCAGTGAAAAAATTGTTTAAATCTATAAAACAATTTATCGAAGAATATTTAAAAATTGTAAACAAAACAATTTACTAAATCAAACAAAAAGATTTACTGGATTTACTGAAAAATATCAAACAATATTTTTGTCTGAAATTAGTCTAAAAATATTAACAAATATTAAACAATATATTTTACTTAATCAAACAAAAATATTTACTGGATTTTTTTGTAATCTATCAAACAAAATTTTTGTCCGCGTCATCATCATCCATTAAACATTTATGAAATTTCACTTTGTTAGATATGTTCAAGGCTGAATGTTTATCTAAAGAATCTAAGAAAATGAATGAGAATTAATACAACGACAGTAACGAATTGATTCACTCAGAAATCTTCAGTAAACAAACTTGGTACAATCGCATTCCTTTTGCTATCATTGTTGTTGTTGTTATTTAAGTGTATGTCGTCACCGGATTTGTTTTTTATGACACAGTTTTTCTTGTTGTTTTTGGTGTTTGCGTCCTAACTTGGGGTCTACATTAGCCATGAACTTGGTATGAACATCATGTCGGACATCGCATAGGGCTAATGTAGACCGCTTATGTCCATGTTTCGTCCATGTTCTGACATCGATGCCCGAACATATGGCTGAGCATCAATGTTCGCCATGAGATTCGCCGTCAGCAACCATTTTTAATAGAAAGAAAAGAGACAGGAAGAAATTGTTAAATATTCCATTTCTATTGCACTACCACCAAATACATTGATAAGGCAGAACATGGACATCGTACGTATTCACCACAACAAAGAAGTTGATGATTTTTTTGCATCTGCTCTGCCGGCGTCATGTTCATGTCATGTTTAAGTCGATGGCTCGTGAAGACGTAGGGTAAATAAGAGTCAAACAAACCAAGGCGAATTCAGTGCCAGGTAACCTTATCATCACAGATGGTGATCAGCTGATTACACCCCATCAGTCAAACTCTATATAAAAAAAGAGAAAAATTTTAACCCGAACTGTCAAAGAGCAAATAAAAATAGTCCTACACCTACTTTGTATGTGTGTAGTTTTAATGATAAGGCCACTTGATATTAATTCGCTTTGAAACAAACAATTCATTGATTATGTAAAGAACAGAAGCGAGTTTATCAAAATACACATTGTACATATTGTTAATAAATATATTTAAAACGGTATAAGCTTTTTTCAAAATTGTCAATTCATTATATAGAAATTTGCCAACATTGTGGGAGTTATTTTGCAGGGTTTATTTCATTGAGTTTGTAAATTGAGGGGTTTATTGTGTTATAATTATTACTAGTAACTGTACCTACCCAGCAAAATTTTTTTGCGATTTCGGTCCGAAGTCGGGCAGAGAGTCTGCACAAGATGCCGAAGTCGGTACGAAAACAAGATGCCGAAGTCGGTACGAAAACGTACCCAAAAGTCATATGAGTGAGTGGTAGGGTGATCGACGCGGTTTTTCAACCGGTTTTTAAACCGGTTTTTTTTGCAATACGGTTGTCGGTTTTTTCAAAATGTTGATTTTTCGAATGTTGAATAGTCCGTTTTTTTAAATTACAAAACTGGCCCAGTCGAATACTTTTCGTTTCATATATATTACAGCTATGCTATGCTACAGCTATGATCTTTATTATTAGTTTTTACTATATTAAAACTTCACGAACCTTTTCTGTTGATTTTTCCTAAGTATTTTTGTTCAAGAGCATTTACTGAAGCATGCAATTAAGGTGAATTAATTTTATAAGATGGTAGCAGGGGCGAATTAAATTGGCTTTGTGATGTAGAATTTATATCAAGCTTCATATTTTATATGAAGGATGACATCCATTATAGACAAATGTGCTTGTTGCGTGAATGTCAAGAAATAAACAAGAAAAAAAATTTAAATCTGTGCACTAGGGAATGTGTGGAAGAAATTTTTTTTGGACTTTAATTGTAAATCCTCCTTGAAAGGTCGTTTAGTAAAAAAAAACTGTGCTGATCACGTAATGGGAAGGCGTGCCGCATATACTCGTAAGGTGGAGTATAATGCGCAATTAAGAAATTATGGGAAATTATAGCGATAGAAATTATAGTGTTGTACCAAACAAAAAATTAGAAAAAAGAAGTCAGATCCGCACAATTAATGAGAAAATAAGGCCAAGTTCCTATCCAAAAGTTTTGGCCGTTAAAAGTACTGAGATCAAAATGAAGTCCAAGTTCTTGATAGGTACAATACCATCTCATTATTAGGCATCCTCTTATTTGTCAACATTTTTTTACATTTCTAATGATGGGAATAATTATGGGGAAAATGTTTCCAAGTTAGCTTAGAAATTAGATGGTATCATACTTATCAAGAACTTGAGACCCTCATTGTGATCTCAGTACTTTTAACGGATAGGAACTTGGCCTTATTTTCAAAGTTATGTTTTTATGCGGATAGTATTTACATGAACTTTTAACTGTTTTTTTTTTATATCAAACTAAAATCAAAACTTTAGCATTATAATTTTCTCACAAAAAAAAACCGGTCGACCGGCTTTTTCTGAATTTTAAAAACCGTAACCGGTTTTTCTAAAATCTCAAATAGTCGAACTATTCGAAAACCGGTTTCTGGAAAATGTCGAATAATCGATCACCCTAGTGAGTGGTTGACCAAGAAAGCGGACCTCTTTGTCTGAGGAAATTCTATGAATTTTGCCAAAATGTTCAAGACAATTCTGTACGAATTCTGAAGAATTTTCAAGGGAAATTCTAAAGAAATTTTTGACATATCTGGGCAATTCCGAAAAAATGTTAAGAGATAAATAAGAACTATTACGAAAACTAATTAACTCCCAGCAAAAATATCCGTTTACCGGAAGCAGGTTTGTAAGGGAGAGATTTCGGTACTCTCCCTTACCAACCTGTTCGGTATTACATGATTTTTATATGGGATGTCCCACTTGGTAGGTCTCGAGGTATCAGCTTCTTTCTGCGCATCCTAGATGCATTAACCTCATGTTTTTTTATATGTATATAAGTAATTAAAAAAATGTTTGCTCCTTATATCACCATATCATTTAAACTTGGTAAATTTTTCATTTGAAATTTGTTTATTTTTTTTTTATATTTATTTATGATTTACACAGAAAAAATTTTCATTTTTTTTTTACAATTTAATTTTATTAAATACTTTTTGCTCGCTTATTGAATCAGGAGTCGATCCCACGATCTCCGCATGCTAGGATAGAACACTAACCACTAAGCTACCGAGGCACATTTATTTTCATGCACAATTCAATGGAAGAATAAAAAATCAAATTATGAAGTAAAAATAAAGGCAGATTTAGCCGACCGTGACGTTGATGTAGGATGCACAATAAAAAAGTTTGAGTTGAAAAAACTTCGGGTTTAAAAAAAATGAAAATAACATAAATAGCCGACCACCTTTCTCGCGTGTGCGTTAAATTTCTTCATTCGCTTACGTTATTGCAATCTCGTAAGGCAGAGGGGATGCACTGTGTACTTTTGCGCATCTCCGAAGCCCTTCTATTTAATCTTAGTGCATCCTTGTACCAAATTTATTTTTGCTGGGATTGATTTTAGATAACGTACAGACTAATCTGATATTAATTGGATAACATTTCAGAAAATTTGCAGACACGTGGTACCAGAAAACTGCCAGCCATTATGAAAAATATCTGAGGGAATTTTAGACAAATCGGTTGATTGTCTAGTAAAATTGTTTCCTGGGTAGTGTCTATATTAAATTTTATAAATTTTTTTAATATCTATGTTTTTACAACTAGGCAAAGAGAAAGCAGTTGTGATTGCTTGCGTAACGACATTAAAAACAGTTTAAAGTTAGTTATTATAATTTCTTTTTGACGATCACAACAAGCCTTTGAAGATCACATGATTATTAGACTAGCTAACTTTCTTTGATGTCATTGATTTTGTTTTTTATTCAACTCGACATAAAAATTTTGCAGAAATATATCTTAACTACTTGAATGATCTTAATAAACAAGTGTGCTTAAAAACCTATTCCTAAGGTTTTCAAGAAAACCCGATTAAGTCCGTTATGATCTCATAAAGAAATACTTTATTATATCTTAGCAAAACTTTCATTTTTATAATTTTTTTGGATTTTATAACAGCGATCTAAGTTGACATAAGTTATTTTTCTGCACTTTTACAAATGTTATAATTTCCCCACAACTCCAAATATAAGGTTGGTCGTTTGTCTGGAAAAAACTTATATTTTAAGAAATACGCGGTTATGCATGAGAACTATAACTTTATGGGTTCATTTGTGGCTTAATTTGATTGCTTATTATTGATTCATTATATATCTTTGATCGATTATATTAAAATTTTTATTAATCGTAATAAAAATAATATTAATTGGCTCTATTCTTGCTGAATAAAATATTACAACTTTTATTGGCAAAATTTTTATTGATTAAATTGGCACTTTTATTGGCCTTTTATTCTTAGCACGGGCAATTTTTATGAAAGCTATTTTACATAATATGGAAAGATTTTTATTGATATACGTAAATACATAGTTGGTGCTTTGAAATATATTTACATATATAGATTATGTTTATGAACACATTAATTTTTTTATTATTTCCTGAAATACCACGAATCAGATAATTTATTTCCATTGCTATAAAATCCGTATGCCCATTATATTTTTATAGCATATATTATACGGTATCCGGAGACAGCAGTAAATGTTGCATTAGATCATAATTTTGAGTTATCGTAGAATATTCGCACTTTCTAGCTTTCTATGTTTTTTCCAGTAATTCCTTAAGGGCAGAATGCTGAAGGACCTCGCAAAGTGTACCAGCGTTGGTTATATGTATGTGCTATTTCGAACATAACATTTGAAATGTTCCATTGTTTTTTGGCTTTTCGGGATAGAGGCTATTCACATATTACGTTACTTTCCAGGCGGG
Organism: Panzeria rudis; assembly: GCA_956483635.1. NCBI lineage: Eukaryota > Metazoa > Arthropoda > Insecta > Diptera > Tachinidae > Panzeria > Panzeria rudis. The sequence continues at coordinate 156,459,391 of OY101448.1, read as the reverse complement.
AGAGGGTTAACGATTTCTTTCGGACTAGATAATTTATACTGAACATTTAAATTAAATGCGTTATGGTGGGGAGTTAAAAAATGCCTTAAATAGAGTTACGTAATGTGTGAATAGCCCCATAGGTACAGGTTCCTTTCATGAAATCAATTTTCCGTCAAATGTTGTTTTCAATGATTGTGTGGTATGTGACGTACAGGGATGCCACAACTCTTTCAACAATAATGGCTAAATGGAGCCGAAAAATGGCTAAAAATATGGCTAAAAACTAGCCAAAGAATGTCTAAGCGGCATCGCATGCAAAAATCATGAGTATTAAGAAAAGTAAGAAATTAATTCATATAAACGGTGGTTTTTATTAGCAAAACTATTTTCAGCTATTTTTGTCAGTCTTAAAAAGTATAGCTTATTAATGCAAGTATTTCAGAAAGTGACAACCCCTGTTTCTGAATTGTATTTTTGCCGCCTATCGATTGGCATTAGACATTATTATTTTTATTTTTATAAACGAAACACTTTTCGGTGATGTTTGCCAATTTTGAAAAGTTTGCTGGATATAACTTCTGAATGAAAGTATTTCAGAAAGCGAGAACCCCTGTTTCTCAATTATATTTTGCGCCCCTATCGATTGTCTTAGCTATTATTCGATTGCCATTACTTAGAAAGGAAACCAAGTTTTTCCTTTTTATTAGCAAAAACTTTTTTCCAGCGATTTTTGAAAAACTTTAAAAATTTTGCTGGGTAATTTATTTCAGCTATTTTTGTTAGTCTTAGAAAGTTTGTTGGGTATAGCTTATTAGTGAAAGTATTTCAGAAAGTGACAACCCCTGTTTCTGAATTGTTTTTTTTTTTTGCCGCCTATCGATTGCCATTAGACATTATTGCGCTCACCGATGATTTTTATTTTTATAAACGAAACACTTTTCGGTGATGTTTGGCAATTTTGAAAAGTTGGCTGGGTATAACTTCTGAATGAAAGTATTTCAATTGTATTTTTGCCCCCCATCGATTGCCATTAGCTTATTATTAGATTGTCATTAGCTCTTTACTTAGAAAGGAAACCAAGTTTTTTCTTTTTATTGGCAAAAACTTTTTTCAATGATTTTTGAAAAATTTTGAAAAGTTTGCTGGGTAAAACTTCTGAATGTAAGTATTTCAGAAAGTTTCATCTGCCCCTTTCTGAATTCTATTTTTGCCTCCTATCGATTGCCCTTAGATATTATTGCTGTCAAAAAAGATTTTTATTTTTATAAAACCAACCACTTTTCGGTGATTTTTTGCCAATTTTTAAAAAGTTTGCTGTGTATAACTTCTGAATGATTGAACGAATATGAATGTAAACAAAAACAAAATATATCTTTTTCATCTCTTAAAAATGGTTTGAGGTTTTACCAAAGTTTGTTTTCTTCTCATACGTGCGAAAACAATAACATATTACTCGGTTATATTTTTTGGTAGGAAATAAGTGTTCCTTTGTTGCGAGTTTAAATTTTTTATGGAAAATCGTTAAAAATGTCATGTATGAAAAAATGGCTAAAAAATGGATAGATTAAATTAAAAGTGGCTAAAAAAATAGCTAATAGCTAAATTAACTTTTCCTCTGGCTAAACTGGCTGAAAAATGGCTAAATTTATTTAGAAAATGGCTAATTTGGCTTCACTGGTGACGTAGCACAATATAGCAAAATAATATATTTTGGAAATATGTAAATCGTCCATTTCTAAACAGAAGGTCCGATCGGATGAAGTAGTTTTATATTAAGTTGCTATATTATATTCCATTTATTTTGCACCTCGTGTTTAGGTATTTATTCATTTTATTCAGTTTATTCACTTTTTAATAACACTGGTCTGCAGGAAAAATCGCCTTTAAATAAAAATATCTGGAATTTATAAAGTTTAATGCGCTAAAATCAAATGCGCTTTCGGTTTTTTTCTATCACGTCCAGATTTTCTTCAATGGGGGATGATTAATATTTCCACTAGGTACATCAATATATTTCACGATAACTGGAGACCGGGTTGTACAATTTGGACACATAAACCATCGAAAGATGCTCACCAAAATTAATTAAGAATAAAATCGACATTTATTCATCGATTTTAATAATTTATGGCTTATTTTATTTCTAATCTACCCAGCTTTCTGATAAATGACAAAAATCTAAAATATTTGCTCTTTTAATTTTTTCATAGACTTTGGAAAACGAAAAAAAAATTTTATTTTGCAAAAAAAAAAAATTATTTCGCTGCTAATTTCTAAATAACTCCGAAACAGCTGAAAATATAAAAAAATTACATTAGAGTGGCTTAAAGGTAATTTTATTTCGCTTCTTTTAGTGGCTTAACCATTTAAATCGAGCTTATGATGAAATATGTTAGCGTGACCGCCCTATTTCGGGTACCATATTAGTCATGCTCATAAAAAATCTGTGCCTGATAAAAAGAAAAACTGAAAACGGATTTGAATTTATCACATATTTTTATCTGCCTTTATGTCTGCAATTTACATAAGTATGTCTGACCAACAGGTATTTTAAATTAGTATATTATTATCATGTAAATATATTTGCATAAGTTTATCATTACACGTGTACGTCACAAAATCCATGTATTTTTATTTCGCTTCGTGGTGTTCGTATATTCTCTATTTCAGATTAATGTTGAATAAAATAATACCAATCATGAAGACAATCATCTGCCAGACATGAATCCCAGTCGGAATTGGATTTCCAAATTTTTCTCGTAAGTATGTTAGACAGTAGGATAATGTCCATTTATGGAGATGAAAAATTGCTGAAAGATTGGATTGCTGTAGGAATATCAGCAGCTGGGTAAGCATAGTTAGAGGAAATGCTTCTTTAACGCCTGAAGCCAATTGCATAAGTCTTCGAGATACGAGGTATGGCCTAATTTACTATTTTTAGTTTAAAATCTGATATATATCTCGCTGTCAATAATTTGTCGATAAGTTTTTTCAACAACTACCACAATTAAACGCATAACAATGAAACCGCCATCTTAGAAGAAGGATAATAAGATTATTTTGTAGAATATTTCCTAAATGCAGCACATCATTTAATGGAAGGCCATTAAAAGTTCGACAAGATACACTGAATATAACTCTAAACTTTATGATGAAGCTTTCCTGTTCGTTCATAGCGCGATAAGGCGTTTTAAAAGTCAACTTCCGAAAAAAGAGAGAACATTTATGTGTAAATTCGATAAAAATTTTAATTCGCAGCGAAATCAAAAAATCAGTTAAAAACCCTTAAATTCACTAGAGGTTGTAAGATTCATTATAGGCGAATATAGAACTTTTATCTATGAAATTTGTGTGGATCACTTAACTTGTTTTTGTTTGTTCTTCTGGGGGCATGTCATCATCTGTGTACATATGAAATTTGTTTCGACGACTAACTTGTTTTTGTTTTTCTTACACAAACAAAATCGATATCACAAAAGAAATTTTTTACAGCGGAATTAAGTGTTGCTTCAAAACGAAATCAAAATGCAAATATATAAAATTTTATGTACATCAATAAGCCAAAGAACTTCTCTATAGTACGTCATACTTTTTAAGAAGAGGTGATTTACATACTTACATCTATATATATTTATTTGTTATTGGCCATCTTCTACTGATGTTAAGAGTAGTACACTGCACAAAAAGATTTAATGTTTTAAACGTACGAGCTATGAGAGCTCAAAACTTCATAGGTATTTAGTGGATTAATGAGAGATATGGGATAACTACACTCAAAATATTCTGTACTTAAAATTAACTGAAATTGCAATATAAAATGAATTAAAATTCAATTAAAACCCGGCCTACTTATTTTTTATTTACGTTTAAAAAAAGTTTATTCAACTTTAAATGTTAAAAATTTAACAGACTTAAAACCATAAAAAAATGAATGATTCCTTATTTGTTTGGATCAATTTAACTGTCAAAAGAACTAATAGCAGCTTCCATAAAAATAAAAGAAGTTTCCTTGTCTCTGCTATTTGTACTGTTAAATAATCAAGCCCAAATTCCGAAAAAATAATTGATTTTTGCCTTATTTTTAAATGTTAAGAGGCTTATTATTACGTATCTTTAAGTATTATATTATGAAATTTGTTATGTTAACTTCTACTGGGATCGAACAAAGCTCGTTCGGTTTTGAAATCCAACGTATCAACCATCTGGCCAAAGCATAGGATGTAAATTAGCAGCACGAAGACAACATAAGCTTACTCAATTTTTAGCATTTAACATTACAAATAAAAATTAAACACACGCATGGTCTTGGCTGAAATTGAACATGTGACCTCCCGTTTAATAGTCTAACGTGCTAACCACTACACCAATAATTTTAAAAGAGTATTTATATATTTCCAATATCAATTTCAGCTAATTTTACGTACAGACTATTTTGAGTATATTTGTGTGTGTTATTTATATGCATGTACATTTTTGGTACTTATACCATTCACAACGCACAATAGTAAAAGCAACCGAAAAGCCTTATTAATCAGCCGTGTCACAGATTCCGTTCGGATTGGTTTTGTATCCGTAGTTGTCATTCCGAAAAAGTACATTTTTGGTGCTTTAGATTCCATTTATTTTGTGTTTCATTTTTACAATGATAAAATATATCTTGAGGCGTTTGTTTACTCTTGTTTTTAGATGCTCCTAAAAGTATACACGTTTTTTAATATTTACTGCAAATGAAGTCTGTAGAAAAGTGTTTTCCAACTTCACTTTAAAATTTAAGAGTGGTTTGATTACGAAGAAAATTATCGTTTTTCGTTTTCTGAAGAAGCAACTTACGGAATTGAAACCACTTCCGATCAGAATCAGTTAAAAATAAGATTGCTTAGGATATTAAATATTTACATTTTTAAAAACGATTGCACGGAATACTTCTTGAACAAAACACATTCCGCTACTCTCATAATATTGTGAGTGTATATTTTGAAAAATTTTGTCCCGTCTAATGGCAGTCCACGATCTGTAAGGGCCAATTTTTTACAATTTCATAAAACGTTAAACTTTGTATGGGAGCACCTTTCAGGAATTGAGATATGTGGTAGGTATGCTCAGAAAAATTTTTCACAAGGTAAATTAATGGGGCTTGGTCCTGCATTTTACCCCTCTAGGAGTGACACTATGGCAGTTATGGAGATTTTTTTTGTACATTTTTTACTTTTTTCTAAAATGTGGTACTGTAATCTTTGCTATCCAATTGCATTGGTTTCATGCGGTTGGCAGATGGTTGCAAATTAAAAAAAAATTACCCTAAATTAAGCATACACAGAAAAAAAAAAGATTTGTAAATACAATTATTTTTTTTGTTATATCAATTAAATAATTAATTGATTTTAACCTACGACGATTTTTGTAAATACACTTACGAAAGTGTAAGTTAAAAAAAGAAGAATATTATCAATTATATATATCAACAGATAATTTTTTGCCAAAAATTTTTTAACAATTGTTTTTGTAGATTTCAAAATTATTTCAATTAAGATTATTTTTTATATCAACAATGTGAATTGTTTGTTTTCCGAACAAATTTTACTTATCATAATTGTTGTACTAGCAATATTTTTTTTACAAACAATCACAAACCTCGAAACGACTTTTTGCTTGTCTGCGAAAAACAATAAATGGCTTCGGGCTGCATCGAACCGGCGACCTCTGAACAGAGCGAATCGTTATTAAATACGCAAATAATGAATACGTACAAAACTTAGTTTGCATTGTTTCATTTACGTGTGTGTATTACGTTATGATATAATTTAACAAATATTTTTTTGATTAATTTAATTGACTAGAAAAATTTTGTTTTGTTATATCAACAATAATGAATGTTAATTTTTCCACAAGTTTCAACAAAAATTTCAGTAGGCATTTTTAATCAAAGAAATATTAAAAATTTTTTGAATTTTTGCGCCATAGTTCAGTATATTTTTGAATTTAATTCATATATTAACAATTCGAATTGTTAGTTGCAGTTTGATCATATTTTTTGCTGTATAGCGTCGACATGAACGCATTAGGCAACCCATGTGCGATATGTTCTTTGATGTGTTCTTCAAGGTATTCTTTGATTGCTACAAAATAGGTTTTATCCGGTTGGCCGATGGATGAAGTTATGTCTTAGGTGGGATCTCGTACTAGAAGTGTCAAACTAAAATTAAAATGATTAAAAATATTTATATATATGGGCATTTACACATTAAAGTCCACTTTTTTGTCACATGCGACATCAAGCAATTAAGATTGTATATCAGAACCATGTGGCTCGATTTTTCTTAAACTTGCACTTAATTTAGAGCTACTTATGTCCTACACAAATGTATAAAGGAGAAAGAAAAAATTAAGTAAAGTGCGACTCTAGCTCGCACACGAAGGGTTCCGTACGAATACACATATATATATATATATCCCTTTTCGTTTTTGCCTCTTTTTTCATTTTTGCTGTTTTTTCGTTGTGCTTTTTTGTTTAATTTTATTTTCTTTAAAGTATTTTTCGTTGTTTTTGGTGATTTTTTGGTTTTGGCGCTTTTTTAACTTTGGTTTTTTTTCATTTTTTTCTGGGGATTTTTTGGTTTTGGGGTTTTTTTTACGTTTTTTTAAATCACATTTTGACGATATTTTTAGTTTTAGCGATTTATTTTAGTTGTTGCGATTTTTTGTTAGTTTTGGGGATTTTTTTTTGTTTTTTATGCTATTTTTTTTTAGTTTTAGCGTTTTTTTTTCGGTTATGACACTTGTTTTTCGTTCTGGCAATTTGTTTCGTTTCTTGGCGATTTTTGGTTTCTTGCAATTTTTGTTTGTTTTTTGCCGATTTTTTTAGTTTTGGCGTTTTTTAGGCTTTAGCGTTTTTATGCTTTAAAGATTTTTTCGCTTTTTAACGATATTTTTAGTTTTAGCGCTTTAATTTAGTTTTGGCGCTTATTTTGGTTTGGGGATTTTTGTTAGGTTTTTTGTGATTTTTTTAGTTTTAGCGATTTTTTTTTGTTTTGACACTTATTTTCGTTTTTGGCGATTTATTTGGTTTTTGGCGATTTTTTGAATTTTGGCGTTTTTTTGTTTGGTTTTTTTTGGTAATTTTTTTTTCATTTTTGGCGATTTTTTAGTTTTTTGGTGATATTTTTAGTTTTAGCGATTTTGTATGTTGTAGTGCTTTTTTCCGTTTTGACGACTTTTTTCGGTTTTAGCGTTTTTTTGGCGATCTTTTTAGTTTTAGTGATATTTTGCGTTTATGTGATTTTTTTAAATTTTGGTGCTTTTTTCCTTTAACTACTTTTTTATTTTGGCGCTTTTTCGTTTTGACATTTTTTGAGTTTTGGAATTTTTTAGTTACAGCGTATTGTCTAAATTACATAGTAAAATTACGTTAACTGATAGAACACCCTTTAATTTTTATTGTCTTAAATATCAGTGTTAATTGGTGTAGTCTATTCTACAGAGTACACCAATTAACACTAACTTTGAAAATTTAAAGTGTCTATATATAAGTGTCTGTATATTAAATTAGTATTTTAACATGTTTTGTTGCTCGCTTTAGAACACCCTTTAATTTTTAACTGTCATATATTTGTTGTTGTAGCGGCAAAAGTTTTACATATAATGTGAAAATTTCAGGTCCGTAGCTCTTATGGTTCCCGACAAAACAGCCTGTGACAAACAGACAGACAGACAAACAGACAGACAGACAAACAGACAGACAGACAGCGTAGCGAAAACAATAGGGTTCCCTTACAGTTTTGGTGTACGGAACCCTAAAAAAGCTTTCGTTTTCTTCGAAAAAAAGCAAGTATAATTGCTTGGTGTCGAACGTAACAAATAGTAGACTTTTCTGTGGAAATGCCCATATATTAAGTAGCCAATGAAATACAGGCATATAAGTAGATTAGGTAGCGCACAACAAATAACTATATTTTTTTTGTATATATTAAAGTTAAAACAAATCATTTATATTGTGTGTGTGATTGGGATGATTGCTGGCCATACTTGTTTATTTTAATAGAACAACTGTATTTATCAATTAAAATCTTGGAAAAAAAAACTATTCATGTACTTAAGGCAGATTTTAGGACTGGCTTCGCTTACGATAATAAAGCAATCAAATTTAATCATTGACAAGTATTAATAAAAACAAAATAAAAAACAGCATAAGAAATTTATTACTACTCGTAGGTATGCAAAAATACGAGCGTTCTTGAAATCGCAAAAGTTTGTTAGCAAAATTTTTTTCCTTATATATTTCTAAAAATTATTCATTTATACCACAGAAAATAAATGTATAACTGATTGAAAAAATGCGTGTGAAAGGATCCAAGATTAGTTTCAAAGTTTATACTATATTCGCGGGCTTATCTTATTAATGCCCCAAGCGGGTAATTATTAGGGTGGCCGTCATTTGTATGGGAAAATTTTTATTTTATGAAAATGTTAAAAAAGTTGAAGCTTGATGTAAAAATCACTCTCAAAAAATTTCACACCTTCCCGTGCCGACTTACGGTTGAAATTTTATTATATTACACATATACCCACAAGTTCCAGATTCGTGGCCGGTGAAAAGAGGACAAACCACAAAACTAGAACAAAACTGTTGGCAAAATACACACTATATAAGCAGTTTTATTCCAACTAAAAATTATCTAGTATTTAGTATTCAACTGAACACTGAAGGTGGCTATAGCCGAAACAGATCTGCTTATCAACCAAATTAGACGTGGGATGACGGAAAATCGTTCCAAATTCAAACCAAGCCCATCGAAAGAAAAACGAAACACTCATATATATTTAACTTCTATTCTTTTATGAAGACAGCTGCGATATATATGTATGTACGTCAATCAAATCATTTAATGGTGCAACTGTCACTCATTAACATGGTTAGAAATGCTAAATATTATAATAAATACATCATACTCATACTGAAATCTGTATAAGATATATTTTTGCAAGTTAATCTTTTTTAATTGTCGATCGTTGACCCTTTTTGAAATTATTGAGAGCTTGTTATTTAATTGTAAACATGGTTGAAAGTAATGTAATCAACCGTAAGATTAATTTTATTGAAAGCAATTTAATTTAAAAGAGATATATAATATTTAACTTACGTAGAAAACTAAGAAATTAGAAATAAACAAGCTTCTTGTAATATAAACAATAATTACGAAATAATTAAGAGTTCAAGACTTTTTGACATCAACTGCAATTAATAAACAATTTACATTAGAAGCAGTTCCTTATTTTATACTTATGTATGTCTTTTTCTTTTTATGCATTGCTACGCACCAAGACCCCGATTGGCGGCGATAAATTCAAACCGAAATAATGAAAATCTAATGTATTTTTCTAAATGTGTGTGTGTGGGGTATTTTGAAAAAAATTTTGATAAATCTGCAGACTCTAAACGAGCCGTCCGATTCTTATAAAATATCATAGGACATTTCAGGAGATGTTGTTGAGCTTAAATTTGGAGCTTGGAATTTATATCTTAAAAAGGGGTGGATCCACAAGACCTCAAATTTGATCATCTCGGGCTTATGAACAATTCAAACATATGCCAAACTGATGTTTTCGATCTGATAAGCAAGAGTTTTTCCAAGCAGATTTGCTCATCCAAGAGGTGAAAAAAGTCTATCAGATGAACGGGCTTCCGCTTACAGTTTAGGAGATATTCGACAAGAAAAATTAAGATTTTAACTTTTTTACCCACATTGGTCCACTATTTTGCTAATAGGGATATTTTCAAATGACATTTTGCAGTTATATAGGACTTTATGTACTAAATACCAAGCAAGAAAAAAATATATTGAGATTTGCCTCTGGGAACCCCGCATTTCCCAAAGAAATTCCAGAAAATCCCATAAATGGGATTTTCAGTATTTTCGCTGTATGTTTCTTATTTTTTGCCAGGCGCAAATAATTTTCTTGGGAAATATTTAAGTTGGCACATTACGCCTCAAGGTGACTTTTGATACCCTTTTTGATTACAGCTTTACGATTTGAGAAAACGCGCCTTAAAAGTTATACAGAGAAACTTCGATATAGCAAATTCCAATGGGATCCGAAAATACTTCGTTATAGCTATTGCTTCATTATAAATATAATCAGCAAATCTTTGAAGAAATACGAAAAAAGTTCGCTATAACAATAGTTTTCTTTTGCTTTAAATTTTATTCTTACTTCGTTGTATAGATGCTTTTGTAGGAGAACTTCGTTGTATAGAGGCTTTACAGATGCGCTTGTAAATACATTTAGACTTCGCTGTTTTTATAACGGGACTTTATCATTTATGATTTATTCTGATTTCGTTATATTGAGGCATTTGAATGAATATTTCGCTATATAGAGGCTACTTTGCTCAGAATTTGTTCGTTATAGCTATAGTGTATTTTTGTATGAAAAACTGCAATAAAGAGGTTTTCTCAAAGGACTCAATAAAACATACGTCATATTGAGTTTTTCGTTATAACGAATTTCGTTATATCGAAGTTGCACTGTATTTACAATAAAAATAGGTATATTTTGCAACGCTATAACAATAACGAAAATTTTGAAAAAAAATTTTTCATTGAGATGTATTATAGTGAGCAATTCCATTTAGCCGGGTGTGACCACTTTACACATATTTTTTGTTATAAATAAAGAATATAAAATTTTTTACTTAAAAAAAGGTTGTGACTCGCAAGGCCATTAAGCTTAAAGTCGTTGAATAACGGGTATAACACTGAAAGAACACGATTCCTGCTCAGAATGGTGTGACCTTACAAATCTTAGTTTTAAAGAATTATGACGTACACAATAATTTTGGTATAGCTGCCTGTTCAAAGTGTTTTTAGCTGTATTACGTATTTACTGTTTGACAAAAAATCTTTTTAAAATGTGACGGGTGTGACCGACGGCTGTGACCTAATACGAAAATTAAAAAAATTTGAAGAAATAAAACGTGTAATTGATTTCATTAATATAAATAATATAAAAATAAATCATAAGAAAATAATAACATATTAAATTATTTGCTATCCGTTCTATTATAGACAGCAGAATACTCTAGCTGAGTATTATTTTAAATTCAATATAAAGCGAAAAAAGTACATTCTTTTCAGAGATCAGGGTTTTTATTAATAATGAGAAAGGGAAGAAAAGAAAATCTGAAATAAATATTAAACATACAAAGTGGGAGGAGAGCAAAATGTTTCGTGGACGATCATTTAAAAGTGCCTCAAATTGCTTAAAAAATATTAAATAATTTATTTTTTTATTTTTTCTGTAATTCTCATGCTCTAAAAAACATCAATTGAGAGATTTTTATTAAAAATAAAAAAAAATTATTTTTTCCTTGCATAGGGCCGTAGAATCACTCAGTATTACCTTTCAAATATAAATATGGGGTAAGTATTGTTGAAAACAATTCTTATAATTACGAAATAATAAACGTATTTTTTTCTGCAAAAAACGGGAAAAATTAACTTTTTTCAAAATTTTAAATTAAAATGAGTATAACTTTTGACTGAGATGTGATTTTTAAACCAAATTTTTTCGTAGATGTTACACATCTACGAAAAAAAGTTTTTGCATATCGGACAAGATTTGATATCTTCCTTAGCAAAACAGTGCAATAATGTGGGTAAAAAAGATAAAATTATTTGAGTTATATATATGGTTTTTATCCAAAGTTATTTAATTAGTTTGGCTTAAGTTCACTTTTAATTTAATCCTTCGATCAAATTATTTTTTATTTAAGAAAGAAATTCTAAAGCAAGCAAATATTGAACATTCAAAGAAAAATTTGGATGTACGGAGGGTTGAACTGACAGCTGTTTCGACACAAAAAAATACACAGAAGTGACACGAATCGAAATATATTTCTGATCGCTTACACAGTGCCTTTAAATTTAATTTTCTTTTGCAGCGCCTTTCTACCCGAATTAATTTTGTAATGAATAAAACTAATTAAATATGCATATATTTCCACAATTCACATTGAAAATAGTATTTATTAATTAATTACAGTTCATTTTCATTCATCTTTTACATTTTGTCTTTATAATTACTGCAAAATCTCACAAATAATAAATCCTGTGCACCACAAAGTAATTGGAAAAAAACGCACATTAATAAAAAAATCTACGACACTTTTATAAACACACAATTATTTTTTCACAATATATTATTAATAATAAGGCATAATTCTTTAATTTTATTAGAATTTAAAAATTTTTAGCGTGTTATACTGAATAACATTTTTACATTTTTTCTTTTTCGTTTTGTTTATTTTCTTCTGTTCGTTGCCATATTTGTCTCTTTTTAACAGAGCCTTAAAAACAATTGAAAAACGTGATTGTCGCGTTTTTTACCTGTCACTATTGTGATTTCTGTATATTTTGTGGTTTCGAGACTACCAAGTCTATTCATCAGAGTTCTTTACCTACACTACCACTGACAGTCGAGAGAATATCCATGATATTCTACGCTGGTAAGACCGAAATGAAAAACGCTTAAAATAGTTGATCATGCTAAGAAAAGACAATTAGTGAAGTTCCGAACATTTAGAAAAAAGTTCATTAATAGGTGCGACTCGCCGCGAGATGGCGACAATCTGTTAATTGAGCTTACTAAAATTAGTAGGATTTTCGCTGCAGTATTGTTGCCACTGTCAGTGGTAGTGTAGGTAAAGGACTCTGATGAGTAGACTTGGTAGTCACGAAACAGCTGTCATTTCAACCTTCCGTACATCCAAATATTTCTTTGAATGTTCAATATTAACATGCTTTAGAATTTCTTTCTTAAATAAAAAATAGTTTGATCGAAAGATTAAATTAAAAATGAACTTAAGCCAAACTAATTAAATAACTTTAGATAAAATTATTTTTTAATATGATTATTTCGAACGTATTTGCTTTGAATCCAAATTGATTATGAGGCTAATGTTCGTAACGTTATATTCAGAAAGAATTGGGCATGATTAATATTCCAAGGAACAAGGGAAAAATTAACATTAACTTAATTTTTCAACGTGTGTACATGATAAGCCCGTACACATCCAACGTCTTTATTTATTTTCATTTGAAAATACATTTGGCTTAAAGTTGGTCATTTATCTGTTTGACTTTAGAGGCCATGGTGGCCGAGACGTGTAAGAAGAACTCTGATGATAAGGTCGTGGCTTATCTCGGAAATATAATGGTGTTAAGTTACACCCTTATGTAAAATCAAAAATTGTTTTTGTCTTTTCAATTATTACATGTTTTGAAAAATCCTTTCTCAATAAAATTATTATTTTTAGCTTTTTCATTTAAATTAGTCAAATTTAAATAATTTGCACACGTTACACAGCTGGAAGTCCCTTCATTAAAAAACGTCAAACCAAATCGATTGTCAAACATATATCAATCCAAGGGATGCATTTGTATATTTAAATACATCTTGATATCAACCAAATACATGGATTATCAAATTTAATTTATATTTTCGTTAAAGATTTACTTTTTCCTGTGTAGTTGATTCACAGCATCGGGACATTTAATAAACAAATTTTATATTTTAAATAAAAAAGCCATTTAGATCGATTTACTTTTATTTTGATTTATTCCATTCAGAATTAATTGGAAACATTATTAAAATAAAAAGGTAAATAAAAATATATTATGATATTCTTAATTTATTTCTATTATTCTTTCGCTTGTTATTGAAAACAAGTTTCTTATAATAGGGGATTCGTTTTAACATAAATTTAATAACAAAACAAAAATGGGAAATCCCTTTTTTTATGTCAAATTAAATAATGTTAATCAAGCAACAAATTCTGCTTAAATTAGTTGTACTTACAAAGAAAAAATAATTGAGTATACCGCGACGCAAATCGAAATGTTAACGGCGCAAATCGTATCGGAAAAATTAACAAAAAGAGACAGCAAATAAAATGACTCAAATAGAAATGACGCAAATCGAGGTCTTAGTGTATTTATTTTCAAGATATAGTTGCAAGATACAATTTATATGATATGACTTTCTAAAATCGTCAATGATTAACTTAGTGGTTTGGCTGACTGATAGAATTTTTAGTTATGAAAAACAACGTATATTTTTTTAGTTTTCACTACTAACAACGCATGGACTGTGTTATGATCTTTTTATGACTATCTCGAGAGATAGCGAAATATACATAGAACCTGTAACGGGACTGCTTCCCAAGTGCTGTGGACTGTCAAAAATGCTTCCACTGTGTTGTCTGCTATTAATGAAACTGTGATAGTGATGAATCCTTTTTTGAGGACTTAAAAATTTAGTTAAATTTAAGTTAGGTATATTATTAAGGCTGCGTTAGTCTCTACCGAATTTCATCCAATTACACTGATCGCCTTTAAATAAAAATATGCGGAATATATAAAGTTTAATGTGCTAAAGTTAAGTCCGTTTTAGTTTTTTTCTGTCACGTCCAGATTGTTTTAATGGGCATGACTAGTACTTCCACTACACAGAAAAAAAATATAAGTTTCGTTTTTGATAACAAAAATCCCGGTATTTAATAATTTGTTTTTTTAAATTTCCTGTGATAAAGCATTTCAAAATATTGATAACAAAATTATGCCAAGAGGAAAAAAATATAAATAAAGAAAAAAACCTGAAATGTCTGGGATACGAGCCCGGGCTTCCCGGACGTAAGGCATACTATCTACAGCTGAGCTATATCCCACTAAATTTTTTATGAGATACAACTTATTTTAAGTACTTCTATATGAAAAGATATAACCGGCATGGGAAAGAAATACATACAACGAAATATTGTATTAAGTTAATGACAAATGTTATTGAAATTTATGCGGTTTTTCAATAACATGGTTTTATTGAACATAATTATTGTCCATTTTTTTTTCTGTGTAGGTACATCAGCATATTCCACCGTAACTCGAGAACCAAATAATGCGAAATAAAGTTACCTTTAAGTTTCTTATATAAAGCTACTTTATATATCCAACTGTTTCGGAATTATTCAGAAGCTAGAGGCGAAAAATTATTTTTTCATGCAAAAAGTCATCAAAAAATTTAACATTTTTGTCAATAATGAGACAGCTAGTTAAATTATGAATAAAATAAGCTATAAGTCATTAAAATCGATGGACAAATGTCGATTTTATTCGAAATTAAGTGAGGGAACTTAATTGACGAAAATTGCGATTTTCATACAACACAGATTTTGCTGTTGTGTGGAAATTGTATATATGGGCTTTAATCTAATAAAACTTAAGTAAGTTAAGAGATTATTTCAAATTTGCTATTTATCTGGTTGGCTTTTTGGCCGTAGTTTAGCTAAGTGCCTTTAGAGCTTTAACAATTGAGTTATGAATTTTAGTCGAACTGTATGGTTTTTTTTATCCAAAGTTATTTAATCAATTTGGCTTAAGTTCGTTTTCAATTTAATCTTTCGATTAAATTATTTTCATTGTTAAAACTCTAAAGGCACTTAGCTAAACATGAATGCGTACATTTCAAGAAGTTGGGCAAAAATAAACATTAGAAAAATCCCAGCATTTGAAAATATCGATGATATTTCATGCTGGTAAGTGAAAAATTAAAAGCTTAAAAAAAGATTGTTGAGCATGATGAGAAAGCACTTAGTGAAGTTCCGAACCTTTGTTTCCGAAGATAGTCTCGAGATTAGGATTTTCGCTCGTTGGTTGCTGCTTCCTTCGCTGGTAGTGTAGTCTAGGTGGAAAAGAGCTCTGATGGTCTCGAAACGTCTGAAGTCAGTTCAACCTTCCGTAAAGCCAAATTTTTCTTTGATTGTTCAATATTTACATGCTTTAGAATTTCTTTCTAAAATAAAAATAGTATAATCGAAAGATTAAATTGAAAACGAACTTAAGCTAATCTAATTAAATAAAAACCTATCATAATTTGTCTGTGTAGATTTGCTCAGAATATTGGATAAGGTGATTAAAATAAGAATTTAGTGTGACTTCATAAAATGTTTTCGGTTCAGTGTTTTTGCTAAGTTTCAAACTTGGTTATATGTTTGTGAAATGACACTAGTCCTCTATAGTGATACTGACAGTGAGGTAGATAATTCTAATTATGATACCGAAAAAGAAACGCACGTTCAAAAAAGGCTTAATCCCACAAAAATAGAAGCTTAAAAAATATAAAAATTTTTTTATTGAAAAAAACATAAACATCGTAAAGGTTACACTATGCAAGAAGAAAAATGCCCAGGAGTATCGCAAATTTTTTTGTTTAATGTGTTTTGGTCTCCTAACTACAAAAACAGTCGATTGACTGCACAGAGGGTTGAACTGACGTTTCGATAGCTCCTGCTAAGCTCTTCAGAGCTCTTTATCATAAACTTTTAATCAATTCATACTGTCGCTCTTAGAGCTATATTTCATTTGATAGTTATTGATATTCTCTTTTTTCTTTTATGTCTTGTGTTAAGATTCTTATTATTTCTCTATTCTAGTACAGTCTAACCGGACACGTTAACTTTGACAGTTAAAAATTGCCCAAATCAGGTTTTTATGCCGGCTAGTTGAGAAAGAGACAGAAATTACGTGTTGGTGTTTTAATTTTATCCAATTAAAACTGTTGTACATTTTACAAATGTATGCGTAGAGCAAAACAAAAGGAAACACTAACACTTTCTTATTTCTCTTTTGTGATGCTGGCCACTTCGGCTGAGACGGCAATATCTTCCGGCTCGTGTCGCGTGTGGTTAGACTGTGATTCTAGTATGAGCTATCATTGATAATTACAAGTACTAGTGTGTGAATGTTTTGTTTATTTGAACATGTACAATGTACATCCTTTTGCTAGGTGCTTTTAGAGTTTAAAAATTAAGATATGAGTTTTAGTCGAACTGTATGGGCTTATATCCCAAGAATTTTTTGGCTTGAGTTCGGTTTTAATTTAAGTTTTCAATTAAATTATATTTTTATTTAAAAATAAGTGTGAAGCATGTAGACAAAGAAAATTTTGACTGCATGGAGTGTTGAACTGATGTTTCGATAGCTCCCGCTAAGCGGAAAAAAATTCTGACGTCAGTTCAACCCTCCGTGCAGTCAAAATTGTCTTTGTCTACATGCTTTACATTTTTCTCTAAATAAAAATATAGTTTAATTCAAAAATTAATTTAAAGCCGAACTCAAGCCAAAAATAGTTAAATTTCTTTGGATATAAACCCATACAGTTCGACTAAAACTCATAACTTAATTGAAATTAGAAAACATTAAAAAATCTTCACTGAAATTTAATTGCTGTGGGCTACATTATTTTCGCAGTCACATTTTAGAGTAGCCTATCCTAAATGTGACCGACAAAAATTTTTTGTCAGTTACGATATTTTTGTTTTTGATTTTTGGGTTTACATAATCTTAGCGGTTATAACTTGATATATGTAGATATGGTTAACCCACAACAAATAAAAAGTTTATTACAATTTAGTTTAAGTAAAAAATGAAATAAACTATATTATTTATATATCTTAAAATTTTTTCTAAATATGAAACCATAAAATTTTTAACTGTTTACACGCGTATAATAAAACGTTTTATATTTTACATGCGTATGAAATTGAACAATGTTCTGCTTATTTGTAAAATCTTTTGGAAACTGCGTACAGCATCACACAAAAACTTTATACGAAAAACACGTTTCTTGTCAAAAGGACCAATTGCAGCACTTCTTTGATGTATGATCGTATTGAAAACCCAGATCTTTGCTATTTATTTTCGGAATATATAAATTTTGACCCACTGTACATTTTATGATTGTGATTTGTTCTGATTATAATTTATTTTGACTATGAAATCAGATGATATAAATTATGATTCTGAAAATTGTTTCTATTTAAAAGACCATAAAATATTTTATAGTTTGCACGTGTGTAATAAAAGATTTGTTTTTATTTTACACGCATATGAAATGGATTAATATTCAATTTATTTATTTCATGCTATCAAAATTGTGTATAATAACAATCACGCAAATAATTTATATGAGAAGGAATTTTTAGAAAAATTTTCCACATTTTCTAAACGATTTGATTACTTGCATTAGATAAGCAGCCTGAGAAAGTATAGAAATGAGGGATATACAAATAAAAATTGTCCTTAAAAGCTCTTTTTTTAACTTTACAAATTCATTTCCATATAAATGGAAACACAACTAAAACAATAAAAAAGTTTTTGTATAAAATTTTCGCAAATATCTGCAACTAATTATTTCCATTCGAATAATTTAAATAATTTTTTTTATCTCTTGTTTTTTTATTTTTTTTATATTATTTCGTTTACTAAACACTTAATAAGTGCCAAATATTTCTTTAAATGCTGTAGAGAAGAATAAAAAAAAATGAAGTAAATGAACTGTCCTTGTAAGTTATTTAAACGAACTGCGGTTTTATTTAATTTGAACAAAATTTAATAATTTAATATTGTTATTACACACAATCGTTCGTTGTCTCATTGAAACAATATTTTGACATTTTCTAAATGGGTTATGGATTTATAAAACAAAACAAAAAAAAAACATTTTTATGTTTCATTTACTTGAGTATTTTTGTTGTTGCACATTGTTAAATTAGTCATACATATTCTGTCATGAGTACAATAAGTTCACAAGTGTTTTTGTCCATGTTATAAATGAAGTTTAGTGTAAATACTTGTTCGAATGTTTGTAACAATATTTATAATAATTGCTAATTAAAATTGTTGGGCCAATTTTTGTGAACATAAAGTACAAATATGGTTTTTTGTTGTTGGCTACATGTTTGATACGAGGGCGGATCAATAAGTCCATGACTTTTTGAATGAAACACAGTTTTTTTTGCAAAACAAAAAATTATTTTTCAACATAATCTCCTTTTTACTCAATACACTGAGTCCAACGTTTCTCCAGTTTTTGTATCCCTTCCAAAAAATAGGATTTTTCGAGGTCCTTAAAATAGGCATTTGTTTGGTCAATAATTTCCTCGTTGAAGCTAAATCTCTTTCCACCGAGCCATTTCTTTAGGTTTGGAAATAGCAAGTAGTCACTAGGAGCTAAATCCGGAGAAAATGGCGGATGAGGTACCAATTCGTAGCCCAATTCATAGAGTTTTGCCATTGAGACTGCACACGTTTTACGTTTACGTTTATGGTCAATTGAGAGCAAACGCGGCACCCATCTTGCAGACAACTTTCTTAAACTCAGCTGATCACTTAAAATATGAAATACCTATGGCATCAACAACCTTACGCACTTTTACTCTTCGATCGGCCAACACCATATCGTGGGTTTTTTCGACATTTTCGGGTGTACTGACCTCAATTGGCCGTCCAGAACGTTCAGCGTCATTTGTACTTGTGCGACCACAACAAAAGTCAGTAAAGCACTTTTTACTATTGAAATCGATGGTACAGAGTCTCCATAGCTTTTTCTTGGTTTGATTGACGGTTTTTTTCGAAAAAAATAATGTTTAATGAGCACTCGAAATTCACTTTTTTCCATTTTTAGAAAAATACACGAGGTTGTATGTTTTGAACAGCTGTTAAACGCAAAGTAAATGACGAGACTTGCTCAAAATTTGACAGTAGTCTATTAACAGGTGGTACTTTATAAAAACCAGTGTTGCATTTCACATAACTACGAGGGAAGTTCGAAAAGTCACGGGCTTATTGATCCACGCTCGTATGTATGTGCATTTTACTTTAACACTTTTGGCTGTATTGTGCGAATGACTTCTTTAGTTTTAGAATAAATTTGATAAATTAGCATTGAAAATTTTTCCTTCACGCAATAATATTTATTGTTTATATGTACACTCTAAAACATTACTTTAAATTTACGATCATATATTGTCTAAATTTGTGTTGAGAATTTCTCCTTGTCTAAAATTACATCGATTTTGTAGTTATTTTATTAAAGAAAAAAACCTTTCAAATTAAACATATATAGTCCAAGTGGAAAAAATTTAACATAAAGTATAATACGGCTATGGCTGAATGGTAGATACGTCAGACTATCAGTCAGGAGGTCGCGGTTCAAACCTGCACGCAGCCAATCGCTTTTTTTTTAGTAAAAACATTTTGTTCAAAAATAATGCGTGTGTAGTTTTGGGTCGATAGCAATCTGTAAAGTGTTGCCGACTATTATCGACTTAATTTTTAACAAAAGTGTTTTAGAGTGCACACAGAGAAAACAGATTAGTTGGAAATCAGTTACAACTATAAAAATATTACTAACTTAACTAATATTCCATTACAAGTTCTGAGTTTTTATAAGTACAATAATATTTCTGTTCTTATATCTAAAATCTGAGGTATATAATTTTAGATATAAGAACAGAAACATTACTGCTAACAACGATTTCAATAACCATTATTGTCCAAGCTTTTATCTATGCAAGATACTCTGCCTAAAAAGGTAAGTCCTAATAAGGTTGCTAGTACAGTAAAAATTTTATCCTACTAAAATAATAATTAAGTTATGAGTTTTAGTCGAACTGTATGGGTTTATATCCAAAGAAATTTAATTATTTTTGGCTTGAGTTTGGTTTTGATTTAATTTTTCAATTAAACTATATTTTTATTTAGAGATAAATGTGAAGCATGTAGACAAAGAAAATTTTGACTCCACGGAGGGTTGAACTGACGTTTCGATAGATCCCGCTAATCTCTTCAGAGTTCTTTTCCGCTTAGTTATCGAAACATCAGTTCAACACTCCGTGCAGTCAAAATTTTCTTTGTCTACATGCTTCACATTTATTTTTAAATAAAAATATAATTTAATTGAAAAATTAAATTAAACCGAACTCAAGCCAAAAATAATTAACTTTCTTTGGATATAAACCCATGCAGTTCGACTTAACTCATAACTTAATTATTAGAAGATAACTTTTTTTACGTCTGTAAAGATACTTATCTGCTAAAACGAGAGGCAGTGGCACCAGGACCATAGGCCGTGCTGTTTGTTGAGCCCTTTGTGACGCATGCTTCGTGACACACGTTACAATTGTTCTTAATATCTATAACTTTTTAATTGCACAATTTACAACAAAAAACTGTTTAGTGGAATTGTAGAAAATATTATTATCTAAAATAAAGATTTTAACAAACTTTTCATATTTCTTATAAAGGGTCCGCAAGATAACTTTTTTTTTGAAAATGCTATAAAAAAACTACTTAATATTTTCTCAAATTTCTTTTTTTATTTGAAAGTACAATCCTTCCGGTTAATAATGAAAAATAATTTCATTCAAATGGCTGCCTCGGCTGGCCATGCAGTAGCCTACACGATCGGTCCAATTTTTAAGCACATTATCGATTGTGTGCAGCTGCATTTCACCCATGGCTTCATGAATATTGTCCTTTAAAGCGTCAATTGTCTCTGTCTTGTCGGCGTAACACTTATCTTTGATGGCACCCCACAAATAATAGCCCAACGGCGTCGATCGCCATTGACTGTAACGGCCACTCCTTGCTCATTTTCGAAGAAAAATGGCCAAATTATGCCTCTGGACCAAAATCCGCACCAAACAGTGACTCGTTTTGGGTGCGTCTGCTTTTCAATGTATGCGTGCGGGTTTTCTGTGCCCCAAATGCGACAATTTTGCTTGTTTACATACCCGCCAAGATCAAAATGAGCTTCATCTGAAAAGATGATTTTTTTTTTGGCACAATCGGCATGATTTTCAAAGTAGTGTCGTAATATTTCCCAGCGTTGTTCAAGCGTATACACAACCATATTCGTTCAGCGGAAGGATAAAGCTAATTATCTGTCAAATCAGACATGAGCTAAGTGTTACCATTCACGAAATAAGCACTAGTTGAAAAAAAGTTAGATGGCGGACCCTATATTTTTATTTAGAGATAAATGTGATGCATGTAGACAAATAAAATTTTGACTGCGCGGGGGGTTGAACTGACGTTTCGATAGCTCCCACGAATCTCATCAGAGTTCTTTACCGCTTAGACCACTCGACCATTGTCGGTGGTTTGCAGTCAAGAGTTGAATATCATCTACTTTTAATCAATTCGTACTGTCAGTCTGTATTTCATTTGATATTTATAGATATTCACTTTTTTCTTTTGGCTTCTGCTAAGCTGCTTTTTTATTATTTCTCTATTCTAGTATATATATGAACCTCAGAGGAGAAAATCCTTAAGCCCGGCAAAAGGCCAGCAATGCAAAAATCTCTCTCTGTAATTGAAGCCGCCTTTGCAAATACCTCAGAGAAGAAAATTCTTAAGGCCAACCAAAGGCCGGTAATACAGAAAACCTTGAGTAAGAGAAACCGGCTAAGGAAATATCTCAAAGGAGAAAATCTTCAAGCCCGGACGAAGACCATCAATATAGAAAAACCCCAGTAAATGACGCCGCCTTTGGAAATCACTTAGATTTTCTCCTTCGAAAACAAAAATTCATTTGCTATTCTCTCATGATTAGGGTTTGGGACTCGGAAATTTCCGGGAAAAGTCTATTAAAATTTAGTTTTTGTTTCAAAGGTAACTGTAAGAAAGAAGGAATTCCTTCGACATCGATAAACTGGCAGCAAAATGTCCATACAATTTTTTTTAATACAAAATAAAAATGTCAAATGTTCAAACTTATATGGAAATTTCATAAAAATTTCATAAAATTGAAGTCATACTATTTGTCATAATCCGTCTACGAGAAAAATTATTGCTCGATTCGAAAAGTATATGCAAGATGAATTTAGTAATGAGTGTCGTTTGATCAATATAACCTAACAAACTGGAATAATTTGTATGAGTATTAATGATTGATGTTTCCTAAAGTAAATAATTCGATATTAAACAAACTTTGAGTGATTTTAAGCAGAATTAGCGAACAAATTTTCGAAAGTGTAGTGGAAAACCTAAGCTGTAAGGACTTTGAGTTGACACTACTTAAGTTTGTTATAAGTCTACGCTATTATTGAAGCCCTGAAGGAGATGTCTAAAGAGAAATAACATTAAAAATCAAAGGCATTTAGACAGATAGGTTGTGGCTCAGGATATATAAAATTCGGCGCAGCTGAATATTGTACTGTAATTTGCTTGTACTTAACGATAAGACTCCTTCCGGAAAAGTTTCAAAAAAATTAACAAACATTACGGCAAGTTCTTTATAAAACGATTTGGAGGCCTTAAAATAAAATTTTTAACTAATTGCGGCAATAGTCGTCAATTAGTCTTCATAGGATATCTTACTGTGTAATAAATATAATTTCTATTTGCTTGAATTCACTTAAAAATTCTTAAAAACTAGTTTTAGAATTGCTTTTATTTTAACTTTTGCTAAAAAAGAATGCTTACAATAACAAAAAACAAATGAAATTTTGCCAATTTTCTCTTAATAAATCTACTTTATTTAGAAAATTAACTTTTCCCGGGAATCCCGCGAATTCCCGGGAACGCAATTTTTTCATTCCCGTTTCCCGGGAAGTGCAAAATTATTCAACACAACAATTATTTTAGAGTTATTCAACTAAATATTTTAAAGAAAATATGATATCCAAGAAAACGAGATAAGTCCCCAAAATATGATATAAGGCCCAAATTCTTTTCTCAATGAAATAAGACCTAAAAATAATTTTTTCTGGTTTTATTTCATTCGTAGTTTTATCTATAAAATGAAATAGTTCCAAAAAAAAGTGAAACTACTTCCAAAACATAATGACATAAATCCCGAAATTTGGAAATAATTTCATAATGCAATAACTCCCAAAATGTATAAAATTTTTTTTATTTAAAATTTTTTATTTGGGATGGAAACAAAAATAAAAAATTTTAATTAGTTTTTTTCAATACCAATTCCCAAACGAAAATTTTTATTTAATTTTCAAAAACTTAAGCCTGAATATTTCTAAGTATCTCTGAGTATAACGTCACGAACTTTAGCCTATATGATCAATTTGTATTAAAAAGAAAAATTAGTTGGAAATAATCATATTACAGTATGCATTTAGCTACTGTCTTGAACTTTTCACATGTTCAATGAACATTGGTTACATATACTTAAGGATAAAAATCAAACCAAAAAACTTTGCCTTAAATAGAACAAAAAATCAGAAAAACGGGCTTGAGGAAAAATTAACCAACTGATATACAAATAGTAGATGCACAACCTCTGAATATTAAAATTTGGAGCTCCGGCTTTCACAGGCGTCCTTTTTCTGCAACCCGAAGAAAAAAAACGTATAATATATATTTTTTAACCAGCCTAATGTACATACATATGTATGTATATTAAGATGTACACGCAGAAAAAAAGGAACGTAAAATCAACATGCCGCAATTTTGATTGCAAATCATATTAAATTTACAAGAAATAATTTGTCGTTTGAGTGTGTTAGTGTTTACTTGCTTTGTTCATTGCTACAATTCACTGTCCTGCTTTGTTGTGTGACTTGTTGTTGTTTATTCTTACATGTGTCGTCTATGTATACGACAAAAAACGAAATACCGGCGAATATTTACTGCTGCTGGTTTAAAGTTACCATTGTTTCATATTAATTTTAAACGGAAAATAATTAATCTAACCTTAAATCACCGTTAAAACAATTTTGTTATAAACGTTAAGTTTCATTTTCAATCGACATGACTATAACTTTAATTTCAAATAAGTTTTATGTTAAATAATCATTTAAATCATGTTGTATAAGTAAAGAAAAGTTTGAAGCTATTGTGGCTGCAGTGGTTAGCGCGTGGACGATAATGCAGGTGGCACGAGTTCAAATTTTGGCTGGGGCAGTCAGCTACAACGAAAAGTTTTCTGATGACTTCACGTAAGTAAAATAATTAATAAAATAGCTACATAAAAGTCATGTTGTTTCAGCTTGACATAACTTTAATTCAACATGATTCTTCGTGTTATTCCAATATCAAATTCACGTTGTTTCAACTTGAAATAACTATGATTCAACATGATTCTTCGTGTTGTTCCAATATCAAATTCACGTTGTTTCAACTCGAAATTACTTTGATTCAATATGATTTTTCGTATTATTTCAGTATCAACTTAATTTTGATTTAACTCTACTGGAATATTAAATCAACATGAAATATAGTTAATTCAAAAGGAAAAATTTTCTTTCAAGATTATTGTAAATCATGTTGATTTAACATGAAACACCTATGAAGCAAAATCACTACCGAAAAATGTTAAGTTAACATGGTTTTCGACGAATTTAACATGGAAATTTTTCTGTGTGCAACAACACTTGTTGATATATAAAAGCACAATTTCATTTTCGGCTGCTCATGCTACACTGTTTTTTGACGTAGCTATTTATTTCAGAAGGTCATTAATGTTGCAAACTATGATCGTAGTCTGACAGTCTTTGTGTGGCTTCGATATGAATTAAGAAACCGAAAACTAATTAGTAAATGCTTATTAGTCATTTCGGTATTTTGATTTTTAGTTGGATTTTTTTTTGCGATATATGTATGTACATTTATGTATGTATATATAAAATGTTGTTTAAGTTTTCTGGGAAGTAATAAAAAATTGGGTAAATGTTGTCCACATAAGTGTGATCATCAATATTTATTTCCATTTGAGTTCAATGATTCCATTTATATTTATATTTACTAACAACAAATATTGATTTTAATTATAACTCTTGGTTTTTATTATGTATTTTTTATTGTAGGAAAAATTATATTCACGAATGGAAATGGTGCATTGTTGCCTCCAAGTTTTCAAAAATCGTTCTGAATAATATATTCGACTAAAAACTAATTACAACTTGCGAAAAATATGAAATGTATAAAATTCCGTGAACAAACAATTAATTGTACACTCAAAATAAAATGGTAGGTAAATCTAACCAATTTAAATAATCAACGTACTGTTAATGTAAATGGTTGTTGCAATTTTTATGAAATAACAATTTTCATTATATAAAATAACCTTTTGAAGATGTGAGTGATATCATGTCTATAGTTACTTAGTGCTATCGTTATTCAACAAGATGACTTAGCTGAGATAGTAAAGGTGTCCGGTTCATACACATGAGAGCCTAAGTTCAAGACCGAAATATTATATTTTGCTGAATTGTAAAATATAAATTTAGGAAAAACGACGTTTAAAAATTAAAATTATTTTTGATTGTTAAAATTATTAATTTAATTTTTAAGAATTTTTGTGGTTAAAATTACCAATTTTTAAGGTTAAAATTATCAGTTTAAAATAACAGCAACGAAAATTGTTATTTTAAAAAAATTAGCGAATTTAAGTCAAGGAAGACAGACACCACATGTCTATCTGTACTTTGTGTAATCGTTATTTAACGAGATGATTTAGCTGACATGAGTAAACATGAGTAAACTTGAGAGAACCTAAATTTAAAAACAAAAATTTACAAACGAAAAAGAAAGTTGGACATATTAATATTTCGGCTTTTTAGTTCAATATTTGAATTAATGTAAATTCACATTATTAAGAGTGGAGCGTTGGAATATTCAAATCAGATAATTAGAACGGATCAGTACTCTGATTTCGACAGGCCGCTACGCCATCCCATCAGCGTTCTTGTTCAAAAAGTATCGACCACTTATGAAGGTGGATGCTTTTTACAAGGAAACATCAACTATTTAACTAATTTTTGTTAGCAAATACTATAGAGTACAAGACTTTTTTCATGTAAATTCTTTGCATTAATTTTTATTGCGACTCAACTTAGTTTTGCCGAAATTTTCCTATCCGATTAATAGTCCACCACTCACAAGCTCTTATTATTTTTTATTTCGCTTTTGATGGGCATTTTATCAATACCCACAAAAAAAAAGTTATTTTTTTTTAACAAACACACTTAATGCTTAATCACTGGCAGGCATCGAACCTGCGATCTCCCAGTTAATAGTTCTACTCACTATCAAATAAACTGCAATTCCATTGGTTGATTTTTACTGTATTTTGGCACAATTCTGAGCTATGAAATTGGTTAGATTTACGAATATTTTATCTTGAGTGTGGAAAATAAATTTTTGTTTTAGTTGACTGAACAAAATCACCACTTATAGTTGTAACATCCCTGTAGTAGACAATAAATGGCAGAAATTCTGTGTACTTTATTTTGGAGCTCCGTAATAGAAAACGAAACTTTTTTTAAGAAATTTACCAAACTGAATTTCTGATATTTTTTTTATACGCACAGTTTTTATGGGAACGTTAAATTCCGTAAGAACTCCGTACCAGCTCTAAAGCCTAAATAAACCATTTTAGCAATTGCGGTGATTTTTTTACGATTGTGATCTTTTATCAGTATGGTTAATGTTTTTATATAATCACATGAGTGTGAGCTTTTAAAACATGTACGAGCGCAGTGAAGCTATGATTATTAATCATCGATTGCTTTGTTTCAATAAGCGATTAATTTGTATCGAACAGACCCAGCAAAAAATAGTATGTTTCCGGATGCTCAAAAAGTTGGCATAGAATTTTTTTTAAATTTTCTGGGACAGCCACTGCTTGCCTTGTCATCCGTTTTTGGCTTGATGTTGATTTATGGTACGCCCTGTATATGGTTCAAAATAACCATATATGTTTTAAAATAACCATATATATAGTTCAAAATAGGCTTCAAAATAACCATATATATTGTTCCAAATAATCATATATATGCTGTTTTCATATTTTTATTAAAAAAATTACAACAGTTAAACAATTCTATTTTTGATCTAATATAAAAAAAAAATTTAATCTGAAATAAAAAAATTTAATTTTTCAAAATAATGTATTTTTAGTCGAACTGTATGGGTTTTATCCAAATAAATTCTTTTTTATTCAGGCTTAAGTTTCTTCAATTTAATTTTACATTTAATTAATTTTTATTGAGAAAGGATTTTTCAAAAAGAACAAAGACCAATGTATTGACTTTTGCAAGTGCCGAACTGAACATCGATGTTTTCTGGAACAACCTCGACCCCACCGTTCCGAAATTAACGATGTTCAGTTCGACCCTTACAAAAGTCAAGAAATTGGCCCTTGTTCTTTTTCAACCAAGGGTGAGAAAAAAACTTTTCGGAAGCAGACACCCATATTTGTTTTATATAGACACCCATATTTGAAAATAAAATGCTTTAAAATAGTATGACTCTTATTATATTTTATTGTTTTAGAATCATAACTTAGTTGCATTTTTAAATATACTATGGTTGTAGTCGGAATTGTTTTAACAATATGTATATATTGTTAAATGCAACCAACCATGTTCCAATTTTTATGAATGCCATCACGACCAGTTTGTACACAAACTGATGTCACACCCTGTAAAAAATGTAAGGCTGGGAACACAAATGGGACGAACGACGAATTTCGTCCAACACGACGAATTCGTCGATAAAAATTCGCTGTGTAAATTCGTCGTGTGAAGCAGAACAGCGACGAAAACGCAACAGCTGTTACAATTGATAAAGTTGTCTACTGTTTGTGCAAAGTGTGACCGTATTAAAAAAATAATACATACTTGAATAATTAAACATTAGCAAAAACACAACTAACACTAATTTTTATAGTTAATTATTATCTATATTTACTTCAAATGCTATAAAATAAAAATAAAAAAATAATTAAAGCAAAAATTATCTTTATATACTAAAACACTTGAAAACTAAAACCAAACATGGTCACTTGGTACTGATATGTTCGTCGGTCGCCGGCGTAAGAAATAGAAATAAATCTATTCAGAGTTCGCCGCGTATGACGAATTTCGTCCAACGCCGTTATTGTGTGTATTTTCATATACACAAATGTGTTTTATTTTTGGCGACGAATATTCGCGACCAAAAATTCGTCGTTCGTCCCAGTTGTGTTCCTAGCATAATGGAGATTAATTGTTCAACGAAATATTTAAAGAGATAAAATATACAATAACAAACACATTAAATAAAATAATTTGTAAACAAAGGGATTAAGGGACACTAACAAACATAAACATGCAAAATCTCTGCAAATATTAAACAATAACGTAAAGGGGCAGAATGAGGCAGAAGATTTTGCAAAGACGAGTCATTCATGTGATGGACATCAGTGGATCAAGATCAACAAGAGTAAGTCCATAAGCAAGTATTTAGAAAGTGGTGTTTAGTGATTTTCTAGTCACGAAACAACACAGTAGAGTCCCGATAGTGAATAAGTAACAGATATTGTTAGCGATTACACGAGTCGCGAAACTATACATATTTATAATATTGCCAACTTGACTCTCCTAATGCCTTTTCGGCGCGGAGGCTTCATTAATATAAGCTTTAATTAACATTGTGTAATAAATAAATCGAATTAAAAAAAAAAACAAAAAAAAAACTCGATATTTGAAAAGTAAAAAATATTGTTAGCGGTTATCCGAGTCGCAAAACAATATAGTAAAACCTTGATAAGTAGTATTTAACCAATGTTGTTAGCGAATATCCTAGTCGCAAAACAATACAGTGAAATCTCGCTAGCAGCCATTGTTAGCGATTAACCTATTCGCAAAACTATGCAGTATAACATTGTTAAATATAAACTAACTCACATTTTCAGCGATTATCCTAGTCGAAAAACAATACAGTAGAACCACTATAAGTAGTTATTAACAGTCATTGTTAGCGATTAACCTATTCGCGGAACAATACAGTAGAACCGCCATAAATAGTTATTAACAGCCATTGTTAGCGATTAACCTAGTCGCGAAAAAATACAGTAGAACCTCGATAAGTAGTAAGTAATCAATATTGTTAGCGATTATTCTAGTTGCAAAACAATACAGTGTAACATTGATAAATGTTGGCTAGTTAGTAAGTATTCCGAGCGACTAGCCTTGCCGCAAGGCAATACAGCGGAACTTTAACAAAGTATTTAGTTAACTATGTCCTTAAAGTTTAACTAAAACGGAGAATAGTAAGCCGATAGTCGGTACATCCGACTGTGTGTGAGAGTAGTAGTGAGTGAGATATCCGTAAGGTTTCAATCTACCTGAAAAGCACTAAAGGGGATCACAGGAGTAAGGGAAAAGATGACTACGGAAGCATAGATTAAAGAGGAAGATAGCTAGCACAAAGCCAAGTCAAGACGAGTTCGGGGAGCTGAGAGCACACCAACCCAGCGGATGGTACAAAAATAAAGAATTGAAGTCAAGTGAGATGTATTCATAAAAAACCCTAAAGTTTATTAATTTTAAATAAAAGAATAGTAATAATTAAAAATAAAGAAACGTGTTATTTCTTGTAACGACCTTGGCATTTTTAGGCCGAGTATACCCGGCAAAAAACGTCGTTACAAGGCTAATATTGTTATGATTAAATGTAAATATGAGTTTATTTGTTAAGTTTATTTATTAAGATTCACAATCATTTAAAACAATAATAGCTTATTTGCTACAACCATAAACTATATCGGGAAACATGACATTGTTGACGCAATCACACCACAACCATATCTTTTCTTTACGTGTATGTCTAGTTTTTGTTGGTATATAAATTGAAAATGTTATTAGGATCAAAACTCAAAAAAGCACTTTTTTCCAACTTCCTTGCGATAAACAACAGTTATCCTGGCACAAACCATAACCACAATAAAACTCAAATGAAAGCAAATTTTGTGCAGATTATTTGTATTTAAAAACATTATATCATTTCGATGTCGAAACTGGAAATAAATAGAGAAATTTCAAAAATTGCATATTTAGCCTAAAATATAAAGCGCTTATTACTTCCTACATATGCCACATGGTGCAAAAATTCTAATGTTGCTATTTTTTGTTGTACGTGATAGCATAAAACTAAAAACTGATTTCATTTTAGCGCAATAAACTCTTTATATATTTTTTTACACGATAAATTTTCTGTTATCAAACTTAATTTCTAAATACATCACTTTAAGCGTTAAACATTTGCATACATTTTTCCATTAGTATAAAAATTTTACATCTCAATACGTATTAATGGCTAACGCAGATTCGTTCGTTAGATTAGTAACGAAAGCAAATAAATACATATGAGTAATTTACATACATATGAGAATTGTAAAAATTATTTATTACCTTATTCTTGATTTATAAACTTTATTATACGTTGTTTTATTTTATTACGAGTATTAATACTTTTTAAATTTTTTTCCTATTAATAACACAGGTCAACAGAAAAAACTTTTTCAGCAAAACTGCTACAATTATAAACAGTTTACTGTGCTTAAAAATACTGTACTCTCAGTTTTCTCCTATCACCCACAGATTTTTTTTAAATGGACATGTTTAATATTTTCACATCAGTATCCTTCACCCTCGAGAACAGTAAGCTCGATTTCAATTTAAAACTACCAAAAGCTGCATGACAAAATTACCGAAAAACTGCGTTAACAAAGTTTTTTGATTTCAGTAATGCTTTCGGAGGTATGCACAAATTATAACAGAAAAAATTTATTATTTCATGCAAAATTAAGAAATTTTTTCTTTATAAAAACTCATAAAAATTTTAAAACTGCAAAAACCTTAACTTTTAACAATTGTTCTTAAAGAAAGAAATCTTCCGGACAAAATAAGCTACATATCATGAAAATTTATGAACAAATGTTGATTTTATTAGCCTTTAAGTGAATACATCCAGATACTTGAGAGGTATTTATTTGCCCGTTTCATTTTTTGGAAACAGAAAATAAATTATTACCGAAATTACCCGATTTTTAAGTGTCTGGGTGCATTCACTTAATTGCTAAATAAATCAACATTTGTCCATAGAATTGCATTATATATCGCTACTTTTGTTCATAAGACACCTGTCATTAAGGCTAATAACTTAAAATTAAGTTTTTTGAAGTTTAATCTGTTTTTTTTTTATTTTTAGGAAAACTTATTTACTTTTTAATTTAGCATAGAAACCAGTTTTTTCCATCCAAATATGTGAATGACTTCGAAAGTGTTGAGAAAATAAAAACACCATGTTAACGCAGTTTGAAGGTAATTTTTGGTGTTCCTTTTTTTATTGAAATCGGTCACACCGTTATCAAGTTACCGAGTTAGACAAAAGTTTGTCTTAAATAAAATCTAATTTTCTGTAAATGATATTTACTGAATCAGTAAATGCTTTGTAAGACTTTTATTTAGAATGCAAACACCAAAAATTACAACAAAAACCAGGTAAATATCTGTGTCGTAAAAAAACAATCCCGATGGCGACATATACATAAATAACAACAATGATAACAAAATGAATGCGATTATAACAAATTTGTTTACTGAAATTTTCTCAATGAATCAATGATGCATTAATTCTTATTATTTTTTTTAGAGTCTTGAGATAAACATTCAGAGTGGAATTTCACATATGCTTAGTGGATAATGATGTTATTATTTAAAAGTTTAATATATTAAAAAATGTTTTTATTGACTCATACAAAAAGTTTGTTTGATATAATACAAAAAATCCAGTAAATATTTTTTTTTGATTCAGTGAACTATTTTTAAACAAATTGTTTTATAAATTCAGACAACATATTGTTTGATATAATACACAAAATCCAGTAAATATTTTTGTTTGATTTAGTAAATTATTTTGCTTAAAATTTGTAATTTTTTCGACAAATTATTTTATAGATTTGAACAATTAGTTTACTGAAAAAAGAAACATTTTTTTTTCAGTGAAATTATTGAGAATTTTTTTTTGTAGCTACAAATTTGTTTGTAGGTCCGTTTCTAGACAAAATATTTACTGATTCATTGATCTTGTTTACTGAAAATGAAATTTAGTTTTTTTTCTGATTCCACATGGCCATTAAAAAAGTCGGTGGATGATAGGAAAATCCTGATGACAGATTTGGGTTTAGTAACTGAAAGTGCATGAACATAAGGAAAATTAGTTTAAAGCGTCATGGCTGATTGGTTAGCGCGTCTGACTAAAAACCCTGAGGTCTTGAGTTCAAGACTAGTTTCAGGCAAGCCAACAACATCATGAATTTTTCTGATGTGCATTGGTGTGCTATTGTGTTGATTGTTTTTGGACTATTAAAGTGATGAAGGCATGGCACTGATCACTTTGGCAGTACAGGCAGCGCTTAGTACTAAATTATTCTAATGCACTTCACTGCACCATTCTTCGTCGGTATTTTAGCAGATTTGTCGGCTAAGGAAAATAGCTAATAAATGGTTATTCAGCTTAAACAAATTAATGACTACTTGACACGAGGGGCTGCAATACTGCTCTACAAAAAAGCTATACAGCAGACTTTTAAATGAATTAAGCTTTTTATCTATCTCCCATTTCACCACCTTTCCGCTCTACACTATCCCTTTTCCAAGGAAGGTAGCACATTAATCAATTAACTGGTAGGCATTAATTGTCTGATTGTGTTACTTCTTAAAAAAAAACAGCTTGATTTCGTTGGCCTGTGTAATTATAAAAATTTCGCTATAAAATCAATAAGTCAAAACCAAAGCAAAATCACTCAATGTCCTTCTCGTTTAAAATATTTGTACATACATACACACATACATACATACATACATATGTTCAATTAAACAAACGCAATAAAATAGAATTATTATTTTCCATTTAATAGCTTAGAACAAATTAAATTTGATAAATTAGCTTAAAAAAATAGAATAAACAAAACAAAATTCCCAGCCACGATAATAAAAACATGTTGTTGTTTCTAATCTTTTTACGAATTCAAATTTTTTTTATATATAGTTCAAACGTCACACTTCATTGACTGTTGAATGTGACGGAGAAAAAATCCCCTTTAAACATGTAAAGGTTAAAATAAATATTTATGACGTATATTTCCTAGAAATATGCTTGTTTTTATTTAATTTTGAGTAATGTTTTAGCATGTTAGTACTTTAAGTTTACTCTCGAGAAACTTTAAAAATGTTAACACCGGAAAAAGAGAGGATATACACCACAAAAAACAATTTGATGTTGATAAAAATGAATACACATACATACACAGTTAATTACAATACCTTAAAACTAAAGCACCTGTTATCATGAGTGGGGCATAAATTTAAAGTTTTTGTCTTGAGTTTTTCGATTTTAACATGATACTGGAGATATATATATATATATATTTTTAAATTGGAAACTTAGTTAATTTAATTTAAAACAAATTCAGAAATATTAAAACTCAATTATTATATGTTTTGTATTGAATAACTAATACGCTACTGTGGCACAATTTACGAGAAAGTGGACATCAGAATCAACTTTGGAATTAGAAAAGTCGTATAAAGAAAGGTAAACAAACATTCGAGAACTTCAAAAGACAAAACTTTAATTTTTCAAATTTTTCTCAACAAACATTGAAATTCTTTATTTGGGTAAAAATTAATATAATATGCTATTAATTGTTGCTTTTATAAAAAGTGTTATTTATGAAACACTCTTCATAAAAGCAACAATTACTTATAAAGTTCGTTGCTTAAGTCATTTGTTTTTTCTCCGTGATAAAAGAAGAATGTAGAATTACATTTCAATTTTTAAGGTAAATGTTAATTTGTAACTAAAATTCGACACATCTAAAAATTAACAGATATAAAACTAAATGTATGTATTGATTTTAATTATGACTAACACATTCACATTTACGTACATCTAGATAACCACCCAACAAACATAACGACAAACGTTTGATATACATGTGCCATGATCCTGATGAAATTGAGTTAACTAAATTTTCTTAAGACATTTTGGTGGTGAATATAAGTATAATTCCTAAAATCTTTCAAAATTTCAATAACAGTATCTTTGGCTGTACTAAAAGTTCTTGCTGGTAAGATAAGGTTCTTTTCTTCGAATAATCGCATATTATGGGTTTTTCAATTCGTTTCAAAAAATGTTTGCCTACTATCTCGAGAGCCGTAACAGCTGCGGACCAAAAAATTTCACAATATGTATAACTATGGCCGCTACACTAAACACTAAAACACTAAAAATTAAAGGGTGTTCTAAAACGAGCAAGGAAATATGTTGAAATCCTAATGTTATATACAGACACATGCCTGATTCTCATTCTAAACGTACATGTTGTGCTCTTTTTTTTTGTTCTTTTTGTTTACCAATGTAACTACTATCGACCCCTTAGCGCCGAATGATCGCAAGCGACAAAAACTAAAATTTTCAGGAGAAAGGTTTTTTTATTTTATTTAAACATGATTTATATACATAAACTGTCGCATACGATACAATTTTACAGCCTGTCTTACAAAACTCATCAACTATTTTGAAATTTTCACGATTTCAAACTACGGGTAGGCTCATAAAATTTTGATTACAATAAAAAAATTAGTTTTTTACAAAATGTCGCTTATGATCATTTCGCGCATAGGGGTCGATATATATATGAGAAGATATGTTTTTTATTATAGTTTTTGCTTTATTCAATGGTTCCTGAAATAACATTATATTTTTAGATTTCTTTTTAATTTTTTTTGTATTGAGCATTACATTTGCTTTCGCGATTGTTTTAGGAATGATTTTTGCGAAAACAGTACATCACAAAAAGTGAGTATAAGATTTGAAAGTACTATACATCTACTCTCTAAAAATAAAAAATTGTAATAATCGCTGGACGAAATTAAAAGTTATGACGACTTTTTCAATTTTTACTTGGAAAAATAATACATATTTATGTACAAAAAGTTGACTCACTTTTCTTTCAAATAAGACTTTTTTATAATAAAATTGACCTACAATGTCAAAAGATGTGTCATTTTGAAATAACTTTTTTTAATTTCAAAATACGTTCCAAATACAATTTGTAAACAGAATTATTTTTGAATTAAAAAAAGTTACAAAAAAATCAACAAATATTTTCATTTCATTGTTCATAATAATTATTTGTAAAGTTTATATTTTACGTTGCTTTATAATTTTTATTTTCAATTTATATTTTTACGTGGCTTCATAGCAGTTATTATTGGAAAACAAATTCTTACGTGTTGCTCATGAATTTTATTTTCAACATTTATTTTTTATGTTATTTAATAATAATGGCGACGGCAAAGCATTAGTTGCAAGGCACTTAAGCAAAGTCCTGCGTCTTTGCGCATTAACACGTAAACTTAATCAACGTCGAGAAAATTATAAAAGCTAAAAAAATCAGTTATGTATATCCCGAAAATTGGTAAAAAATTGCAAAATTGGAAACAATCCCAACACTAAACCACTAAAAATGTAAAAAATGAAAAACCAGGAAAAAATCGCGAAAATGACGAAAATTTGCAAAAACTCGATAACAGTGGAAAGACAGCAAAGTTTAATATTAGATTAGAAATCTATAAAACTCTTAAAAGTCAGCGACTGGCAAAAATCACTTTCTTTCTGGAATTGATTAAAAATTGGTAAACTGTAAAACATTCAGCAACTGGCCAAAAATCACTTCTATCGCGCAGAGAAAAAACTAAATTTCATTTTCTGTAAAGGAATTCAATGAAATAGTAAATATTTTGTCTATGAACGGACCTACATGCGCATTTGTAAATATATGCAAAAAACCTCAACAATTTCATTGAAAAAACTTTTTTTTTTCAGTGAAAAAATTGCTTAAATCTATGAAACAGTTTGTCTAAAAATATTTACAAATTGTAGACAAAATAATTTACTAAACCAAACAAAAATATTTACTGGATTTTCTGAAAAATATCAAACAAAATTTCTGTCTGAATTTAATAAACAATTAGTCTAAAAATGCTAACAATTATTAAGCAAAATAATTTACTTAATCAAACAAAAATACAAACAAAATTTTCGTCTGTATCATCATCACCATCCTTTAAACATTTAGGAGATTTCACTATGTTAAATGTGTTCAAGTCTGAATGTTTATCTAAGTACTCTAAAAATATGAATGAGAATTAATGCAACGACATTAACTAATCGATTCACTCAAAAATCTTTTGTAAACAAACTTGGTACAATTGCATTCCTCTTGCTATGATTGTTGTTGTTATTTGTGTGTATGTCGTCATCGGGGTGGTTTTTTACGACACAGTCTTATTGTTGTTTTTGGTGTTTGCGTTCTAAATAAAAGTCAAACAAACAATTCATAGATTATGGACAGAACATATACTGAAAATTAAATTTATTTTTAGACAAACTTTTGTTTGAAAATATTTTGGTGATAATTTTTTCTGTGCGATAATGGCGAAGTTCGGCAAAAAATTTTTAAATATATTAAAATTCGCTAAAATTGTAAGGAATGCAGATATGAAATAAATGTTGAAAATAAAATTCATGAGTAACGTAAAACACTTTTTTCCAATAATAACTATTATTAGGCAACGTTAATTAATAAACGGTGAAAATAACAGTTATGAGCAATGGAATTTTTTTTTCAATAATAACTGATGTCAAGCAACGTAAAAAAATATATAAACTGAAAATAAAAGTTATGAGCAACAGAGAAAAATTTTTGTTAATTATAACATATACATATTTGTTAAATATAATAGTCATTTCAAGACGAAAAAAATATTTCTCATATTTTATCAACTTTTTTGCATATTTCTTATAACGGTTAGGTCTCTGGTTCATACTGCTTTTGACTTGATTGAATTTCGGCACAACACATTATTTTCATTCGTTTAAAATATTTTTTTAATTAAAACAAATGTCAACTTGTTTATTTTCACCCCCACAGTTGTATATATGTTATTCCAAAAAAAGAACTATAAAACAAAAACAGGGATGTGCATTATAATTTCAAGTTAATTTCGCCGAAATTAAGGAAAATAACTTAATTTGGGATATGACAAAATGTATGGGAAATTACTTAATTTCAAGTTGATTTCAGCCGAAATCAAGAAAAACTTAATTTGGCTGCAGCCTGAACGGGCTATTATTTTCCTTAATATCGGCGAAATCAACTTGAAATTACAATGAACATCCCAGTTTTTGTATTAAAGTTCCTTTTTTGGAACAAAAGATATACAACTGTGGGGTGAAAAAAACAATTGGACATTTGCTTTAATTAAAATACAAAAATTATAAAAATGTAACGTATAAAAATATTTTAAACGAATGAAAATAATGTGTTGTGCCCATAAACTTTATAAAATGGAAGTGCCAAATGCCAGACGAAATCAAGTCAAAAGCAGTATGATAAGTAATTTCGGCACGAAATTAAGTAATTTTGGTGCAGCCTGAATGGACTATAACTAGAGTTTTTCTTTTCCCGGCCTTTTTCATTTCCTGGGAAAGCGGGATTGATTTCTTAATTTCCCGGGAATTCCCGGGAATTGCCGCCCAATACAAAACGACACAAAAGAGCATTTCACTTAATTTATTTGAACAAAAACAAATACCAATTCACGAGATCTATTAAATATGCTTATGAATGCATTAAACGTTAGTAAAAAAATGATAAAATTTGAGGTCTTTAGCCGTGCCGCATGCTTTTTAATTTAAATTAAAAAATTTACTAATTTTATACTTTTTTATAATTTCTCTAGCTTCTTAAGTAGAAAAGATATTGCAATGATTTGATTTATTTCATACTGCTCAAACTGAATTAAAATAATTAAGTGGCGGAAAAGTGACAACCTGAAAATTAAATTTTTTTTAGTTTGTATCGATTTTTAATTGAGCCCTGTGTGAACCTGTTGTACATAAAGCTTTAATTATTTTTTTTGCAAAAATTTATAATTTTTGAAAAATTCAAAATTTTGAGCTTCAAAAAACTCATGTGTGGCTTAAAATAACAATCTGATATTTTCAGAAAATATAGACCAGGACTTCTTTTTTATGGCCACTTTCGCTATGTCCACTTAGTGACAATCTGTTATTTTCATTTCTTCACGAAATATGTTTTTTTGAGTGCTGCTCTTAGAAAAATATGAAAATCAAAATGGAGACAAATAATATGTGCTCAAAAATACATATTTTTTCTTTAATTTACATATTTTTCTAAATAAAAGCAGCACTAAAAATGTATGCTTACAAAGAAAAGCTACCATAATAATATTTAAAAAATTCCGGGAACTCCCGCACAATTTTCCTGGGATATATTTCCCGAAAAATGTGCGAGATCCCGGGATTTTTTTCCCGTGAAATCCCGAATGAATAACACTAGCTATAACTTAATTTGGGATATCACAGTGCAACACGAAAGGACACCACTACGTGATAAAAGACCAAAAAAAAAAGACCCGTGTCTCCCAGTTTTGCCCCAAGTCATGCACTTTTTTATGGGCCCCCAAAGATTCGGGGCCTCGGTGTCATTTTCGCAAAAAACTGATCATTTTCTCAGGCTCATATCTTGCAAACCGTTCGGAATTTTGATTTATTCTCTGAGGCAAAATTGTAGCTCTTGTCATAAAGAACAAAAAACATATAAAAACATATAAACATATAAAATCAAAAAAAACTTCATCTTCAAGATCAAAATGCCAAAAAAATTCGATTTTTTTTACCATTTTTCCCCTGTTCAAGCAAGAGAATGTGTGAAAGAAATGCTGTATTATTTTGAGAAAATCGGCACATCGGTAAGCAAGGAGAACGGTTTCACCAAAGCAAAATGGCCATAGAAAAACGGTACAAAGGCGAAAAACCCGAAGCATTGCTTGCAGAGGTAATATCAATTTTATTGATGCATTATTTTGCATTCCTTTTTTGATTTCTTTTCTAATACATTTCAGGTATGCTGGTGGAGTCACAAGATCACCCTGTATGATGCTATTGAAGTATTTGAAGAAGAAAAAGCTGATGATGGAGGGCAGTATGGAAGCAATGTGCCTGTGGACAACATTTTTGTAATAGATAGCTTAGTATCTCAATGTTGAAGTAAAGAAAAAACAAATTAAATTAAAAAGTTTTCGGGAAATTTTTCACTTTTGCGGCTACCTAAACGGTGTTAAAAATCATTTCTAGGAAGTTTATGTGTTCTAAAAAGTTATTTAATGAGATCTTAGGTACATTTTTGTAGTTGATTATTTCCTTGACTTTTGAGCGGTTTTCTACCCATGAACCTGAGCAGGGGAAACGGGGTAAGAAAAATCGAGTTTTTTAAAGTTTTTTGCGATTTTGATATTGAAGATGAAGTTTTTTTAATACAACTTTGCGTCAGATACTTCTGATTGATATATCACCACAAAAAACATGCATTTGCATGAAAGTCCGAGCCCTGCTAACTACATAGGATTTATTGTAATCGCTATAAAATACGCTTTATACGAGGGG
The DNA here is from genome assembly GCA_956483635.1 of Panzeria rudis. Taxonomy (NCBI): domain Eukaryota; kingdom Metazoa; phylum Arthropoda; class Insecta; order Diptera; family Tachinidae; genus Panzeria; species Panzeria rudis. The sequence continues at coordinate 156,419,255 of OY101448.1, read as the reverse complement.
TGCCCAAAAGTTTCTTATGGAAGAGCAAACACCAATACATTTAAAGAAAAACTTATTTTTATTCAATATTTTTTGTTATAAAACCAATACATACAAAGAAAATAATATATCATGAATTTATTTGTTGCTGCTTTGCACTTGCGTGTGTATACAGTAAAGAACGATAAAAAAGAAACTAATAAGACAAAGTTCTTTGTGTATTTCGTATTGCTAGTGCTGAGTGCTGTGTGTGTGCATTAAAACACACAGCCTATATCTAAGTGCTTTTACAAAAACAAATGAGCACCAAGCGCATAGAGCTTGGGCAACGCTGCTTTATATGAAAAAAATGTGTAGGCTCTAAAGCAAAGTGTTGCAAAAAATAAGCAAAATTTAAAAAAATTAAAAAAAAAATAGAAATTAAAATGTTTCATTTAATGATAATTCCATGAAATATAACTCAAAATAAAATCATTTAAATATACGCCGACATCTTAAGTCCTATTCTATTCGAAACCATTTAAAAATTGAAAATCGGCGTAGAAACAGCGCAGAAACAAATTTTTTTCCGTTAAGTACAAAAAAATCGTTTTTTTTACCGGTAATTTCTGATTTTAATGGTGTATTGCAATTTTTTAAAATGGCAAAATGATCTACTCAACTAGACCTACCAGCCTCACTAAGTCGGGTTTCACGATTAAAAAAACTTGCTGCTTTGCAACAGCGTGTAATTATTTGAAATTCACATAACTTTTAACATTACCGGTCGATTTTCTTGAAATTAGCTTTATTTGAAAGAAGGATAAGCCCCTGATTTTTAATCACGTGTAAATCTTTGTAACGAATAATGTTAAGAGATACTTGTTTTTAAGTTTTTTATGTTATCCCAAGTTGAATTTAAAAAAAGGTTAGTTTTTTTTAGAGAGTACATACATAGTGCTTTCAAATCCTGTACTCACTTTTTGTGTTATGCTAAGACGGCTGTTTTTACCAAACTATTTTCAAATAATTTTCAAACCTTTGAAAAATGCTATAGGTGTTTGATCTGAAAGTATTCTCTATTTTAAATAGAACTGGGTGTGTTTGCTGGGCAGTTATACGACAGTTATACGAGTGGTGAGTTTCTTACGTTCGTATTATTGTAAATTTACACTTGTTTACTTTCTGTTAAAAGCTTTTGTTTATGTATGCGTTTATTTTAGTTAACAGTTTGTTTGCTCTTTACAGTTTAATGTTAATGTTGCTGTTAAAGTGTGTGTTTGTGTAGTGAAACGTTCGGTATCTTTTATAGTCTTAAGACGATTTAACTTAAGTATAGTTTCGTTGATAACTTGGCTCAAAAATTTTAAGCGCACACTGGGATTTGTAACAAAAACGTCTTGCAACTGTTGCGATTCAATCAAGCAAGCTTTTCATTTCATTGTGATAACTTTATAAAATAACACACGCTCGCGCGCGTTAGTGTCTTTTAGTTATTTTTCTATAAAATATTTATTTAAATATAAATTTATATAATAAAAAATAAATAAAAAATAAATACATATCAATTCTAGATATTTTATATAAATTATATAAAAACAAATATCATTAAATAAATTAATAAGATGTTGTGTATATAATAAAAACAAAAGCAAAAATATTGTATTTAAAAAAGAACAATTAAATGAAAAAATAAGATTCTAAAGCAAATTAATAGTGTAAATTTTTCAATTTGTAAAGTGTAATATATTCAGTACAATTCTTTTGCCTAAATATGATTGTTTAAATATTTACAAAATATAATTTTTATATAAAAATTAGATATTTTCTGAAAATGTTAACGTTCTAAGTGTAAAAGATAAACCTTTTTTTATGAATTTAAGTACTAAAATAATAAAAACATAAATAAAAAATTATGCATGTGTTTCCATTAGAAACTAAATTTTAAATAACTATTCTAATGCAAAATAATTAAACAAACTTTATTAAAAGAAATATATAAGGGAATATTGAAATATTGAAAAGCGCTTCTTGGAATATTTGGATTAAACTCATAAATTTGGATTAAAAAAACAAAAACAAAAAAAAAAAAAAACAAAAGAAAGTAAGTAACTGTAAGAATTACAAAAAGTTCTATCATAACATGGACATTATAATAATAATAATAATGTTGCATTTGTAATGTTCTATCATCTAATTTTTAAGCTGATTATTACAAACTTAACCAGATGTTGCAAATCGTTGTACAAAACGTTGTTTGAAGCTATTTTTTTTTTTGCCAATTTTGTAATTATCGTTTGTTATGTTTTGCTCTTTGCAAAACCAGATGCAGTTTACTTTTGCTTTTTATGCAAATAATTTTCATATTAATTCCGTCTGTACGAAAAATCTAAAAATAACAAGTTAAAAAAAAATGAAATAAATAAGAAATATTATCACAAATATAAAAAACTAATAAAAAAGTTTTTAAATATTTAAGCAATTTTTAAGTTTATTTGATTTTATTTATGTCTTTGACCGTATAAAATGGTTTAGTTTTTCAACAAAGCTACGAGTAATATCCAAGGCTTTGAAATGCAATTAATTAAGTTAACAAAATGGAAAATTTACGCCAATTTAGAGAAAAATTTTATTTGGTAATACGAATAAAAAATAAGCTTTTTACCGATTTCAGCAATTGTATCTGAATTTAGGCTATTTATGAAGTAGTTTTTCGATTTTTTCATGAATTAAGTTAGATGCTGTCTGCTAATATTGGCAATTTTTCGAAATTTTTTTCTTCTCGCTTGAAGCTTTTTTCCAACTAAAGATTTTCCAATATTTGTAATATTTTTCATAACTGATTTTTTCCTATTTTTACATCTTGAGGTGTTTTCAGAGCTATAGCAATAGTCTAACAACAAAAACAATCGAAATTTTATATTGTATGGTTTTTATATTTTATATTGTATGGTTATCTGTTTATATAATAGTGGCCGTTCGACCGAATTCATCATAACTTAAGAACGACTTGCTTGTCCTATTTTATTATGAACTATAACAACAAACAATAAAATTTTAATCATCATTAAGTTATTCATATTTGTTGGAAATTAATAAAAATCGATAGCTGTATTAAACTTAGCATTTTTATTGCTGTATCAGCTAGCAACATGAACCATACAGTTAACTGACTCCGATTTTATTAAAAATGCCTTAACATATTTTAATTTTAGATGTCTTCAACATATTTCCACATTGTTTATTTCATAGGCTCGAAGGTATTCTCAACAAAATTATTATATTTGTTTTTCATAAAAATATTTTTATTTGCTTAAAATTAATAAAAATTGTATATATCCAGCCATATTTTCCAGTTTATCGTAAGCGACATGTTGTAAAAAACAAAACGATTTTTTTAAATTAAAATGTTATGGGCTATAGTTTAGAATTGTGAAAATGTTCAAATTCTTAATAACGTTTAAAATACAGGCTGTAAAATTTAATTGTAATTTAATTGCAAAATTTAATTGTAAAAATCTTCGTCTGAAAATTTAATTTTTGTCGCTTACGATTAAATCGTAAATAGGGCTCGATATGTTGGCAAAACACTATTATATTTTATATAAAATATTTTATAAAAAAATCACACATAGAATTTCAGTTTTCGATTGTTTTTAACCGACTTAAGAAAAGGAGAAAGTTATCAATTCGTGTGTATAATTTTTAGTTTTTTTATGTTTGTACTAGGGATGGGCAGAAAAGATCGATATATCGATATTTTCATATATCGTCGATATTTTTAATTTCGGTATTTTTTCCAAATATATCGACAGTATCAAGTTCGATATTTTTTAACTTTGGTTTTGTTTTCACAACCTTCATCAACTAGAATATTACTAACAAAATCTTTTGTTTTATTTATAATATTTTGTCTATTCGAAAAATTATCATTCTTTGAGTGTAATTTTGTTGATGTATGTTCCATGAAATATTGGTAGAACAGTAAGGATCTTGGAAATTAACTCTTTCCAGCTTAATTATTTATAAGAAAGGTACTTTTTTTTGCTTTATTAAAAAAAATTGGGGACTACGTATGAATTATCATTGTAGAAAAAAGATCGATATATCGATAATTTTTATTCGATATATATCGATATCGATATATGTATATATCGATATATTTTTTTCACTTGCCCATCCCTAGTTTGTACACGCATAACTGTCATTTGTGAACCGATTTTCAAAATTTTTTTTGAAAGGGTTTGCCTGCAGTTTGGACCCATATTTTTTTCGAAAATTGGAGGGGGAAACTTGTTAAGCCCATGCATAACTCTCATATTTGTCAACCGATTTCTAGAATTCTTTTTTGTTTGAAAGGATTTGTCAGGGGAAAATTGGCTCCCCCATACATAACTCGGTCAATTTAAAAAAAATTTTTTGTTTGAAAAGTTTTGCTTGCAGCTTGGACCCACAAATTTTTTTTAAATCGGTGGGGAGATTGACTCCGCAAACGCATAGCTCTGTAATTTGTCAACCGATTTTAATGATTCTATTTTTGTTTGAAAATTTTTGCTTGCAGTTTGGTTTCATAAGTTTCTTTTTCGAAAACCGGTAGGGAAATGTGCTCCCTAACAAAGCATAAGTATGTCATATGTGGACTCTTCTTTTTTCAAAACTCTTTTTTTTTTAAAGGGTTTACTTGCGTTTTGGTGCCATTAATTTTGTTTTTCGAAAATGTGCTATATATTCAAAGGATCGAAAATAAAAATGTCAAAAAACAGCACTTACTTAAAATATATTTAATTTTAAAATGGTTATATTTCAGGAAAAAAATATTCGGACGAAGAATCTTTTGAAAAAAGTTACTTTAAATAAATTCAGTAAAGTGTGACTTTGGCTCGCACCCTTTTTCGGCCGTTTTTCTCATTTTGAAAATTTGTTCGTTTTGCTTTTTCGTTTAATTTTAGTTTTTTTATTTTGTAAGTTTTTTTTTGGTTTTGGCGCTTTTTGCATTTAAAGAATTTTGTATTTTTTTCGATATTTCATTTTTACCAATTTTTTGTTTTTTGCCGATTTTTTTTAGTTTTGGCGATTTTTTGGTTTTGGCGTTTTTTTTTTGTTTGTTTTAAAGCTTTTTGATGATATCGTTAGTATGAGCGACTTATTTCAGTTTTGGCACTTTTTTCAGTTTTGGGAATTTATTTTCGGTTTTTGGATTCATTCGGTTTTTGATGATTTTTATTTATTTTCGGTTGACACTTCTTTCATTTTAACGATTTTTTACAGTTTTTGGCGATTATTTTACTTTTGGCGTTTTTTTTTGTTTTGACTCTTTTTTTCTTTTATGTGATTTTTCTCATTTTTGGCGATTTTTTCGTTTTTTGACGATATTTTTAGTTTTAGCGATTTTTTTAGGTTTTAGTGTTTTTTTCCTTTTTGACGCTTTTTTCGTTTTTGCTTGTGCTTTTTTATTTTGTCGATTTTTCGTTTTGAAATTTTCAATTTTGGAATTTTTTAGTTTTAGCGATTTTTACCATTTCAAGAGTTTGTCTCTTACGGTTTACAAGATACAGCAAATTCTCTAAATTACATAGTCAAAATTGCATTAACTGATAGAACACCCTTTAATTTTTATTGTTTTAAATATCAGTGTTAATTGCTGTAGTCTATTCTACAGACTACACCAATTAACACTAACTTTGAAAATTTAAAGTGTCTATATATATGTGTCTGTATATATAGTACTTCAACATTTTTCCTTGCTCGCTTTAGAACACCCTTTAATTTTTAAATCAAAGATTGAAATTAATTTGTTAGAAATCATTTTGATTGCAATCAAAATTGATTGCAATATTTTACAGCTCTGATTGTAGCAATGAACAAAGCAAATTAATACCAACACACTTAAACCACGAATTGTTTCCCATAAATTTATTATGATTTGCACATCAACATTGCCACATGTTAATTTTACATTGTTAATTTTTTTCTGTTTGTTGATATTAGCGGGAAGTTCCACGAATAGACCGCAAGGACCGCAATAGCTTTTAGTTCTATTCTATTTTCTATTTTTATATATAAAATACATATAATAATACTTTATTGAAAATAAACAGTAATGAAATTGTTGCCCCATAGTTTTCTGTTAATTCAAGTGTTACAAACCTTAAAATAAAACCAGTATCACTGTTATCCAATACAAATAAATATGCAATTGTAACCGAAATATAGCCCAGACAAAACAAACAAAAATATACATTCAGCTAATTGCTAAAAATTGCCAAAAAAAAACAATAATGAAACAAATAAAGTCTAACACAATAATTCACTAAAAAATGTTTTACCACTAACTTGCAATAACTTTAAAAGAAAGAAGTTTGTTTATTGTAAAAAATTACGACTTCAAACAACAATAAATTTCGTATGGGTTTGAAAAAGATATTGATGGTATCAACTGAGGCGTAACGTCAAAACACTTAAACGTCCATAGATGAATGTGCTGTAACAGAGAGAAAAAAAACGAACCGTTAAATACAAGCTATAAAAAAATCGTCAATAGTTGTAGTAAAGTACTTGTATGTATATACAGTAAAGCGGCATTTGTCAAATACAATTAAACTATAAATAATATTTTTTATAATGATTTTTAATTTATATATAAGTTTTTTTTAATAACAGCTTAATTTTAATAAATAATTATATTACATTCCAGAGAATGAGAAAGGTCAGTATTTCTGTTGATCTTGCAGTTTATTTATTTTCTAGAACAATAATTGTCTAGAAGTTGTCAACGACTAAAAAATATGTAAACAAATTTTTCACAACTTCCTTGAAATCTAAAGTCATGTCATTTTGGGTAGCACATTTTCACCAGTCATAAAACAAGTACTTTGAAGAAAATTGATGCAAAACTTCCCGCAGGGAATCCATCATAAAAAATGAAAGGCTCTCATAATTTCATGGCTAATTATTTGAGTTAATTTAAGCAACGATTAAAGTAATTTAAATTAATTTAAATGTGTACATTGATGTGATATTAAAATCATATTTAATATAAAAACATTCTGAGCCATCAAATAAAAAACAAAAACGTTTTTATTCATAATGTGAATTTAAATTTATTAACATAATTAAATGCAAAAAATATGATGATACAGACAGACAGTCATTTATTTAGTTTATTAACACAAGTAAAACAAACTTCCCAGAAAGTAAAATAGCCGATTTTTTTCTTTGCATTTTAATAATTTTACGCTTCTTTAGCAAATTAAATTTATATTTTGCAATAGTTTAGCATTATTTGCGAATATGTGCTTATTTTTTTTACATACAAACCCACACACAACAATATTTACTTACAACAATATATTAACATTGTATATGATGGTGTAAGTATCTGTGTTTGTATGCGAGTACTAATTTTCTGTGAAATTGTTGCTAGTCTTTTATAGTAACTTAAAAATTAAAATAAATAATTTATTGAAAATAATTAACAAAATATTTATAAGTTAGTGTATGAGCTAATTATTTATGGTTAGAAGTGAGCTAAAGTGGTTTAACAAAATGAGTATTAAATCCAGTTAGTCAGTGGAGACCAAATGTTTTTAATAAGGGGGCCTATGATACCGTTAGTTTTAACTAAGGTAGGCTTAGTAGTATCCAGAGTCGTTAGAGTTTTCTTAACGAGCGAACATTATCCTCTTAGAACTACAGAGGAGGATACTTTGGCAATAAATGTCCTAGAAGGAAGATAACTTGACACAAGCCAAGTAACTTGTGTGGCTCCCTGCGACCAGCAAACGGTTCAAGGTTTGAAATTGGAGCGGGTCACAATTGGCATAATTAAGATACTCAGTGATAGCTTTTAAATCTCAAGTTAAGGTACTTCTCCTGTGGGGATTTCTTTAAAATTTAAAGAAATATTTTCGATTTTGAAAAAATCTGCTCTATAAAGGGCTATTTTGTTAAAATTTTTGTTCTAGTTAAGTGAGTTGTTCTCTTTCCATCGCTCATAATTTGAGAAGATATTGTAAAACTAACAAATCCTCCACCCGCTGTAGGCTGATGAAAATATAAAAAAGTCCATTATTTTTATGCAGGAAAATTTATATTCACACAAAATAAAAAAAAAAAACTTAACAATTGAGTTATGAATTTTAGTCGAACTGTATGGTTTTTATCTTAAGTTATTTAATTAGTTGATTGGGCTTACTAAAGTAATTAGGATTTTCGCTAAGGTGTTGTTGCTGCCGTCGCTGGCAGTGTAGATAAAAGGGCTCTCATGAGAAGACTGTGGTGGTCTCGAAACATCTGATGTCAGTTTAACCTTCAGTGCTTCCAAAATTTTTCTTCGAATGTTCAATATTTACATACTTTAGAATTTCTTTCTTAAATAAAAAATAGTTTAATCGAAAGATTAAATTAAAAACGAACTTAAGCCAAACTAATTAAACAAAAAAAAAAAAATTTTTAAAAATAAATAAAATAAACAATACAAAAAATGTACACTTAAAATATGAGTTACTTATGTAATACACACAGAAAAATTTCATATAAAATTCGTCAAAATAAAATGATAGGTAAAACTAACCAATATAAATAGTTAGCCTACTGTTAATGTAAATTGTAGTTGCAATTTTTATGAAATAACAATTTTCATTGGTTAAAATAACTTTTCAAAGTTGTAAGCCATTTCATGTCTATGGTTAATTTGTGCTATCGCTATTCAACAAGATGACTTAGCTGAGATGGTAAAGGCGTCCGGTTCATAAACATGAGAACCTTAGTTCAAGACCGAAATATTACATTTTACTGAATTGTAAAATATAAATTTGGAAAAACGATATTTTAATAATAAAATCATTTTTGATGGTTAAAATTATTAATTTAGTTTCTAAAAATTTTTGTGGTTGAAATTACCAATTTTAATGGTTAAAATTACCAATTTAAAATAATAACAGCGAAAATAGTTATTTCACAAAAATGACTGTATTTAAGTCAAAGAAGTCACCACATGTCTATGTATACTTTGTGCTATCCTTACTTAACAAGATGACTTAGCTGAGATGGTAAAGGCGTCCGGTTTATAAACGTGAGAGCCTAAGTTCAAGCCCAAAAATTACAAACAAACAAAAAATTTTTTTAAACGAACACTTTTACTGCTTAAGCCTTGGCAGGCATCGAACCTGCGAGCTTCCGGTTAGTAGTTTTACACACTATCAACTAAACTACAATTGATTTTTACTGTATTTTATGGGTTGGCTCAATTCTAACCTACGAAATTGGTTAGATTTACTAATATTTTATTTTGAGTGAAGGTTTATTTAACAGTGATTTTGATTCATGGTTGTTTCATGTTAATTCAATATGATTTTACAATAACCTTGAAAAAATGAAAAAACTATATTTCATGTCGATTTATTATTGCAGTACAATTAAAAAAAATGAAGTTGATACTGAAATAAAATGAAGAATCATGTTGAACTAAACTTATTTCTAGGTCAAACAACATGAATTTGATATTGAAATAAGACGGATAATCATGTAGCAGGAAATGAACGCAAAACTTAATCATTGGTGATGGGCACTTGTTCTAGTTAAGTTGCTGGCATTTTTAGTTAATTTCTCCTTCCACCATTGTAACATAACTTAATGTTTTAATTTTTTGCATTTACTATAACGACTTTATCGATATTTAATTCACTCAGCATATTCATAATATCTTTTAAATAAATCAAAATTTTTAAAATATGCGACTGTTAAATTTTTTGCCAAACTTAGCTGTATTAACTAGTTTCCAGCTGCAGATACTTTTCTACCATAAAAAAAAATAAATAACTGAATAACTTATGACACAGATACTACGCAAATTGAGCTAAAATGTAAAAAGTATTTAGTTGATATAAAATTTTAAAAATCTTAGCTATACTTAATTAAAATAGAAACTTCAAACCTGTTAGAAGAATCACATTAAAATACCGAAGTAGATCTGTTGGAAGTAGAGCAGAAGAATGAATGTCTGTCAATCATGAATTTGAATTTTTCATTGAAATGTGTTTTTGCAAACACCTTAAATATATAATTTTTACAAAATATGTTTTGCTTATTTTTGGATTTTTTACGCTTTTGTTACAATTATTTGTTGAGTTTTGGTTAACAAAAACCGAAATATTTACTCACATTCACATTCAGACACAGCCCACGACGACAACAAAAGAAATTAATTTTTGGTGATTTTGTATGAGTTTTAGCAATAATTATAAAGTTTTTTTTATATGAAAAAAATTTGCTTAAATATTGCACGAAAATATCTGTTATGTTTTGGTTTCAGACATGTTTTTCTTCATATTTTCGATTCATTAATTTTTTTTATGCATTTTTTTGAAGAGTTGCTAAAAGTTAAAAATTTTCGCAACATTTGAACTTTTGCGACAGGTTATTTTTGCAAAAAAAAAAAACAATACAAATAATAAACGTAAAATTAAACTAACAAACATGCAAACATTCATCCATCATCTATCTGTTTATCTAACTGTTTGAGTGTTTTCTTAAAAAATTGTTTTTTTTTCTGAACTTTTGCTTTTATATACTTTTTTAAACAATTTTGTACCCTGTTACTGTTGATTTGATCAACGTTTTGGAGTTATTCACAAATACATATCGACAACAATGATTTTTCATGCAGAATAAAATAAAAAACATATTTTTAAAAACTTTCAAAAAATGAAAAACTTCAGACTTTTTTAAGGACCATCGAAGCCACCTTTTATGCATATATAAATTTATTTACTTAATTACTTATAAAATTTATATTTATCCATCGGTTTGCATAACAAATCATAGCAAAAAATATCTTGTTTCTGCAAGCAGTAAAAAACTTTCATGCCTTCCATATGCGATGTTTTGAAGAGCTTCCGAGAATACTCAAAAAGAAAGCATAGATCTCTCAGTGTCTATATTATTTAAATTACGAAGTTAGTCGACTTTTTGCATTTATTCAACATGAACTTGAAGATAAACAAAATACTATTCAACAGCATTGCAGTTTTTAACAAAATAGATTCTAAAGAATTGTCTCACGCATTCTCTATTATTCTCACTTATTGCATGGAAGAAAGAGAGATTCATTATAAAACAGTGATGCGCAAAATTTAAACTGTGGTTGTATCGCTGCATATTAGTATTAGTGAAGAGCGCGAGCTTACCCCGCAAGCGTTTGAAATATGATGCTGCATTCCATTTTTGTTTGCAATATAAATTCCCAAACGAAAAATTTTATTTTCAAAAACAGGCGATAGTTTTTAGCTTTTATATCTTTTTTTTTTGCCTCTAATAATACGGCTTTATGAAAAGTGGCTCCAAGCAGAAAAATTAAAAATGGCCCCAACATTTTCCATTAAAAACAACAAAAAGTGTTTAGGCGAAATTTTTCCAAATTTGGTGCCATTTCTCCCGTTTTGGGGCCATTTTTAATTTTAGCCCAATTTCATAAGAATGATAAATAGCCCCATAATATGTATAGGAAAAATTGACCCAAATTCAAAAATAAAAAAATGGTGCCGAAAATAAGAAAATAGCTCCATAATTCGTATTTGTTTGCAGTTAAAAATTTTTGAGTCCTTGTGTTTCATAATGCCTTTCAATGCCCTGCGGAAAATTTGGTGACAAATGATCCAAAAGTACTCGTCCTATGAGAAAATGAGAAAATGAGACTGGTACAAATAATAAGGAGTAGTGAATGGTTAAAAAAGACATATTGTGTAAATGGTCACATATTAACCATTTTCATTCAATTTAGTTGGAATTCCGGCTAGTATTGTAGTAAACAGCACTGAACAAATTCGATGCACCTGGATCTAAGGCATGTCACATAGTATCTATAAAATATTAATTGTCTCACTTCAATGAGACTTCCATGCCACTTAGGAACCTGTTTCGTAACTATATTCAGATATAAACTCCAGCTTAACTGGTATTTATAACATTGAAATATAAGATCCCCTGTGGTCGAGTGGGTAGTGTACTAGCCTGTCATGCCACAGGTTGTTGGTTCAAATCCTATCAAAGACACCGCTTAAAAATAAAATACAATTTCTACCTGGATGTGTAGCAATAAAAAAATAAATTAATCGATAATTACAGCTGAATTTTGGAATAATATTTATATATAATCTATATTATTCGACACCGATTAGGACTAAATAAGATAGTTCAGAGATAAGTTACAAGGTGCACACAAAGTATCAATTAGCCCCATCCTAGGACATCCCTATGTAAAAGTGGCTGGTCCGCTTCATAGGAAGTGTTAGAACTCGGACTGGTACCTACCACCTGGGGACCGGTTACGTGACTTGTTTTGTGTCAGTTCCATTTTCCGTAGTGTGATTACACATTCCCTTAAATATTTACAACAACATATTTTTCGCATATCTGCAATTTGAAATGAAACACGAGTGTTTGCTGGATAACTATTAATGAAAAAATATATTTAAAAAATGTATATGCATCCGCCGTGTGTGCATTCGTCGCTCTCATCGACGACTATGTGAAAGAGCATAATAATCTGTGTGAAGAATGTGTGTTAGATAATTTCCACAATTGTGGTATGGGCTGTGCATTAATGTCGTAAAACCCGATTTCTTTTGTCTATACAAGGATGGCAAAATCGATATAATTGTACCATTTTTGGTACAAATCGGAGCTTAAAAGTACAATGGTACGATAAAAATATTTCAATTAAAAAAAAATTTTTATGACACCTTCTTATTGCGGCTCTTCTAATGTGAAATATTTTATCCTTTTTGTCCATTCGTACATAAGCGTCATCCTCTTAATTGAATTAAATTTAAAGTGGTCGAATAAAGTAAACTCAAAAACGTACTAACTGTAATTTCAAGTGCTTGTTGCTCATGATGCATATCGTCCCTATTATGTCCAACTATCCAATATACCAAACTCGTTCCTTAGATTCGTTATCTTGGTAACTACTTCAATTTATACGATGCGCCTCGTCTCAAAATGCTGAAATTCGGAATACACAATTGTCAGGTCTTTGCACTCTTCTGAAAAGTACAAATTTGTATACACATTGGATAGTTGGACATTGTAGTAATGTTTTGGAACTCTATTGAGAATATATAGTTTTACTTTTCAATAGGTAGTATGACCAAATTAATGACCTATTTTTGATATAATAAAAATTGGAAATTTGCTAAGGCCGACTTAAATACTCATATCTTTTTGTCATAAATATATGTGAAGAGAAGTGGCACTTACATAATTAATTTGTTTTTTGATTTAAAAATATGTTTTCGTACAATTGAGTTAAAAAAATTACAGTTTTAGACAGCCATGTGTACAATTTAAAAATTGCATTTGCCATCCCTGGTGTGTAGTTTAACGGTGATACAATTGGATTACGAAATAAGATGAAGGGACAAGATTTTAGAGCATTTTTGAAGCTTAAAAAGAAGTGCAGCTTTCTGTAAAAATCAAGAGCTCCCAAATGGGGCATCGCGAACAAAAAACCATGCCGGTTCGAAGCGCTTTTAGAAGCAGGAAAAACCACAACAGCTAGCTTCTCCCAATTACTCTGCACTCCCACTGCTAACTCTGTAGTTGTGATTTGCGTTCCACCTTTAACTCGATTCCTCTTTTTTCTTTTTCACATACAAATTACTTTAGACTGTTTCGAGACCGATACAAAACGAAAAAATTTGCACCAGTCAGTAAAAAAAATGGGTTTGCCCCGCCCCAAAATACAGCAATATTTGCATTTTTTATATCGTTGTTTATGGCTTTATTTTTTCCTTGGGCGGATTCTTGATCCGACATAAAATTTTGGGCACCACTTATGCCATTTCGGATCCTTCCCCCTAATGTCTAACTTTTTGCACGATATACAAAATGTTAGAAGGGCTTTTCTGCCACATGCAAAAAATTGGACATTAGGAGGGAAGAATCCAATATGGCACAAGTGGTGCCCAGAATTTTATGTCGGATTCCAAAGTCACCAGAGGCAAAACTTACGCCACATTTTACCCATAAATAACGATATGCGATCTGATGATGTATTTTTGGACAGTTGTAGAAACGTAAAACACCTTTAATTCAATGAGGGACTGGTGCAAATTTTTTTTTTATTTTGTATTATGATTGACCCAGTGTAAAGTAATTTGTATGTGAAAAAGAAAAACAAAACAAAGCCTAATTTTGGGGCGAGGCATAAAAGTAAGTAAATTAAAAGCTAGATATGAGTAATTCCATTTAGACGGGTGTGACCACTTTACACATATTTTTTGTTATAAATAAAGAATATATAATTTTTTACTTAAGAAAATGTTGCGACTCGCTAGGCCATTAAGCTTAAAGCCGTTGAATAATGGGTAAACACTGAAAGGATACGATTCCTGCTCAGACTGGTCATCAGAAAGCTGCGACAGGTGTGAAATTACAAATCTGTAAAATTTTTACTATAACGTACACAATATTTTTGGTATAGCTGTCTGTTCAAAATGTTTTTAGCTGTATTACGCATTTACTGTTTGACAAAAAATCAGTTTTCTTAACAAAAAAACTATTTTTGAAATATGACGGGTGTGACCGACGGGTGTGACCTAATACGCAAATTTAAAAAAAATTGGAAGAAATAAAACTTTTTATTGATTTCATTAATATAAATAATATAAAAATAAATCATAAGAAAATAATAACACATTAAATTATTTGCTGTCCGTTCTATTATAGACAGCAGAATACTTTAGCTGAGTATTTTTTTAAATTCAATAAAAAGCGAAAAAAATATATTCTTTTCAGGGATAAGGGTTTTTATTAATAACGAGAAAGGAAAGAAAAGAAAATCTGAAATAAATATTAAACATACAAAGAGGGAGGAGAGCAAAATATTTCGTGGACGATCATTTAAAAGTGCCTCAAATTGTTAAAAAAAAATATTAAATAATGTATTCTTTTATTTTTGCTATAATTGTCATGCTCTAAAAACATCAATTGAGAGATTTTTGTTAAAAATAAGAAAATAATTTTTTCCTTGCATAGGGCCGTTTTACGTGGAATCTCTCATATTCAACGTTTTAGAAGAGCTTTCTTGTCTCGTGCAAAAAATGGATATTAAGAGGGAAGTAGCCGAGATGATATAAGTGGCGTTTAGAATTTGGTGTCGGATTAAGAAGCCTGCAGAAGAAAAAATTAAGCCACAGTCAAGCCATAAACATCGATATGCGATATGATGAGATCGGACTTTATATGGCGGCGCTATATATAAAAAGCTTAAAAGTGCTGTATTTTGGGGCGTGGCAAAAATTTTTTTTACTTTTTTAGAAATGTCCTTGACATATGGGTATTTCTACAGGAAAATCCACTTTCTGTCACGTTAGACGGCAAGCAATTATGTTGATTTTTTTAAAGCAACGTAAGTTTTTTTTTACTTCTTCATATATTCATATATAGCCCATAGGTAGCTCTACAGTTAGTAAAAGTTTAGGAAAAATTGAACCACTTGATTCTGAAACACAAGCTTACTTTCTTGGTGACGAATGTGACAGAAAGTGGACTTTCCTGTGGAAATGCCCATGTCTTTTATTCTAGGGGTGACTGGCAGAAATTTTTTTCGACCCACCTTAGAGCACATATTGTCTACATAAATTTTTAATTACTACTTTTTTTCAAATTCCTATAACGAGCAATTTATATAGCGTAAATCTCTTTTACATTTTGCTGGCTCACTAGACACCTGACCTTTCCCCTGTGTTCCTCTTCAAAATTATATAGTTGAGTATTAAAATTTAATCGATAATATTTGTGTTGTATAATGAACAAGAAATAGTTGATCATATCATTAACTACGAATAAAGGCAAATTAATAGTCTCTATGGTTTTAAATTTTTGAAGAACTCCTTTGCAAATCAGAAAATTCAGATCTGTTGTTTGTAACGCTGCGCGCTGGCCAAATTCGAATAGAACAACGTGGTAAATTTTCGATACAACTTAAGCGTGAAATATAACCACACAACTTTCCAAGTTAAATGTAACAGATGAACTGATGCTCCATGTTTGTACAACTAATAAATATTACTTCTGTATTGATGAATAAGTCTTTTTCATGGTTTTTCCTTTCTTAGAAATTAGGAAACTTAATATCTTACAAATATATTTAGGTTTTAAAGCTTTCAGACCTTGTTCAACATTTAGAATAGCCTGTACAAAAGTTAAACTGTTCACGTTTTCGATTTGTACACATTTTTGCGATTGCTCTGTATATTTCACAATATGATGAATTTTTTCTTAATAAAAGTATTAAATAAGACTAAAGTGAATTGAGAGATATTAAAAGTTATTGAAAAGCATTAACAATTAGACCATTGAAATATATAAAATAAAACTATAATTATGAAACAATACAATTATTACCAAATGCTAGTCGATTATAAAATATAAATCATTTAAAACAAATATATATATATATATATATATATATATATATATATATATATATATATATATATATATATATATATATATATATATATATATATATATATATATATATATATATATATACATTAAGTAAGGAAACATGTATAAAATATTAAAGGTTAATCAAGAAAAGCTGCTTCGAACTTAAACGCATGAATGAAAACTATAAACAGATTAGAAAAAGCACAAAGAATTATAAAATTAAAAAGGCAGAACTAAGTATGCATAGCTACTATTTAGCTTCCAGATTAATTTTAAGAGAAGCAAAAAATGTTTTGGAAAATAAAATAGAAATAAACAACAATAAGAAACAAAATTGATTTAAAAAGTTTTAACGGAGAGCTACTGTCTTAAGGAAGTTCGTGGCTTAAGTCTTTTGTTTTGCCTAGAAATCTCAAACAGTTAAATTAACAACAGTTAAATTAAATCTTAAATTAAATCTTAAACACATGAATTGTATTACATTAAAAATTTAATACCAAAACGTTTTATAATTATAAGATAAAAACAATTTATATTAATATATATAAATTTTATAAATTTTTATTTTTTTTTATTATTATTTATTTTTTTTGATGAACTTATCTTTTATTATTACCTCATATTATTGTTGTTATGCTCATATCTTTAAGCTCATTTACATAATTTTTGCAATATTTAGTTTTTTTTTTGCCTTAACAGCTTAAATAGTTTGTTGTTATTGATCTTGTGTAGTTTCTTTTCATTTCGCTTTTTATATGCTTTTTCTTAGTCATCTTATAAGAAATATTTTAAATATGCGGCTTGATTCATTTTCTGCTTCAGCAAAAAAAAATGCAAAAAAAGCTGCTACTCAAGAAAGTAAATGAGCAAAAAAATATATATTTAAGTCAAGGTCATATCAAGAAGAAAAAAAGAAATGCTAAAAATATATTATAAAGTGTTATTTAAAAGTTTGTGTGCATTCATACATTACAAGCATCAGCTGATCGAATTTAACTTTTGTTGTTTTCTTTGAATAAACCATCACATTATTATAAAAAATTTTGTTATTCTTAAAAAAGTCATTTGAAACAAATGTGATTGTGAACTTCAATGTTTGGTCATAATAATTTTTTGAATTGAGTTCTGTTCTATCTTACATAAAAGAATAAGAAGGTTGTTCGTTCGGTTGTTCAATATATATAATATTGATCAAGATCGGTTCGTCCAATTCGGCTATTCGGACAGTACTATGTATAGATAGGTATATCCAAATTGACTGAGAAACATCAGGCTGAACAATTCATGTTGGCCTCTTAAATTTCCTTTATCTTAATTTTTTAATGGGCTTGACTATTATTTCCACTAGGTACATCAGGATATTTTATTCTAACTCGAGAATGTGTATGCTCGATTTCGATCCACCAAAAATCAAAATATGTATGCATTTTTTTTTATTTTATCATTGCAAATTATTTTCGAAGAAAAGTGCTATATCATGCAAAATTAGGAAAAGCTTATTTCTAAAAAGTCACAAGAAAGTGAAAACTGCAAAAAACATTACCTTTTAGCTATTTTTCTTAAAGACAGGTGTCTTGCGAAAATATAAGCTATATAATGAAATCGATAGATAAATGTTGATTTTATTAGCAACTAGCTATACCCGGTGTGCTTCGCTACCCCATTGATGTGCAGATATAGCAACATTAATTAACTCTTTAAAAATAACCATAAAATTGAGTGTTTTTGGCGATCTTTTTAGTTTTGGCGAATTTTTGCGTTTTAGGGATATTTTCATTTTAACGATTTTTCGTTTTGACTTTTTTAAATCTGGAATTTTTTAGTATTAGAGTTTTTTAAAATTTCAAGAGTTTGCCTCTTACGGTTTCCAAGATACACCAAACTTTTTAAACTACATAGTTAAAATTACATTAACTTTCAGAACACCCTTTAATTTTTGCTGCGTTAAATATTCTACAGACTACACCAATTAACACTAACTTTGAAAATTACGAGAGTCTATATAAAAGTGTCTATATATTACATTAGTATTTCAACGTGTTACGTTGCTCGCCTTAGAACACCCTTTAATCTGTAGACCCCAGTTCTTACGGCTCTCGAGAAAACCGCCTGTGCCAGACAGAAAGACAGACGGACTGACGGACTGACGGACTGACTGACAGCGTATCGAAACAATAAAATTAATTTACACTTTTGGTGTACAGAGCCCTAAAAACAACCTTTTCCAAAAAGTAACTTTTCAAAAATTAACCATTTTCAAAAGAGTATCATTTTCAAAAAGTACCCTTTCCAAAAAATATTTTTCAAAAAGTACCATTTCTTAAAACTACATTTTCAAAAAAGTAGGTTTTCGAAAAAGTCCCTTTTCTTTAAAATATAAACGTTTAACAAAAAAGTACCAAAATTATAATTTTACCCTTTTTCGGCCTCTAAATGTACAGATTTTAAAAATGTTTCAGACATCTGTCCGCTCATTTTTCTATCTTATTATGATGCTTTTAGAATTTTATGCCTACCTTTCTTAGATTCGAAGATATAAGGTTACCGATTTTACCTGTTTTTACCCCTTTTAATCCCCTGAGAATTAAAATGTTCAAAAATCCTTTCTTAGTGAAAATATACAAACATATTCATTCATGGTAATATTTGTATGGAAAAAAGTACCAAAAAGAGCAACCAATTTTACCCTTTTATATATTCGAATTACAAAAAAGTACCAAAACATGTTTGAGGGCTTCGTAAAGATAGAAGAATGCATTTTAAATTTAATTTCTATCTTCATTACTTTAGGAGATAAACAGTTAACAAAAAAAGTACCAGAATTATATTTTTACGCTTTTTCGGCCACTAAATGTAAAAATTTCAAAAAAGTACCAAACACCCGTCCGCTTATTTTTTGATCTTATTATGCAGATTTTGGAATTTTATGCCTACCTTAGTTAGATCCGGAGATGTAAGGCTACCGAATTTACCCGTTTTTACCCCCTTAGCGTTTGAATTTCCCAAAACCCCGTCATAGTGGATCTACACATCCTGAGGGGAGCCCACAAGCAAAATTTCAACTTTCTAGCTTTAGTGGTTTGGGCTGGGCGATGATGAATCAGTCAGTCAGTAAGTCAGTCAGTTAGTCACTCAATAACGTTACTCTTGTATTTATATATGAATACACCCAGACACTTAAAAGGTACATTCGGTAATAACAATTTTCCATTGTTTGCTTTGAAATAATTTAAGAGTTTAGTTTAAGATACAGTCTCTGCAGTTTAAAATTTTTATGAGTTCTTAGAAAAAAAATTTTTATATTTTTTAATCCGCCAATGGTGACGCAAATTTGACTTTGATTAATGGTGACGCCGGTCTCATGCACCGGGGTTTTCAACAGAAGATTTTTCGAAACGTGTTACTAATAGTTCATGTTTTTTTTTATTTATGCACTTTGACAATAAAACAAAGATATTTAATCAATTTAAGCTCTTTTATTTCAAAATTCACAAATGTTTTTCATTAAGCAAAATAACGTTAATTAGTCTTTCAACAATTGGAACTTTTATAAAATGAACAAAAATTGTTATCCAAAATTAATCCTTGATTATTTTAATCCTTCATTATTTTACTTAGTGCCTTTTCACACTATGTCTTTTTAGTCTGACTTTTTTTCTACGATTTTCTTTTAAATCCCCTACGAAAAGTCACACACATTTACATTATAGACTTTTTATCCATGCCTTTTTTGTCGATTATACACATGCTTAATACTGAGAGGACGAAAATGACAAAGAGAAATAGCAAAAAATCCCAAAAATTTCAATTTGTGCCTTTTATCTTACCCCGTTACCTTCTCACCACCTCTCTCTCTCTCTCAAACTAAAAAACCCTACATTTAATGCCAGGCGTAAAAGTTACAATGTAAATTGCGTGTTACATACACGGTGACTCACGGTCTCACACACCAGGTTAGTAAAACAAATACAGAAATGGTGCTCACTAATCAGTTTCGTCGTGAACTGATTGATGGTGGGTGGGGGACGTGCAATGTGGCAGCTATTCGAAATCGCAACAAGAAACAATAACGGAGAATAAAGTTGTATGAGTTTTTTAGCACAACCGGTCTTTCTTAACAGACAGGCAGGTTAAGAAAAAAACTTTTTTATATGGATGATTCTCATTCTAAACGTATATTTTGTGCTTTTTTTCCGTTTACCAATGTAACTAATAGACATTTGACATTGTGGGAGATTCATATTATAATTTTCATCTCCTTCAATGGGCCTTGAAATAAAATGATATTATTAGATTTTTTGCATTTTTTTGCATATTGAGCGTTACATTTGCTTTCGTGGTTGTTCTGCAAATGATTTTGGGAAAAAATACCACATAAAGTCAGAGCAGGGTTTGAAAGCACTATACATCTTCTCAATAAAAATAAAAAAATATAATAAGCGCAGGACGAACCTAAAAGTTATAACCACTTTTTCAATTCTGACTTGGGTTCACAAGGAAAAATAAAAAGTTTTTATCTTTTCAAAAAATTCTTTACAAACATTTATTTATAAGCAAAAATAAGGCTAACTCTTCTTTCAACTAAGGCTCATTTTATTAAAAGCGACCGACAATGTTGAAAGTTATGTCAATTTTAAATAATTATTTGCACGACCTCTCTAATACATTCTTCGAAAATATAAGAACCCACGGTGCGGTAGAAGCTGACTTTGTTCAAAGTTAATCAGAAATTTCTAAACGGATAATGTTCGCTATATCGTTTCTACCTTTCCGCAACTGTTCACTTTTTTACCGTCCTAAAATTTACAGATAAATTATATTTAAGATTTTTGTTAAAGTAACGCTCAATACATTTTCTAAAGAATTTAATATTTTTTTCAGATGTATAATATTTGATGTATTTTAAAATAAACTCCTTAGTTATTCACTAAAAATTCCAATTAAATTAAAAAAATATGGATAACACTCAATAAATTTATTTGGATACAAGCGTTTTGCAATATAATACAAAGTCCACCAAATTTTAAGCTGTTATTTTAGTGTATGTTGCTAATGCAATTTTAACAATCAAACTGTGGCGCATACTAAAAAAGCGTAACGCTCAACACACAAGACTGCGCATAACAACAAACTGAAAAAAAAGATTATAATTTCTAATATTTAAAAAAATTTTATTTGTAATACAAGAGAAGCAAATGCAGATATTCTAAGACCGTTATAAATTTAATGCTGTAATTTACTTCCCACCTACAGAATTAAACTTCCATCTAACTTAAATTGTTCATTGAATAATTTGTTGACTTCGAGATAAAAAAAGCATTGAAGTATGAATTAAAAAAATCAACTTTTAAATATTTCGCTAGTTAATACATTTTTATACGTTCAACATTGAATGCACAATAATTCTTAAATTATATAGCAATTTTAAAATTTTCAAAACTTATTGAAAAATGTGTAATACCTATAGAACGTTGAAAAATTACAAAATGTACGCACAAGTGTGAAGCTTTAGCATAACTAATAAAAAAAAGTAATAAGACATTAATAAAGTATTAAAGGTTAATAAAGAAAAATCAGAATTTAACCGCATGAATGAGAATAAAAAACCGACTAAAAAATTACTTTAAAATGAAAATGAAAACGAAAAATTTAGTATTAACAAGTGATAGATAAACTTTAAAAGAAGAGACAAATAATAAGAAAATGGAAACAGAAAGAAAAACAACAATATACAAAACACTTAAAATTACTGGTATATTTAAAAAAAAAGTTCGTTTCTTAAGTCTTTTGTTTTGTTAAGAAAAATTAAAATTGTGTAAAAATCACTTAATTGACAGAAAACTAAGTATTCAGTTATTAATTAAATATGATGATTTTGAATGTAATTTTTATGCCAGGCTCATACACATATTTATTTTTACATGTATACCATGCTGATAATTACCATACTGCATCACATTCACATCTCTTATGATTTATATGAGTAACGTTTTGAAAGGTTTGTGGCCTCTTTTTATTTTGCTGTTTAAATAATTTTATCAATCACTTTATAGGAGATATTTTAAAAATATTTCTTTATACTTTGTTCTTTTTTTGCTGCTGCCTTAACTTGCATTCTGCTGTAAGAAAAAAGCAGTTAATCAAGAAGGCAAAAAATATATAAGAGTCAATGTCAAAGTAAACAAAAAAACACACCACAAAAAATGCCAAAAATATATATAGGATTTAAGTTTACAAGCTGTTATAGCGATGATTGGTTTTATTTATACAATTTTTATTGAATACAAATTAAATAATTATGCTAAAATTAAATGATTCGCCAATAAATTTTAAACCATAATTAAAGCTTCAATTACACATATTCTGATGATACATTTTATAAATATATAAAGCATCCAGTGCCGTCTTTACCATAAGGGCACACGGGGCCCGTGCCCAGGGCCCCTGACTTCACGGGGCCCTTACTGTGAAATAAATTAATTGATTGTCATAAATTGATATGTATTTTAATTGATTGTTTTTTTTATTACTATTTTCCATAGAACACATTTGAAAAATAAAGTAATGCTGCGCCATTATTTTTTTCAAGCCTAGGTATATGACGTTCTTGCGACAGAAAATAAGCGCATCAGCATCTCTAGTTATATTAGAAGCAAAGTTGAGCCTTGAAATTTTTCAAAAAGTGGCACAAGCACGGCTATAGTAGTTTTCTGTATAAAGAGTTCTATATAACACCGCCTACACAGGAAAAACTAAATTTCATTTTCTGTAAAAGAATTCAATGAAATAGTAAATAATTTGTCTATGAACGGACCTTCAAACGAATTTGTAAATATAGACAAATATACCTCAACAATTTCATTAAAAATATGTGTTGTTTTTTCAGTGAAAAATTTGTTTAAATCTATAAAATAGTTTGTCTAAAAATATTTACAAATTGTAGACAAAACAATTTACTAAATCAAACAAATGTATTTACTGGATTTTCTGAAAAATATCAAACAATATTTCTGTCTGAATTTAACAAACAATTAGTCTAAAAATGCTAACAATTATTAAGCAAAATAATTTACTTAATGAGACAAAAATACAAACAAAATTTTGTCTATGTCATCATCATCATCCATTAAACATTTATGAGATTTCACTTTGTTAAATGTGTTCAAGTCTGAATGTTTATCTAAATATTCTAAAATAATGAATGAGAATTAAGGCAACGATTTTAACTAATCGGTTCACTCAAAAATCTCTTGCAAACAAACTTTGTACAATTGCATTCCTCTTGCTATGATTGTTGTTGTTGCTGTTGTTATTTGTGTGTATGTCGTCATCGGGGTGGTTTTTTACGACACAGTTTTTATTCTTGTTTTTGGTGTTTGCGTTCTAAGTAAAAGTCAAACAAACAATTCATAGATTATGGACAGAACATTTACTGAAAATTAAATTTATATTTAGACAAACTTTTGTTTGAAAATTTTTTGGTGATAATTTTTTCTGTGTAGTCAGCATTCTGTCAAGAAAATTACATAAATAATCACAACCATCGAAGAAGCGAGAAAATAAAGTTTGCTCCTAAGAGTGAAATAGTGCACAAAGCATCATTCATGACGTCTAAGAGAACACAGTAGAGTTTTCCAGATTGGGAATAGAGGATATCCTTTGACAACATTGACAACATTAATACATAAATACATAATTTAGTATTACAATTGTTGCTTTTTGTTATGAGTTTTTCGTATAAGAATTTTACTTAAAGAACGTAGATTAAATATTTCGAAATTCCCCGTGATTTTTATACGCATACCGGCTATCAATCCCGAAAAATCCTGGGATTTTCGGGATCACGATTTCGGGATTGGCATTCCTAATGCGGATTCGCCATAACAATGTGAAAAAATGTGGGAAATTTAACTCCCCTTAAAATGAGTCCCATATGTAAACGTATAAAACGCCTATACACGTATATATTTTTTGAGCCCTCTATCGCAATCAGTTGTTAGAGCCTTGTTATTTAGAAAAATAGTTTGGAAAATCCAAAAGTGCACGCCTCATAATCTCATTTATACCGTGAAATTAAATAGGCTTACATTCCCAATTATACTGAAGCGTAAAAAAAAAGGATTCGTTTAGTGAAGTCTTTCGGTCGGGTTCGTGACCACATGTAGGATCTGTACATACAGACAAAAGGACGTCCAAGACAGAACTTTTTTAAACAGTTTTTTAATTAGTTTAAATAATAAAAATGACATTAAAAATGTCATGAGTGCTAAAAATAGTATTTTTTCTTAATATGTGTGTGTATATATATTTTACAAGTGCAATATATGATAATAATAGAGCCATTTTAAGTTTGCAAAATCAGTAGTTTCGCGTGAAGTGAGAGTAGTACCCACTTCAACGCTTCGCTTATGAGGCGTGCAAAAGTCTAACATATTTTTACAGTGTAATTAGTGAATTTTATCCTTTTCTTCCTGATCACACAAGAAATTGCGGAAATCGTGGAAAAGGTAATAGTACATTATATTTGTGTGCAAATATTTGCCAAGAATTTATTAATATAATGGGACAGAAGGTGCGCAGGACAGTTGCTATCGAACAACAATTGTTTTCTTGTCATTATGATTGTTTACTGTTTGGCGGGCCCCGAATTCTAGTGTGCCCGAGGACCCCGGCATATCCAAAGACGGCTCTGAATGCACCAATGATATGCATAAAGACATTGCTTAAGCCTCAACAAATGAATTATTTTTTTTTACATAAAATATAGTTAACAGAAATGATTCAAAGACTCATTAAATTAATATCTTTACATCAAGGACGAGGAAACCTCATGATTATATATTTCTCGAGCAATAATGATTATATAAAAATACTTAATTTGCACTATAATCCACTTAAAGTCAATATTATTACATTTCCGGTTAATATACGACACCAGACAAATATTAATAGTGTTGCTATCTTTAATTTCAACTATAATTATAAGTCAATTAATATTGTTATTATTAATAAATAATCCCTCAAACGCTAAAGTTATATTTAAATGATTAAATTTCATTCGGAACAAAGTAGCACGGGTATTAGTTTTTTTTTTCAAACCAGCTATTAAGTGTTAAATTGCATTTTGTTTTGTAAACAATTTCATTAATTAAATGATTTAAAACAAGTGATTACATCAATTGCAAATGCTTAAGGGTTTTTTTTCCATTGTCGCTGCTATTTCACTCTTTTAATTTACACAAGTCAGCATTAACAAGCAAACAAAATAAAAAAGTTATAAAAAATCATTCAATTGAAAAATAAGTACCAATAAATAAAATAAATTTGCAAAAAAAAAAAGAATACATAAATTTGTATAGACGTACTTATTACGAGTACTAACAAAGCTATTTAAATGACTGACAAAAAATATAAGTGCAAAAAAAGGTATTAAATTAAAATGTGAGAAAGATGAAAAAAACTAACAGAAATTATGTTTAGCAAATACATTTTGCCCGATAGCGCTATACAAGGCGTCAGTCAAATGTAAGTAGTGTTCAAGTCATTTTTTCCCTTTCATGCAACTTAAACATAATGGTAGAATAAAAAACGAAAGATATCATCGCGAGGGTGGTATAAGAAATACTCTCAATTCAATGGAATTTAAATAATTTATTTTACTTCTAAGAATGCGTATCTTTGGAAAAAATAGCAAAAAAAATTTGTTTTGTGTGTGTTTTTTATTTTCACTTAATAGACCGTTTTAAAGAAGCATCTTTTGAATTGGCCTCCCAGGAAAACGGAAACAGTTTCAAAATCACACGGAATCGCGGGCATTCCCTCTTAGAACAAATTGTTTAATATAACACTGTGAAACAAAATGAAAATTTTTGTCATGAGCTTTGATGAGCACTAAAGTGGTTCGGCATTCATACAAAAAAAATTGAGCCAGTCACCCACCCCCTAGGATTAAAAATTAGTTGAAAAAAATGCCACAAATTCTTTTTAATTTTTACCATGCCCCTGGATAGTCCGATGTAATATATTGCATATCACTATTCATGGCTTGACTATGGCTTCATTTTTACTTGTGGTGACTTTTTAGTCCAACATAAAAATCTTGGCGCCACTTATGCCATCTAGGATCCTTCCCCTCTTATATCCACCTTTTTGCACGAGTCCTTCTAAAATTTAGTATATCTAGTGTTTAATATACAAACTGTTATGTCACGTTCAAATAGTAAGCCCCTATTTTTGTTTTTACATATAGCGCCAGCTGAAATCCAAAACCACGTAACTAACAAAAAATTTGAAATTGCATTTTTGATTAATTATTGCGTATTACATCGAAATGCGTGTCCCCACAAATTTTCAAATCTTTATCATAAAAATCAGCCAAATTACAAACGAAAATAAAGCGGCTTTACTTCAGTAACTTGAAGTATTTTATTTATTTTCTTCTCTCTCCTGTAAAATATAAAAGAGTGTAATTACGTGATTTTGGATTTCAGCTAACGATATATTGCATTTAAGCAAGTTCGATCAAAATATAAAACAAACAAATTTGCAACAGTCACCCCTCAGAATGAAATGTATAACAATAACGTTTCTAGAACTGTACATTTTTTTGCCATGCTTGAAAATACAGTACTTTGCTGGTTTTTTTATACGGTAAGCGATGTAATATGGACAAATAAACTCAATTCTGGGGCGTATCATAAAAGTGAGTATGTTAACAGGTAGACATACAAAGTTTTAGAAGAGGTTTCTTGCCACGTGCCAAAAAATGGGCATAAGAGGGGATGAATCCGAGATGTCATAAGTGGTGGCCAGAACTCGATGTCGGATTAAAGTCACCAAAGCCAAAAATCAAGTGACAGTCAAGCTATAAACAACAACTTGCGACATGATAAGATCGGGCGCTAATGTAAGGCACATATACCTTTCCTTTTATTTTTTATTTTATTTTATTTGACCTGGCTTAATGTAGTACGTATGTGAAAAAGAAAAATGGGCTTACCTTTGGGGCGTGGCATAAAATTGAGAATATTAAAAGATAAGTTTCAAGAGGGCTTCCTTGCCACGTGCAACAAATTTTGCATTTAGGCGGAAGGATACGAGATGTCGTAAGTTACGCCCTGAATTTGATGTCGTACTAAAAATTTACCAGAACAAAAATATAGCCTTAGGCAAACCATGAACAACGATATGCAGTATGTTATGAACGGACTACTACAAATGGCGACGCAGCGTATAAAAAATTCAAAAGGTCGTTATCCAGGGTCGTAGCAAAAAATTAAAAAAAATTTTTTTGGAATGGTTTTCAACTAATCTTTAATCCTAGGGGGTGACACTTTTCAACCATAAACAACCTACCGCCTGAATTACTTTACAGTAGTTGAACAATTAATTACTAGTAATAAAACAAGCCATTTATTCTCTTATTGGCAGAGTACTAGTGTATTAGTGCTTATCATACACAGAAAAAAATAAGTTTCATTTTTGATAACAAAAATCCCGGCATTCAATATTTTTTTTTTCAAATTTCCTGTGATAAAGAATTCCGCTATATTGAGAACAAAATTATTTAAAAGAAAAAGAAATATATAAACTTAAAAAATGTTGACATGGCTGGGATAGGAACCCGGCCTTCGCGGGCGTAAAGCATACTTTCTAGGGTATTCACTGGAATAATGTTTGCTCGATTAATCGAATAATTGAAGTGAAATAATGTTCGATCAAACAAAATATTTCAAGTTCGAGTAAATATTTATTCGATTAATTTAGGTCGATTAATCGAATAACACGACTAAAAAAATTTATGTAAATTTTCTTTTTTTTAATGAGTTTTTGCAGATTTCTTAAAAAAAGCTAGTAACATTTCTTAAATCATGAAATTTGCCATGCAATCGAACGTTATTTCATACTAAAAGACCGCATGATCAAAAAATTAAGTTTAATAATGAAGTATATAACAATAATATGGAGAAAGAAGCCAACTTCAAATTCGGAAATATAACCATCAAACAAAAATTATTAAAAAGTTTTTTTTTTAAGTAAAGAAGATATTTCGAGAGCAGCTAGTTTCTTAGATTTTTCGTATTAAAATATGTATCGATTGTAATCTAACGGCGAAATTAAACGAAAAATTAAAAGCATTCACAAAATCAAAGAGCAAAAAATTACTTTTGTCATATAACATATTACTTTATGGATCCAGAGAAAAACAAAGAATTGCTCAGATAAATTGGGAATGCTTTTTAATTCACCTTTTCTCAAAATCTCCAGCGTCAACGATTAGTGAGAGATTATTCTTAATAATAGGAGTAATGTTCAATCGAAAAAATATCTTCTATGAAATTAGTAAAAAGCTTAGTAATACATAATTCCTGGCGCAAAATTTTCTCAAACCGAAACATTTGAATAGTAAACAAAAAAAAAATATTTTAAATGATCAGTTTATCATTTAATTTATGTGGAAATATTGTTTTTCTTTTGTTTTTATTATTAAAATGTATAAAAAAGCGAAAAAACTTGATTTGTTTTATTTTTGTCCACAAAAATTTACCAAAAACCGAGTAATTCAAAAATTTTCCGATTAACTCGAATAATTTTTCGCAGTATAACTTACTCAAATAACACCAACGAAATAACAGTTTTACTCGATTTTCGAGCAATGTCGGTTAATTGATTAATCAAACAATTGAAAAGTCGATTAAATTGAATACCCTAATACTTTCTGCAGCTGAGCCATATTCCAGTAATTTTTTATCAGATAAAACTTATTTTAAGTGCTTATATATATGAAAAGAAAAGAAATAACCGGCATGGGAAAGAAACATATACAACGAAATATTGTATGAAGTTAATGATAAATGTTATTGAAATTCATATTTTTTTCAATAACATGGTTTTAGTGAATATAATTCTAGTCTATTTTTTCTGTGTAATAACCACGTGTTAATATCATTGATGAAAGACCAGATATAAAACTACGTTGATTTCAGTTCATCAGTGATTTTACTAATGATTTGTATGCTCTCATTTTGCTCGGTCTAAAAATAGTTTTTAAATACAAAGTTTCCTTAAAATTTCGATAAAAATATTGTTCTTTATTTTTTACTTTTTACTTTACTTTGAATCTGCATTTTTTCTGATTTGTTAAGTTTTTTGTTTTTTTTTCTCATTTCTTTAGACTCTGTTTTGTTGGTGAAATACTTTTAAAATAAAACTCAGTTTAAATAAAGAAAGATTCAATGATTCATTTTGATAATTAAAAAAAACTAGTTCTACAGGAAAAAATGTTGAAAGATTTCAATTTACTTACAGCTTAGTGAAAAAATAAACTATTATTCCCCTCTCAAAAGAAAAATAGTATTAAATATATTGTTATGACATTTTTAACAATATGAAAGAAGATATGATGATTAGTTCTGCATTATTAATTCAAAACTCTCATTTTTTGATATATGACATTGTTTCAGCAAATGATCAAATGGATTATATCTTAAAAAGTTTTCGTGATAGCCCTCGTATGAAACGGTGCATTAAAATTGAAAACACGTAAATAAAAAAAAGATACCTAAATACAAAATCTACTACAAGTGTCGGTATAAATTGTGAAGTGTGATTCCTAATGTGAGCACTTACATCAATATATGATTTTTTAACTTGATTTTTTTTACCAAGTCTTAAAGTTGATTGTGTTTTTAACAAATAAAGTAAAAAATACAAATTTGCAAAAAATTACTTTATGAATTATTATTATAGGATGAGACATAACGCCGCCACTTCACTTTAAACTTTTTATTAAAGAAAAAGATATTGTATTTTTTTCTTAAATTAACCTTATTGATTTCATAGAAAGAAACAAAAAACGTTCAATCAATTTTAAAGACATACACGTGACAGAAAAATATTTTACAATGTATTTGTAGTTATTGTACTTTAAAGTCTCTAAATAAGATCACCATAAGATAACCATTTAAAAACAAGTTTCTGTTTTTACAGCACCCTCATTATACATTAAAGACATCTTTTGCAAAAGAGAGACTTTCAAATTTTTGTGCTTTTTTTTGGGACTTGATTTCTGTTTACTGTACAACGTGGCATGTTATTATTACGACAGACTCAAGGATTTTCTTTTCTCTGTATTTTATCAGCCAATTTGCGCTTAAGAGGAATTTGATCGACAAAAATTTAAATCTGAAAGCATGGCTAGATAAAAAATCGTTACTCAGCTAAGGCGCTGTTTGAAGAACGTAGAAAAAAACCTTAGATCAGCAGCACCTAGGAAAAAACATGGTTGAAGCATGGCTTGCGACAACAGTATTATATTCTCTGAAACAAGAAATTATTGTGGAAAAAAGTTATTATTTCTAAAATATTGAAAACATTATTTAGATCACGATAAACATTGCAACATGATCACATTCACTATCGCCAAATTGACAAAAATTCGCATAAACTTCAAAAAATCTGACAGAAGTTCAATCAAAATCAACCATGAAACTGCAAAAGAAGCTTAAAACTAGGAAATATAATTTTTCAAAAAATTCGAAATTTCTTAGATAAAATTAAATTTGGTAAGCTTCTTGCCTTTTAGGGTTACGTACAGCAAAAGTATAAAGGACCCCTATTGTTTTCACTACGCTGTTTGTCCTTCCGTCCATCTGTCCGTCCATCACAGGCTGTTTTCTCGAGAACCGTAGGGGTACGGACTTAAAATTTCCACAGAATATGTACATATAACTAAGGCCGCTATAACAACAAATATATGTCAGTTAAAATTAAAGGGTGTCCTAAAACGAGCAACGAAATATATTAAAATCGTAATATAATATACAGATATTTATATATAGACACTTGAAATCTTCAAACTTATTGTATTATTATACAGACTACACCAATTAATACTGAAATCTAAACAAAATAAAAATTAAAAGGTATTCTTTCAGTTAATGTAATTTTGACAATTGGTGTATCTTGGAAACCGTAAGAGCCTAACTTTTGAAATTTTCACAGCTAGTGCCGCATTTTAAAGGCAACAGTAGCGAATGCTAAAATAACAAACTAACTACAAATTAAACGGTATTCGATCAGGTTGTGTTATTTTGAAATTTTGCTGTATCTTCTCAAAAAAATAAAAAATAATATTAATAAAAAATCACCAAAACTAAAAAATCGGCAAAAACAAAAATAAATCGCTTATAACGAAAAAAATCACCAAAACTAAAAAAAATCGCCAAAACGAAAAAAGCACTAAATCTAAAAAAATTACTAAAACGGAAAACAGCGCTAAAGCTAAAAAATCGAAGCATATCGCTAAAAGCCGAAAAATCGCTATAGGTAACTAATATCGCCAAAACTAAAAAAATCGTAAAAAAACCAAAAAAATCGGTTGAAAAGTAAAAAAATCGTCAAAGATTAAAAATCGCCAAAAGTAAAAAAAATCGCTAAAAGTAAAAAAGTCGCCAAAACTAAAAAAAATCGCCTAAACTAAAAAATCGTCAAAAAAGAAAAAAATCGCCAACAACAAAAAAATCTTCAAAACACTGCCAAAAACGAAAAAATATCCAAAAAGGCAAAGGAATATATGTATTTACATGGTATACGTAAGGAACCTTTCATGTGCGGGTCAAAGTCGTAATTTACTGAATTTATTTACATGTTTAGCGAAGTATCAGCAGTTTTAAGGTTTGTTTTCGATCTAACCTCTTTTATGTTCTTGATTTTTTTTCTGGCTCTTTGATATCCTTTAAAAGTTTATAATTTTCTTAACATTTTAATGGTTTTGCAAATTTTTGCATTGTTTTAGGCTAAAAATGCTTTTATCGAAACCTTTTTAAATTTTATCAACTTATAATTAAATTTAGAACTGATTTCCGATATAATTTAGTATTTTTTAATATTTATTTCCACTCTAAATGAAGTTTATTTGCTGATAGTTAAGCATTGTCTATATGCACTTCATTGGCGCTTTACCAAATCGTCAGTATACTTCAACCACAACTTTGAAAAGTTAACTATCAGCAAATAAACTTCATTTAGAATAAAATTATGACAATATGTTCAATAACAAATTTCTTAAATATTTATTTTCACATTAAAATAATTTCGCTTCATAAATTAAATGAAACGATTTCGTTAGATTTAGTCACAATTCTATAGAAATATTTCACATTATGCATGTGTGAAATTTTACGAATATTGTGATATAATTTCACATTAAGTCATTCATTGTCTTTGTAAAAGAATTTCATTAAAATTGTTTCATTGGCTTTCATAGTTTCGTTTGAAAATTTCATTGCATGTATAACAGCAATATTCTGTTATTTAATGGAAACTCCTTTAAGTTTTAACAAAATGTTTTGATGGATACTTAATAAGCTTAAAATATCTATTTGAAAAAATATATATTTAAATTTTTTCAATATCATAATTGCAATGAGATATTTTTCATAGTTTTGATGAAAAATTTCATTGAATTTATGAAAGAACGATGAAATTAATCACATGTATATTTGCTTTCATAAAAAACAGACCCTTATTTATTTCAGCAGTTGTCAAAGTGAACAAGAGAAATGATTTTGTAATATTGTTGTTGTTGTACTTTTTCTTACTATTACATATACATTCATAGAGGAGGTGAATGGTGCAAATTTTTATGTTTTGTATTGAGATCTACCCAGTCTAAAGTAATTTGTATGTGAACAAGAAAAACGAGGCGTAATTTTGGGGCGTGACATAAAAGTGAGTATATGAAAATCATGATATACAAAGCTTTCTTGTCACGTGCAAACAACTGGACATTAGGGGCTATTCATATATTACGTAACGCTCCAGAGGGATTAAAGATTTGTTACGGATTAGATACTTTAAACTGAACATTTTTAAAAAGTGTTGGGAATGGGGGGATATAAAATCTCCAAAAATAGCGCTACGTAATGTGTGAATGGGCCCTTAGGAGAGGAGGATCCAAAATGGCATAAGTGGCGCCCAAAATGTGATGTTGCATTAATAAGCCAGCCGAGTAAAAATTTAAGCTACAGTCAAACCATAAAGTACGACATGCGATATGAATAGATTGGAATTTAAATGGGGCGCTATATATAAAAAGCTAAAAGTGCTCTATTTCGGGGCGTCGCAAAAAAATTGTTTACTGTTTCGGTAATTTTATTGACATATCTTTCATTCTAGGGTGCGACTGGTGGAACTTTTTTTCGACCCACCTTAATATACATGTGTGAAACAGTGATTTTAATACGAACTTAAATTGGTATTATCGTTTTCATCACGTAGAAAATCAATAACAAAACAAAGTGGAGTTCGAAATCGCCCATACAAAAATGAAAGAGTAAACAAATCTTAATTTTCATAAAACGGCTCAATCCTGATAGTAATGCGATTTGACTGCAACCATATACATTCGATTATAATTGCCTCAACTATAGTCTTTTCATTAGAGCCAGTGCTGCCGTATTTTGACAAATTTTGTATCTAAAGCTCTTGCAAACATATTTCTTTAAGGTCCATTTTGCATGACTCCTTATAAAATGCAAAGTAATCTAGAAAGAACCGATATTTTCAACAAAGTTTGAAGATTTCTTACAATTTTTTATAGCAACTATGACAGCAATAATGGAAAATAGTTTTTTTAATTAGTTAGCTCATGCTATATTGAAAATGTAACAAATTAATTATTGAAAAAAATTATAATATTTATCTAATCTTCTTTCATTTTCGTGAATGTAAAACAAGTTTCGATTTCCGACATTTCAATAAAACTCGTTTTTAATAGCTGGACTGTTATTTATCTTAAAACGTATAAACGAATTGAAATAATTATCTAATAGTTTTACGTATTTTTCTTATAATAATTAAGTATTAATAAAATTAAAAAATTATAAAAATAGTGTGCAGGAAACCCCTAAAATATATGTCAGTTAAAATTAAAGGGTGTCCTAAAACGAGCAACGAAATATATTAAAATCGTAATATAATATACAGATATTTATATATAGACACTTGAAATCTTCAAACTTATTGTATTATTATACAGACTACACCAATTAATACTGAAATCTAAACAAAATAAAAATTAAAAGGTATTCTTTCAGTTAATGTAATTTTGACAATTGGTGTATCTTGGAAACCGTAAGAGCCTAACTTTTGAAATTTTCACAGCTAGTGCCGCATTTTAAAGGCAACAGTAGCGAATGCTAAAATAACAAACTAACTACAAATTAAACGGTATTCGATCAGGTTGTGTTATTTTGAAATTTTGCTGTATCTTCTCAAAAAAATAAAAAATAATATTAATAAAAAATCACCAAAACTAAAAAATCGGCAAAAACAAAAATAAATCGCTTATAACGAAAAAAATCACCAAAACTAAAAAAAATCGCCAAAACGAAAAAAGCACTAAATCTAAAAAAATTACTAAAACGGAAAACAGCGCTAAAGCTAAAAAATCGAAGCATATCGCTAAAAGCCGAAAAATCGCTATAGGTAACTAATATCGCCAAAACTAAAAAAATCGTAAAAAAACCAAAAAAATCGGTTGAAAAGTAAAAAAATCGTCAAAGATTAAAAATCGCCAAAAGTAAAAAAAATCGCTAAAAGTAAAAAAGTCGCCAAAACTAAAAAAAATCGCCTAAACTAAAAAATCGTCAAAAAAGAAAAAAATCGCCAACAACAAAAAAATCTTCAAAACACTGCCAAAAACGAAAAAATATCCAAAAAGGCAAAGGAATATATGTATTTACATGGTATACGTAAGGAACCTTTCATGTGCGGGTCAAAGTCGTAATTTACTGAATTTATTTACATGTTTAGCGAAGTATCAGCAGTTTTAAGGTTTGTTTTCGATCTAACCTCTTTTATGTTCTTGATTTTTTTTCTGGCTCTTTGATATCCTTTAAAAGTTTATAATTTTCTTAACATTTTAATGGTTTTGCAAATTTTTGCATTGTTTTAGGCTAAAAATGCTTTTATCGAAACCTTTTTAAATTTTATCAACTTATAATTAAATTTAGAACTGATTTCCGATATAATTTAGTATTTTTTAATATTTATTTCCACTCTAAATGAAGTTTATTTGCTGATAGTTAAGCATTGTCTATATGCACTTCATTGGCGCTTTACCAAATCGTCAGT
The DNA here is from genome assembly GCA_956483635.1 of Panzeria rudis. Taxonomy (NCBI): domain Eukaryota; kingdom Metazoa; phylum Arthropoda; class Insecta; order Diptera; family Tachinidae; genus Panzeria; species Panzeria rudis. The sequence continues at coordinate 156,383,705 of OY101448.1, read as the reverse complement.
ATACTTCAACCACAACTTTGAAAAGTTAACTATCAGCAAATAAACTTCATTTAGAATAAAATTATGACAATATGTTCAATAACAAATTTCTTAAATATTTATTTTCACATTAAAATAATTTCGCTTCATAAATTAAATGAAACGATTTCGTTAGATTTAGTCACAATTCTATAGAAATATTTCACATTATGCATGTGTGAAATTTTACGAATATTGTGATATAATTTCACATTAAGTCATTCATTGTCTTTGTAAAAGAATTTCATTAAAATTGTTTCATTGGCTTTCATAGTTTCGTTTGAAAATTTCATTGCATGTATAACAGCAATATTCTGTTATTTAATGGAAACTCCTTTAAGTTTTAACAAAATGTTTTGATGGATACTTAATAAGCTTAAAATATCTATTTGAAAAAATATATATTTAAATTTTTTCAATATCATAATTGCAATGAGATATTTTTCATAGTTTTGATGAAAAATTTCATTGAATTTATGAAAGAACGATGAAATTAATCACATGTATATTTGCTTTCATAAAAAACAGACCCTTATTTATTTCAGCAGTTGTCAAAGTGAACAAGAGAAATGATTTTGTAATATTGTTGTTGTTGTACTTTTTCTTACTATTACATATACATTCATAGAGGAGGTGAATGGTGCAAATTTTTATGTTTTGTATTGAGATCTACCCAGTCTAAAGTAATTTGTATGTGAACAAGAAAAACGAGGCGTAATTTTGGGGCGTGACATAAAAGTGAGTATATGAAAATCATGATATACAAAGCTTTCTTGTCACGTGCAAACAACTGGACATTAGGGGCTATTCATATATTACGTAACGCTCCAGAGGGATTAAAGATTTGTTACGGATTAGATACTTTAAACTGAACATTTTTAAAAAGTGTTGGGAATGGGGGGATATAAAATCTCCAAAAATAGCGCTACGTAATGTGTGAATGGGCCCTTAGGAGAGGAGGATCCAAAATGGCATAAGTGGCGCCCAAAATGTGATGTTGCATTAATAAGCCAGCCGAGTAAAAATTTAAGCTACAGTCAAACCATAAAGTACGACATGCGATATGAATAGATTGGAATTTAAATGGGGCGCTATATATAAAAAGCTAAAAGTGCTCTATTTCGGGGCGTCGCAAAAAAATTGTTTACTGTTTCGGTAATTTTATTGACATATCTTTCATTCTAGGGTGCGACTGGTGGAACTTTTTTTCGACCCACCTTAATATACATGTGTGAAACAGTGATTTTAATACGAACTTAAATTGGTATTATCGTTTTCATCACGTAGAAAATCAATAACAAAACAAAGTGGAGTTCGAAATCGCCCATACAAAAATGAAAGAGTAAACAAATCTTAATTTTCATAAAACGGCTCAATCCTGATAGTAATGCGATTTGACTGCAACCATATACATTCGATTATAATTGCCTCAACTATAGTCTTTTCATTAGAGCCAGTGCTGCCGTATTTTGACAAATTTTGTATCTAAAGCTCTTGCAAACATATTTCTTTAAGGTCCATTTTGCATGACTCCTTATAAAATGCAAAGTAATCTAGAAAGAACCGATATTTTCAACAAAGTTTGAAGATTTCTTACAATTTTTTATAGCAACTATGACAGCAATAATGGAAAATAGTTTTTTTAATTAGTTAGCTCATGCTATATTGAAAATGTAACAAATTAATTATTGAAAAAAATTATAATATTTATCTAATCTTCTTTCATTTTCGTGAATGTAAAACAAGTTTCGATTTCCGACATTTCAATAAAACTCGTTTTTAATAGCTGGACTGTTATTTATCTTAAAACGTATAAACGAATTGAAATAATTATCTAATAGTTTTACGTATTTTTCTTATAATAATTAAGTATTAATAAAATTAAAAAATTATAAAAATAGTGTGCAGGAAACCCCTAAAAACCACTGCATTTTATTAAGTATAGTGTATTAAAAAACACTATTAAATGAAGCATATGTATACGTTCAACTAACCCCATTAAGATTAAATGGCTTATATACAAAAAGTTTAAATGGAATGACTATATGTATAGCACATTTTTATAATATATGATCAAAGTAAACCTATAAAAATGGCTTAAGACAATAACTTATAAAATAACAGACTAATTTAACGAAGTTCCCAAAAAATTTTAACAGCAATTTAATTTTTGCTGCAAACAAATACACTTTAAAATCACCTATAAAATATAAACTGAAAGTAAAAAATTTAAACACAATTCCAAAAACTGCATCAACAGCAAAAGTTGCATCATAACAAACAAGATGAAATGACCTTCGCACTACTTTTATTTTTTTTGCAACGTAAATATCGTTTTTTTAAAGCAGCTACAACTTTGCTATAAAATTGAAAATGAGCAAAAATATCATGTAAATGCAGCCAATCTTTTAAACATATAAACATGATTGTATGTGTAGCTTTGTTAGTATTTACTATACATGTCCCCTCCCCGTAGGCAAAGTCTTCGAGACATCATCGATACATGTACGAAACAAGTATCTATCACCGACGGCAAGTTGACGACAGTCCAAGACAACAACTGATGACATTTACGAACAAAGAGCACACAAGCTGTTGATGACATTGTTGGTAACATGCTAATAAATTTGTCGTGAATGATTAATAATGAAATTTAAAAATGTAATAATCGAATGGAACCCACAACCTCCACACTGGTAGGCTATAACACTAACTAATAGCCTAACGAGGTACTCAAAAACTTTATACAAAAACACATCTTGTGTGCAGCCTAAACTCTTTAATATACATAAATGAAAGCTCGAGAACTTCGATACAGCTGTTACTTTTGTTGTCGGCAATAAAATCGTACACACGACAACTCCGATGCAGTTTTTACTCATGTTGTAGGCAATACGACCGTACATACGACAACGTCGATGTAGTTGTTAGTCTATACACAATACAACTTCGATTCAAGTGGTACACTCAGCGGTGTTAAGTATGACGATTTTTTACGATATAACAAAAAACGATATGACATACTGTGTTGTCATATCGTAAGCTATTTGCGATATGAAAACACTGAGAAAGCCATACACCGTTCATGGCTTTCTAAGTGTTGTCATATCGTAAAAAACGTACGAAATGACACATAGTACGTCATATCGTTTTTTTTCATATCGTAAAAAATCGTCATACTTAACACCCCTGGTTACACTCGTTGTCGCCAATGGGGCTTTGTAGCCATAGCTGCCAGAAATGACGATTTTTTACGATATGGCAAAAAACTATATGACATACTGTGTTGTCATATCGTAAGTTTTTTACGATATGACAACACTGAAGAAGCCATTTACAGTGTATAGCTTTCTCAGTGTTGTCATATCGTAAGAAACTTACGATACGACAACACAGTATGTCATTACGTTTTTAGTCATATCGTAAAAATCGTCATTTCTGGCCGCTATGTTTGTAGCATAAATTTTTTATACACGACAACGTATATCACCTTGTTGCAAAATGTGTTTTATAGATTATCTTGCAAACAACAACGATGCAATTGTCGTCGGTAGCAACTGGGACTACAAGGGTTGTAATATGATATTTGTATTATCAGCAACTTAATGGCTTTTGCTGTGAGCACAAACGTTTTTTATTTTTGTTACTTATTTTACTTTTTGTGCAGACCGAAAACAACAACCAGAAAAGAAAAATTGCAGCAGCATTTACCGCTTGCGGTTGTTAGTTTAGCTTGATTAGTGTTTTTGCAATATCTGGCATTTTACTTTCGATTATAATGTTCATTTGCACGGTGGAGCCGATATACGGTGATAATTGTTATGCTGTTACAGATCTACAAACAAACAAACAAACATAAAAAATTTTGTACATATTTATAATTTTAGTGAAGCATTTAATTAAGTTGTAGTCTATGTATGCTCTTAACTGATTATCACATGATAATATTTAAAATCTTATTTATAGATTTGTAAAGGAATGTGTAATAGGGTGGAGCGTGAGAGTTTATTTGCAAATTTTAATATCGAATTGCACTAAAACGTTGCATTTTATTTGTATAAAATTTTGCTAGATTCTGGATGTATTCGAAATCGATTGGATGAATTTTTTTTTCACCTTTATACACCGACGCTCCACCCTAATGTGCAAGTGACTATAGTTACTATAGCCAAATTGTACATCTCAGATTCTCCTCATTATCATTATTATTTTTTTTTGACCAGCACTCAGCGGAACTAGGAAAATTGGTTATTACTTTTTCTTTGTCATTCGAGGGAAATATTACATAACGCTATTATCAGGGTTCTTATAGCCCCACCCCCACCTTGGCAACGCTTTTTGCAAAATTTTCAGTATAAATTATTTAATTTATAAAAAATCCTTAGCCAGCCCCCCTCCCTGGAGCGTTATGTAATATATGAATGAATAGCCCCTTAGAGATGTCAGTATTTACTACAGTTTCACGACTTTTGATCAATTTTAGACTTTGCCTACTCTTAACTGTTCTACCGGTTTCATAGAAATTTTAAATCTTGTTCCCGATTTTAGAAATTGTCAATAATTTTTCTGCATTTTTCCTCTTTACAGTCAGAAAATTTTCGCAAATTTTTTTTACTTTTTTGTATTCTTTATAGTTTTAAACTAAGTTCTAACTATCAGCGCAATTTACACATACACAAAATATGGTTGAGGCAACCATAATCTAACAGCAACATATGGAAATATAATATGATATAAACTAATCATTTTATGTTTGTATATAAAAGCTGCAAACTTATAAATAACCATACATATTTTCCTCCTTAACCAAATTTTGATCAAAAAAAAATTTGTAATAATTAAAAAATTATATATTTGAACTAAATTCAAAAATGAAATATTTTAGCTGGTCAGTATGTTGAATTTTAAGTAAAAATAAAATTTTTCATTACATTTTTTCCAGTTTGTTGACAGGTGCTTTTTTATTAATTGTTTTATTATCTGACATTTATTATCTGTTTTTGCTATTTTTTTTGCAACAGTTTGCAAGTAAAATACAAAACTGTCAGAAAAGAATTCAACCAAGGACCAAAGCCGACAACCACGTATGTTTTATAGCCTTAGCTTAATTACAAATAAACTGCCTTAAACTAGTATGGCTCCTGCTATTTTATATTGTTATAGAATCAAACTATAGTTGCATTTTTAAATATACTATAATTGTGGTTCAATATATGTATGTATATTACTAAATCCAACTATGTTGAAATATCTATAAATGATAATAATGTATACGTTATTAGCATATATAATCATTTAATACAATAATAGCTTCTTTCGCACAACAACAAGCTATATCGGAAAACATGACATTGTTGACGCAACCATGCCGCAACCATATATTTTCGCTGCGTGTCCCGATGAAATCCCAAATAAATTCAATACAAAAACCATGTATGGCAAGTTAGATTCTTCATGCAGTATTAACACTGAAATTTATAAATTGTTGTATATGCCTGATTCTCATTTCAAATGTTTTTTTGGTGTCCGTTGAAAGTGTAGTAAAATATTTCATAAAATAAACGCACAAATCTAAAAACGAAATGTGCTTTAGCATGATTCAATTTATTATAAATAAATGTACATAAGTTTTTTTGAGTAAGACTGTCCATTATATGCTAAAACCGAAGAATTATAATAATGGTTATACTCTCTTCACACAAAATGTCATGTCCGTCCGTTGATTTTCCACATTAAGAACGTATGAATTTTTACAAAAACGATATTAATAGGCAGATTTTGTAAAAAATTTCGTTTCTAAACGTTTCAAATTTGTATGAAAAGTAACGCAAATACCTTTCAAAAGAATTTTTTTCAATACAAATTTCAAAACGCAAAAACCGTTTGTATTTACAAAATCTGACCTTAAATGTAAATTGTTACTTGCTTCTCTTATTTCACACATCAAACTTTTGAAAAATTTTTTCAATTGTTGTTTTTAATTGTTGTTTTCAGCAGTTTAGTGTATAGAGCGTTACGCATTTTTTGTACGCTCCATTACTCAGTTTAGTTATTGAAATTGCATTAACAACATGCACTAAAATAACAACGCAAGGTTTTTATTTCTAAATATTAAAAGTTTTGTGAAGTTTGTTAAATAGTATTATAATGCAAAATTTTTCATCAATGAATCGTATTTTGTATCCAAAAAAATGTATTGAGTGCTATCCATATATTTTTAATATAATTTTAATTTGTTAGTGCAGAATTAAGGAGTTTGTGTTGAAACTCATTGAAGATTATACATCTGAATTGTTTTAAATTAAAAATATGGTGTGTGTGTTCTGAAAAAAAATATTTAATTCGCAAGAAAATGTATTGACCGTTACGATAACAAAATTCTTAAATATAGTTTATCTATAAATTTTAAGACGCTAAAATAAATTAACAGCTGCGGAAGGGTAGAAACGATGTACAGACTAGTATCCGTTTAGAAATTTTTGGATTTGCTTTGAAAAAAAAATTTTTTTGATTCTACTGCACTGTGGGTTGTTATATTTTTGAAGAATTTATTATAGGTCGTATTTTGGTACGAATAATTATTTAAAATTTACACCACTTTTAACATTTTCGATTTTATTAAAATTCATATTATTTGAAAGAAGAGTTAGCTTGCTTTTTGGCTATGTATAAATGTTTGTAACTATTCTGCGGAAAATTTGGTGACAAATGATCCAAAAGTACTCGTCCTATGAATTGAGAAAATGAGACTGGTACCAAAAATAAGGAGTAGGGAATGGTGAAAAAAGACATATTGTGTAAATGGTCAAATATTAACCATTTTCAGTCAATTTAGTTTGTACTCCGGCTAGTATTGGAGTAAACGGCACTGAACAAATTCGGTGCACCTGGATCTAAGACCTATCACATAGTATCTAAATAATACTAATTGTCTCCCTTCAATGAGAGCTTAACTGGTATTTATAACATTGAAATATAAGTTCCCCTGTGATCGAGTGGGTAGTCTACTAGCCTGTCATGCCGGAGATTGTCGGTTCGAATCCCATCAAAGACACCACTTAAAAACAAATTAATCGATAATTACTGCAGAATTTTGGAATAATATTTATATATAATCTATATTATTCTACACCGATTAGGACTCCATAAGATAGTTCAGAGACAAGTTACAAGGTGCATACAAAGTATCAATTAACCCCATCCTAGGCCATCCCCATGTAAAAGTGGCTGGTCCACTTCCTAGGAAGTGTTAGAACTCAGACTGGTCCCTACCACTTGGGGACCGGTCACGTGACTTGTTTTGTGTTAGTTCCATTTACCGTAGGGTATTGTAAAAGCTAAACATTTTTTATTTTTCTGCGTGAGCCCAAGTCAAAATTGAAAAAGAGGTCATTACTTTTAATTTCGTCCTGCGATTATTATAATTTTTTGTTTTTAAAGAGTAGATGTATGGCCCTTTCAAACCCTATACTCATTTTTTAGTGTTTTTTTTTTTGCAAAAAATCATTCTTTGAACAATCGCGAAAGCAAATGTAACGCTCAATACACAAAAATGTAATGTTAAAAATATAATTTTATTTTACGATCCATAAAATGAGAATCACTCATATAATAAATTTATGTGAAATATGAGTAAAAAAAAAACAAGTTTTATTTTATTTCTAATAGATATCATATACGTGGGGATTTGTAGGGATTTTTTAGAATTTGTTTGGGGACAGCAGCTGTTAACTTAAGTTGATTAGTATTTCTTGTATTTCCATTAAAATGTTAATTTGCACGGTGGAGCCAATTTATTGTGATAATTGTTATGCTGTTACAGATCTACAAGCAAACATTAGAAGTGTTTTACATTTTTATCTTTAAAGTGGAACATTTGATTTAATTGTAATCTATACACAGTATGATATTTCGACAATCTAGGTGTATGCAACTATTTCTTTCCATTTTTGGAAAAGAAAAGATAACCATTTTTTTTTTAATGAAAATTATATATTTATGTATAAGCAATAACAGTTTAATTTGAAAATATTCTCAATTAGGTGAACATGTTATACAAACTCACGTAATATCGACTTACTAGGCGGTCATAATTTTACAATTTAGATGGGAAAAATTATTTATCTACACGTTCGTTACACATATTATAAAAATAATAAGAAAAAGTATTAATTTTTATAATAATTGCAAGAAATAATTGAAAGAAATAATTAACGGTAACTTGATATTGTAGAGCCATGTTTATGTAAGCACGAATATTTTCCAAGCGCACAAACATGCGCAATAGTTTTCCTTCGATTTGTATAATAGATGAACACAGTTCTTAGCCAAATATAATTTTCAAGTTAAGTAACGCTGCATAACGTAGTAAAGCTCTAGACCACAGCAAGTCAAATGTTTTTCTCATACAGAAGGAAATATTAATTTCTCCTTAAATAACACTACGCATTTTTTTCAGTTTATAGTAATTTTTAATTTGATATTAATCAACAAATAGTTCGTCTACTTAATATAAATAGAATTGTAAATACATAGCTCAAAAAACTAAAAAACGCTTTATCTACATTGTATGGGCGTGGCACCACCCACATTTTTATAATTAAAACTTATTGTCGGGAGAGCTGCATGTGTTTGCATAGTTTCATAAGAATCGTTTAAGTAGAAGTTGTTGAAAAATTATATTTTCTTTTTGTGGGCATGGCAAAACCCACTTTTCTTAAAATTAAATTGTATTCTCAGAGGAGTTTGATGTGAGTGCAAAGTTTCATAAGAATGGGTTACGTAGAAATAGTTGAAAAATATTTTTTTCATTGTATGGAACTGCCACTTTTTAACCAATAAATGTTACTGTCACGGCAACTTAATATATGGACAAAAACTCATAGAAATCGGTTAATTAGAAGTAGTTAAAAAAGGATATTTTCTTAGTATGGGCGTGGTACTGCCCACTTTTATATCCATTTGATTGTATTATCATGCTAACCTAAAGTGTCGGAAAAGTTTCAAGGTGATGGGACACTATTTGTGTAAGACTCCACGAGAAAAATTTTTTGTAAAACATTTTACCCCTCTAGCTCTTCGTTGTATGGAACCTTTTGTCCCTTTATTAAAGAGAGGAAAACTACTCCCGCTCAGTGGTAACATAGCGGGCTTAAATGTTCCACAAAAATATTTGCCATGAAATTATACTAGAGGTCTGCTCCAGACTTAACTTGAACACTAGAAATCATTCAAAACTGAAAATGTTTAAATATGCTAATTTCGTACTTATTCACAATTGAGGGACTTAAAAGTAAGTGCAAGAAATAAAATTCTGAGTAATTAAGTTTTTTTGTTCCTATGCATTTCATGCCTAATATTTTTGGTTTATAATACATAGCGTTTACTTTAGGTTATCCTATAGGTCTGAATTTTTTTATGTGTTGATATTTGCATATAACTCAACTTCCCCAGTTTTGGTACTTGTACCCCTTTGCTTTTAACCCCCTCAATTAGTACTCGACATACGAAATCTTTTAAGCCCATTCTAACCCTCGAACTCTTCGTTGTATGGGTCTTTTTGTCGCTTTCTTACATAAGGGAGCGGTGATATAGCCGGCTGATATGGTTGATTTTGCTGTGCAGTATAATCTTTTTAGTTTTGCTTCATTCTACCTTTTTTCGTAAACATAAAACACTATAAGCGAATAAAAAAACTGTTAATGTTTGAGTTAAAAATCATTGAATGATTCAGTCGTGTTATTGATGTGACAATTGTCATCATTCACGCGTCTCATTCATCTTCATTTATTTAATTTAAGATAACGCCTCCTTTAAAATTCAATGTAAAAAATCTATATAAATGAAATACCAAGCTGCTTATTAATGATCATGTATAACTATTTGCAATAAAACAACATGAAGATGAAAACAAACAAAAAGTTTGCAAGAAAAACAAACAGTCATTGTTTGCATTGAGTGGTCAATGATTCTGTAGTTTTTGCCAACTATTTGATTTGTATGAATCTGCCTGCTAAAAGTGCAAGTTTTAAAGTCGAAAAAAAGCTGAAAGTTGTGCCTCGTGCAGCAGCAGTTTAGTTCAACGTTACCGCAAACAGGTGCAGTAGCCAGACAAACACTCAAATCATTGTTCAGGCTTAATTCATGCAAGTTTATTTTATTTGTTGTTGCTATTGCTGAGGTTTTCCACTTTAAATCGGTCTTACTCATGAAGTCAGCCTTTAGTGGTGTGTTCACTTTGCTACTTAGCACATACACAAGCAATTTTTGATACATGTGCAGATTGCATGTTTTGCCTGTGTATTGGTGTAAGTGAGTCCAAGAGCAGTTTACCTACCAACCCACTTTTATAGTTTGTTGATCTTATGTCTTTAGTATGACCATCTAGTAGTAGTTGGCTAAAAATATCTAAAGACATACTTACAAATAGCTAACAAAAATAAATATTTTTATTATATCTATCTTTAGTTTTGCAAAAATCTATACAGCTCTATAAAATACTGATTTGATGAATAGCAAGCAGTTAACAATTATTAAAATAACTCAAAGTTGTAAATTAATAAAAAGAATTGAACTGAATAAAAGTTTGATAAAAATTACACAGAGTCTGTAGTATTAAAAATAAAGTCTTTCGGCTCTTCTGAAAAAATTGGTTGGCGATTATTCAAAAAACAACAGAATTAAAATCTATTTTTGTCAAAATTTAGTAATTTTTCACTCTCATTTCAAAGTCTTGACTTTGATTTTTTTTAACGACTACATAAATTGAGATAACTGAAAAAACTTTTTCTGCGTTTTATCAAAAATGGTGTTAAAATTCATAAAATTTTTTTTAACATTTTGGCTATGTTATTACCGAAGATATTGACGAAATGGAGAAAATATCGAGGTCAAAAACCAAAATTCTAAAATTCCAACCCAAATATCTTTGAAAATACTAAAGATATTTTAATAAAATAAGCAGTATTTTCTTTATATATTTATAAACTTTACACCAAGTTTAAACTTATTAAAATCGGTTATTATTTGTAGAAGTTATGAGGCCGACAAGTTTTTTTTATGATCGGAGTAGTCAACTTCGAACCCCCTGTAACTCAACCCGAATTTCAACAGGGTGCTCCAAATTTCAAAACTCTTAAAGCCTATGTCCTCCTTTATGATTTTTACATACATCGTTTCTTAATCGGATAGCAAGTTTCAAAGATACAAATTTATTACCCTTTTTTCCAATAAGAACCACAAAATGCGTCTTCGGCCTGCTGCTTTCGGCGTTATACCATCAGGCGGCCACTTTCGCCTTTACGCCATTGGCGGGCTAGCTTCGGTTGACCACCTTCAGCCGACAACCTTCGGCCGGACACGTTTGGTTTGCTATATCAGACGCCCCGTCATCTTTAACGCCCTTCGACACACTCCGCCTAGTCACCGGACCCGGCGCCATGACCGCCACCAAAAATAAAATTTATAATTTAAAAACAAAAATTTCACGTACCTTGATGACACCAAGTAAACGAAGATAGTAGTTTCAACCTCCAGATAGAAAAGAAGATAATTCGTCAACAAAAACAGCTATCGCCTGGAAGATATTTAGCTCATGCTTAAGCGATATTAGGCGATACTTCTCAAGAATATAGCCGAGACACCTGGTGTTTAACTAAAACACCTTCATTTAGAAAGTGCACCAAGCATTAGCCAAGCAACAAACCGGGTCCTAGTATTCCCAAGAACTCGGACGAAAATCTCCCCTAAATTCCAAAAGTTCCTCGAATTCGCAAAACCTAAGACAAAAACTCCCTAAAATACCAAAAGTTCTTTGAACTCGCAAAAAATCACCCCAAAATCCCAGAACTTCCCCGGAAAATAGCGCCAACACCGAAAACTGTGAAAATATTAAAGCGGCAATACTGAGTACTTAAAAAAATTTAATCTTCGCAGATATGTTATCTTCGTTTTGAGTTGTCGTTACACGTGCATATTTCTTAAGGCCCTTTCACATTATAGTGGTTGGTTGGTTGGTATACGTGGGTGCCTACTGCACGCAAGCAATCAAGTAGAACCAATAAGATTCCGTTTTGACAGACCACTCCACTCGTCAGTATCAACCCATGTAGGTTCGAACCCACATCTCGTATCCGGTTGTAGTTACTAGATCCAACCCGTCGCATTGAGATGCCTAACCAGGTCACCTAGACCAATTTCTGCTAGCTCTGATAGATCGTCTAGTATATTGCTGCCCAACAATTTGTGTCTCGAGAGTTGCAAGGCCGGGCACTCGTAAAGAAAGTGTAAAACTTTTTCTTCTTTACTTTGATCCCGGCAGCCACGGCAGATCTCATTGTAGTAAAGGCCTATCCTGCTAGCGTGTCTGCCAATCGCCCTGTGCCCCGTCACTACTGCGACGAGCTTCTAGATGTCCCTATACTGAAAATAATCCATGCAACATTTTACGAAAAAAAATTTTCGTAGTTACTTTTGTCGTATTATATACGAAAATTTCGTATATAATACTTCGTTTTTCGCCTGGATTTAAAGGCAGGCTTTTTTAGTTTGAGAGAGAGAGAGAGGAGGTGAGTAGCTAGCGGGGTAAGAAAAAAGACACAAATTGAAGTTTGAGGGGGTTTTTGTTATTTCTCTTCGTCATTTTTGTACTCTCAGCATGAAGCATGTATGTATATAATCGTCAAAAAGGCATAGATAAAAAGTCTGTAATGTAAATGTGTGTGACTTTTCGTAGGGGATTTAAAAGAAAATTGTCTCAAAAAAAAACCCCAGACTAAAAAGCCAAATTGTGAAAATGCACTTAGAAAATTTCTTAAAACTGACGAATACCATAATACTGTAAAATTGCGTTATGTATTATTTGACAGATCATAACATTTTGTTTTCACACTGTTGGATTTTTACTGAAGATTTGAGGTTTTGACAACTATTAATACTAATGGCCCTTTTCATAATGTATGATTAAAAGTTTACGTAGACTTTAACGGCAACTTCGGCATACAAATCTTGCCGTTAAAGTCCAGGGTAACTTTTAATCGTACATTGTGAAAAGGGCCGTAAATCTAATAGTCCGAGTGGCGCCTTACCAGTATTCGTTAACCGTGTTTGTTACAAGTATTTTTTCATTAAACAATTTTTTTACTCCCAGCAGATAAGACATTTATATGCTGCATATCATATGCACAACGTGTCATAAGGAACTTCGTTCCAATAATGACTTAATAAAGTAAAGTGAAGAATTTTAGTACGGAAAACAAATATTTTAGAAAATATGCAAACTTTTGAAAAGTGTCTTTTGAAATGTGCCTTTTAAAAATTACCTTTTATAAAAGTACATTTTAAAAATAAGTACCTTTTAATAATTTTTTAATTAACTATTTGCTTGTTTTTTTAACATTTTGAACAAATAACTCTTTGAAGACTCTGCACTCTTGCAGATTCATTTATTTTCGTGAGTTTGACTTGCTGTTAAAATATCTGTGGTATTTTTTTAAGACTGTATTAATCATATACCAATATTTTCTTGTTGTATTAAATCTGGCGCTTAATTTTTTAATTTTTTTCCTTTTTATATATTTAGCTTTTAGCTGAAAATCAAAGCTGTTACCAATCTTTAGCCAACAGCTGTTTTGCACATGGCTGCAAGTAGGCATAAGTTGTAAAATTGTGGAAAATGTTACTTTGTTTGCTTGCAAAATAATTACCAAATAAACAATTTTGTATTTTTACAGGCACTTTTCTTTATATATTTTTGCTAACAAATTTGGCTAACTAAACATGTTTAGCAGGCATTAACACTTCTACACTCATTACTGAAATACATTGCGATTTTTTCTGCAGCTTGAATTTATTTATTTTTCTATTTTGATGCTACCCTGTCTCTTGTAAGTCTTGTACATAAAAATGTTTACACACTAAAAAGTTGAGATATTTTGTAATTTTATTTACTTTTCTTCTACTTGTAGATACATACATACATATACAACTTGTAAGTAGAAATAGAAGTTGCTGAAATAATATGTTAATTTGTTCATTACATAAAAGAGACTTTATTCTCTTTACCAGTTTTTCGTTCATTGCCTCTGTTCCCCCAATGTCCTAAAATTGTAGATTTTTAAGAAAGCAATTATTTTTTGTCTGCCGTTAAGTCACTTTGCGTGTGAGTTGCATTTGGATTATAATAAACTATCCAAGAAAGTCTATTGCAGTTGCAATTGTGTGTGTTGCAGTAGAGTTGTAAATAAAAAAAAATAGTTTGTAATATTTCAATTTGGTTTTAATTTCATTTATTTCGTGTTTTTATGTTTTCAATTTATTTCTTTCGCTGTTGCAAATAAATACTGGTATCTTTGGTTGGTTATTTTGTAATTGTTTAAATTAGGGAATACGAATATTCGCATGAGGCTGCATGATTTTGAAAGTGTTAATGCTGGAGGTGTTTCTAAAGAAATTGTGATTTTTGGTGAGTGGGTTGAAATGTGTTATATAACTTTTTCAATATAGTCTTTTTTGGAAAAGAAAATCTTTAAGTTGACAATTCTGTTTTCTAAGACGGTATCGGTTGCTTTATAGATCCGTTCACGTTGGACTATGCAGGGAGCAGTACAAGAATATGATTAGTAATTTGTTTGTAATGTGGCTGTATGAGAGCGGAGAAACATGCTGCACAGTAGGGACGGGCAAAAATATTGATATATCTATATCTTATTAAAAATATATCGATATATATCGTTGATATTTTTAATTTCGATATATCGATATTTATTTCCAAATATATCGACAGTATCAAATTGGATATTTTTTTAGCTTTGGTTTTCATTTTCGCGCAATTTTTAAAAACATTTCGGCACAGTCTTCATAAAATAGAATAATACTAACAAAATCTTTTGTTTTATTTATAATATTTTGTCTATTCGAAAAATTGTCATTCTTTGAATGTAATTTTGTTGATGTATGTATGTTGCATGAAATATTGGTGGAACAGCTTAAATATTTATAAGAAAGGTGTTTTTTTTGTTTTATTAAAAAAATTGGGGACTACGTATAAATTATCATTGTTGAAAAAATATCGATATTTCGATATATCGATATTTTTATTCCATATATATCGATGACGATCGATATATCAAAATATATCGATATCGATGTATATAGATATATATTATTCGCTTGCCCATCCCTTCTACACAGTGCGCGATAAAATTAATGTACTGACAGAAAATATTTGAGGAACGAGTAATGAATACAATTTTTTAATTGGTATCGTCCTACTACTACATTTGTGTTTGATATTTTTATAATGTGGTCCATTACACTATGCAACAATATGAAACTTTTGTCATGAACTTTGATCACCACTATATTTTTTGTTTGTTCCCTAATAACCAAAACCGACATTTAAAATTATATGAATACGTTTTTTTATATTTTTTTAAACTTTGGGATTTTTCAAGAGGCTGCTACACTGATTTCATCATAACTTAGTCCAATTTAATTACAAAAAAGCACTAGAAAATTTTAAATAAAATTAGTTTTTAGCCGTTCAAATATAATTTTTATATATTCAATGATTTCGGAATTATTGAGGTTTGAATAATTTCATTTGCGATATTTTGGTTTTACGTTTCTTAACGTTTTTTTTTCGCTTTTTGACGATATTTCTAGATTTAGCGACTAATTTTAGTTTTGGCGCTTTTTTCCGTTAGAGGACTTTTTTTCGGTTTTTGGTGATTTTTTTAGTTTTAGCGATCTTTTATTTTTGTTGTGGCACTTTCTTTCGTTTTTGGTGATTTTTATAGTTTTTGCTTGTCTTTCGTTTTGGCGATTTGTTTTCATTTTTGGCGATTTTCTTGGGTTTTTGATGACATTTTTAGTTTTAGCGATTTCTTTAAGTTTAGTGCTTTTCCTACGACTTTTTAATATTTTTTGGCGATCTTTTTATTTTAGGTGATTTTCCCCGTTTTAGCGATTTTTTTACTCTTGGTGTACTTTCGGTTTTTTTTTGTTTTGGCGCTTTTTTCATTTTGCTGATTTTTTCCTTTTTGTTTTGCGATTTTTCGTTTTTTGGCGATTTTTTTAGTGTTAGCGGTTTTTTGGCTTTGCGTTTTTTTTTTGTTTAACGTTTTTTCACTTTTTGTCGGTATTTTTACTTTTAAAGATTCATTTTAGTTTTGGAGATTTTTTTAGTTTTGGCGCTTTTTTCCGTTAGAGAATTTTTTTCTGTTTTTGGAGATTTTTTTAGTTTTAGCGATCTTTTATTTTTGTTTTGGCACTTTCTTTCATTTTGGTGATTTATATAGTTTTGACGCTTTTTGTTTTTGCTTTTCTTTCGTTTTGGCGATTTGTTTCCATTTTTGGCGATTTTCTTCGGTTTTTGATGACATTTTTAGTTTTAGCGATTTCTTTAAATTTAGTGCTTTTTTACGACTTTTTCGGTAATTGGGATTTTTTTAGTTTTTTTTCGACCTTTTTAGTTTTGGTGATTTTCCGCGTCTTAGCGATTTTTTACTCTTGGTGTTTTTTTCCTCTAAGCGCTTTTTTCATTTTGGCGATTTTTCATTTTGACATTTTTTTAAATTTTAGTTTTGCTTTTTTTTAATTTCAAGAGTTTGCCTCTTACGGTTTCCAAGCTACAGCAAATTTTCTAAATTATATAGTCAAAATTACATTAACTGATACAACACTCTTTAATTTTTATTGTTTTAGTGTAGTGTAGTCTGTATAATAATACACTAATTTTGAAAATTTCAAGTGTCTACACTCTAAAACACTTTTGTTGAAAATTAGGTCGATAATAGTCGGCAACACTTTACAGATTGTTATCGACCTAAAATTACACACGTATTATTTTTGAATAAAATGTTTGTACTAAAAAAACGATTTATACTTTATGTTACATTTTTTCGTCTTGGACTAAATATGTTTAACTTGAAAGGCTTTTGCTTTAATAAAATAACTACAAAATCGATGTAATTTTAGACAAGGGGAAATTTTCAACACAAATTTAGACACTATATGATCGTAAATTTGAAGTAATGTTTTAGAGTGTATATAAGTGTTATATTAATTAAATTAGTATTTCAAAATGTTTCGGTGCTCGCTTTAGAACACTCTTTAATTTTACCTGACATATATTTGTTGTTGTAGTGGCCAAAGTTTTAAATATTTTGTAAAAATTTTAGAGACAGACGAAAGGACGGACGGACAAACTGTGTAGCGAAAATAATAGGGATCCTTTACACTTTTGGTGTATGGAACTCTAAAAATGCTAACATTTTTGTAATTTTTCTTGTTGCATAGTGTTATTTACTAGCTGTTTTATCTATACGTAGATAGTAGTCTGAAATTTCAAGTTTTTGGGTTAACTTTTTGTCTTGTTCAATTTGTCATTAAGTCGCAGAACAATAGAAAAATTTAAAGCCAAGATAAAGAAACAAGATTAAATGAGCTTTACAAATATTTATAATGACGCGATATTTTCTACTTCAGCAGAACCATTCACGACTGAATGATGGAAGGCCAATATACGTAGAACGCAACTGCGGATGGCGATCAGCTGTGGACATTTCTGCTTAAAATTGTTTTGTCGCAGTATTCAAATTAACGCTGAAAGTAAACTACTTTTTTAATGTTCAGACAAGAAATAAGAAATAAATTATATTATATTATAAAAGCGAACACGTTTTTTCAATAAAACTAAATTTATTATATTTAAATACAATAATATATAATTTAGTATATATTTAATCAAATAAACAAAGCTACGATATTGATATTCCTTAAGTAGCCTAGAAAACAAGTTAAATGTATAGCAAGCTTAGCGCACGGGAGCTTTTCACAGCATTCCCAAACTTAATACGAATAGTTTGTGAAGTAATCGAATTTTTGTATGAGTATTTTTTGTAAACAAACCAAATTGTTAAGAACTTGTTATGCTAATGCCGAACGCGGCTGCAAGCCGTTAATTTGCCTTCTACCTTAAAAGTCCATGTAAATCAAATCTCTTGGCTGATATAGAAACTGTTAAAACTATTCATCTTAAAAACTAATCTAGGCTATAATATTAAGGGTTTTTATTAATAATTGCGCACACACATTTACACGTGACTTAATGTTACTCGATATATGAGTGCATGTTTAGTTTAAAAGCTTTTATCTATAATTTTTTTTATGGTCTCATAAATTAATCTAATTAAATGTAAAGCCATGCTAATGTAATATTTTGCCTTTTGGTTTGTTTTCCTGTTTGAAACAAACTCCTCATTCAAGTTATGTTAAGTGACAATGAGAAGATTTAGTAAAGTTCACTATATGCCAAGTTAAACATGGTAATAAATTGTTGAATTTTTTTACTTTACAACGTATGCATAAACCTTCAAGAAAATCTTTTTGTTAATTTATGCATACGACAAAATTATCTAAATTTAATTAAAAACGACCTTAATAAAAAAAAACTGTTGTAGTTTTTTTTTTGCTTTTGTTTGAATATAATTTTTTGTTAAATGACTGACAAACAAACAAAATAGACTTGTTTGAACTATATTTAAATACAGAAAAAAAGTTTGAATTAACTTTTGTGCTCAGTTCATGATTTTGGTTACTTTGTACCGGTGTACATTCAAGCTAAAATCCAAAAATGGTTTGAAATGAAAAACTTATACTTTTTCCTTTTCATTAGGTAGAGAAGAAGATAAATTAAATAATAAACAAATAAATGTTTTTTTTATGTGAACAAGTGTCAACTCAGTTGACAACAAACAGAGCATATAATACAAAGACTACAAAATATTTAGTAAACAAATCATTTAGCTTTATAAACAGCAATAAATTTTTTGTTTAACGAACAATAATTATAATTTTTCATTGCTTTGTGAGCACACACACATAAATTCAAAATATATTTAAAGTTTAAAAAAATAAGTCAAGTTCAATTTCTAGCAAATTTACTTTTAAACTTTTAGATGCTCCATTTAAATGTTTGTTTATATGTCTCTAAATTGGTTGAAATTATAAAATAAATGCTTTTGTGTTTTTTTATCCGCATGAACTAAGCTTTAAATATGACATGATTTACAATGTCATTTAGTTAATTTTAACACAAACATCCATTTATACAAAAGTGTACATGTCAAAATATCATAAAATAACAGAAAATATTTGTAATAAATTTAGTGTCATAAAGTGCAATTGTCACTTTATTTTGTTGTTAACTATAAAAAAATATTTTTAGAGCAAAATCATAAAAAAGTCGATACATATATGTTCAAGTTTTTTGCTTAAGTCTTTTGTTTTATCTCAAGCTTTCTTCAGTGTGGCGAGCCCCTGCTGATTGTTTTTACTGCCTTTAATGGGTTGTTGCAATTCTAACCAATAAGATTGGTTAGATTTACCAATACATATTTTATTCTGGGAGTACATTTTTATATTATGTGGAGGGGAAATAATGAGCCCAAAACTTTAATCACTGCAGTCTTTTTGTATTTTGGTCCCTAAACTGCATTTCTGTCAAAAACTAAGTTAAATTGATTTATGTTTCCACATGAAAAAGCTCCAAGTATAAAAATTGTATACACCAGTTTTCTTTGCTTACCTGATCCCATAAATCTCAAAATTTGTTTGTACATATCCTCTCTATCATTCCAAACTATCTAATATGCTAAATTCGTTTTGTTTTGATGCGCTGTCTTCGTACTCCAATTTATACGAAAAGCCTCGTTTTAAAAATGCTGAAACTCTCATAAAGGATTGATAACTCAATAAGAAATATGCTAAACTGGGCACTTTTTAAAAGAGAAGTAACACAATCAGGCAATTAATGCCTACCAGTTAATTAATTAATGTGTTTCCTTCTTTAGGAAAGGGATAGTGTAGAAATGACAGGTGGTGAAGGTGGAGAGAGAGAGAAAGCTTAACCAATTTACAACGCTGCTATTGCGCGTTCTTTCTGGTGTCAAGTAGAGGCATTGAGTTGTTTTTCTAAGCTGTACAGCCATTTTATTAGTTCTTTCACTTCGCCGACAATTCTGCTACAATACCGACGAAGGAGGGTGATGTAAAGTGCATTATGATATGCTAGTATTAATCACTGCCGGTACTGCCAAAGTAATCACTGCTATGACTTCATCACTTTAACAGTCCAACAACAACCAACACAATAACACACCAATGAACATGAGAAAAATGCATGATGTTGTTGACTTGCCTGAAAGTAGTCTTAAACTCAAGACCTCAGGGTTTGTGGTCAAACGCGCTAACTACTCAGCCAACAGCACCCTACTTTTAGGAATAAGCTGCCTTTAAATTCACAATTGACGCGTTTTTGCGCTTTTCTGATAAATAAAAATTTGCATATTGGATAGTTTGACGTGGTAGGGACGATATGACAATTTAGGCTCATAATATTCCATAAAAAATTATAAACTAAAAATATGTCACACCATAAACCTGATTAGAACATTTCATATGAAAGAAAATAGGATGTTATGGAATTAATAAACATATTCTTAGCTACTAATGAGAAAATTAAATATAATCATTATTAAATAAATACTTAGTAGATAAAAACTATTTACATATTTACATATACTACATCACATTTGTCAAGCCAAAAATATTCCGCTTCGAAGCTGCTGTTACTTATTTTTCACTTACAGAAAAAATCCCTTAAAATTCTAAATAATTAACACTACAATATAATGCAAGATTTACAAAAGCAATAAAAAATAATTATAAATTAATATTTAAACAACAAACGGAAATGGAAAAAAACTTAAATATTGAAACAAAAAGATGGTTCGCTTAAAAATCATTTAAGCAGCTCTTAACCTTCCTATTACACGCCTTAAAGAAAGCTGACATTAACAAATCAATTCCATCTGAGTGTTTAAAGCTCAAAATGAACTTGTCAATTTGTAATCAATCAGTCATTTATGTTGACAATCAACAACAAATTAACTTGAATTTTAAAGATTGATGAACAATTAAAGCTTCGAGGGCTACAATAAATCTAATTTATTGTTTGCAATTGAATAATTTATTTTGTTCTTTTGTTAACAACTATCTACATGGAATTCCCCGTTCAACGGAAAATTCGTAAATAAACAAATAAATTTAAATATTTGCATTTAAAATATTTTATAATGTTTGCCATTTGTCTAACATTTGTTAGCTAATAAATGTTAATTGATTTGGTCATATTTCTAATCATAGTTCGTTGTTAATAAGAATCTTAATTTAAATATTTATGCCGTTAAACGAGTACAACGTGTGAGATTGGTTGCAAAAATTATAAACTGAGCCGAGAAATCGTGATTCTTTAATCATCGCGAAAAGCGTTGAATATTTTGTCGTAAATAATGAAAATAGGTGACAACAAATTACATTAATTTATAGTTTCTTATAATAATTATAATTGTTAAGCAGCCCGCCCTTTTATTAATTAAAATAAAATCTATTGTGTCTGTAAGTTGTAGGCATTTTTTTATTTTAATAAAATTCTTGTTAATTAGACAATTTTATATGCAATATTAATGTAACTGCTTTAGTATAAATTAGAATTATATAATAGTCATAAATTACATCAATAGTAAGATAATTATTTATATTTCCTATAAATAAAATTTCCCTTAATATCCCAGCAAAAGCTTTGCTTATTGGTAGACAAAAAAGCTTATGAGGGCTTAAGTCGTAACTACTTATAATTTGACTCGATAGCTACTTATTTTTGTTTGAGAAGTTCAAAAAATAAGGGGTACTTACCCCTTACAAACGTACTTACTTTGCAATCTACTTACTTAGCAATTAACTAGTTATTATATGACTTACTTGAAGCTAAAAAATAAAACAAATCAAAATTAAAATTTTTTGCATGCACACTATATATTATTTATATTTCTTCACACTTTTTTTGACCCGGATGGGATACGAACCGTGCTCTTTCAGACTTGAAGCCATAGCAAAGGGGTACAAGTGTAAAAAAGAAAATTCTGTGTAATTAAGCTTTAAAGTTGTTTGTTGCTACACATTTCTTACATAATATATTTGGATTTTAATACATACGTACCGTCTTTTGAGGTCATTTTGTACATTGATAGATATTAATGCTGATTCCTGTATATAACTAATTTTTTATAGTTTTGGAACCTGTACACCTTTGCTTTTCACCCCCTCCGATGTAAGCGCCAAAAGTTAGTTTTCATATACAAACATATGTTAACTTAAAAAGTGTCTGTCTACTTAGTTTATTACAATATAACAATAAGTTATAACTACTTTCAGATAATGCAATAAATGCGTACTAATTTTACTAATGACTATACTAATATATTTGTTATTGTAAAATTTGCCAAATAACATTTAGATGTGTTAAAGAAGACACTTTTTAAAAAATGTATCAGAAATTGCACTTCCAAATGTTTGCAGGGTACACACATGTCTTCTATAAGCGCATGTATTAGTACTCACCAGTGATGCCATTAGGATACGAAAGATACATTTTTCGTATCTTTTGATGACTTTCCGTATCATGTATAATCCTGACATTTTTCGTATCTTTTGAATCTGTACGCACAATGTACAGAAATAAAATATTAAACTTTCCGTCTCTGACAAAGTTTTTTAAAGTTATAATTTCGTTATGAATACTAAAAAACGCCTTTACTCGCATATTAATTTTTACAAAAATTAATTTGTTTTGACAACATCCAAAGATAGTTACATATCGAACCCTTAGCGACATTTTGTAAGAAACTAATTTTTTTAATGAAATCAAAATTTTGTGAGCCTACCCATAGTTTAAAATCATT
Source organism: Panzeria rudis (assembly GCA_956483635.1). NCBI lineage: Eukaryota > Metazoa > Arthropoda > Insecta > Diptera > Tachinidae > Panzeria > Panzeria rudis. Next base: position 156,360,885 of record OY101448.1, on the reverse strand, counting down.
AAAATGTAAAATTTGCTAACTTTTAAAATACAGGCTATAACATTTGATCGTAAGCGACAGTTTATGAATATAAATCATGTTTAAATATAATAAGAAACCCTTCTCCTGAAAAATTTAATTTTTTTCGCTTACGATCATTTGGCGCTAAGGGGTCGATATAATTAATTTTAAAGTTTGCTTACTGTATTTTTAAAAATTACATACCTAATATATATGATATCATTTTCTTTACAATATTCATTAAATATGAAATAAAAATGTTATGTTAATATATCAACCCCTTTGCGCGAAATGATCGTAAGCGACATTTTGTAAAAAGCTAATTTTTTTATTGAAATCAAAATTTTATGATTTTTTTACTTATAAATCGTAAAAATATCAACATTTTTGATAACTTTTGAAATACAGGCTATAAAATTCTATCGTAAGCGAGAGTTTATGAATATAAATCGTGTTTAAATACAATAAAAAAACCGTCCTCCTGAAAAATAAAATTTTTGTCGCTTGCGATCATTTAGCGCTAAGGCGTCGATATGTTAAACGTTAAAAACTGATTTTAGAATTTTTTTCAAAATGTATCTTTTTGGGAAAAAATTTATCTCTTTGGAAACTAAAATGTATCTTTCTCGAAATTTCACTGGCAACGCTGGTACCCACCAAAAACTACTGCTTCGGCCGAAGCAGGTTTATAAGCGAGAGAAGCTAGTTTTGTTATTTCTACTGCTTCACAAAGCGCTTCGAGCATGCATGATTTTTGTTCGCGATGTCCCACTTAGGAGCTCTTGCTTTTGATATAAGACAGCGACTCTTTCGAAGCATCGAAAATGCTCTAAAATCATGTCTCATTTTATCACCGTTAAACTACAGACAAAACACACAATTTGTTTTGTCTATTATTATTATTATTATTATTATTATAAATGTCTCTCTTCCATGCAATAGGTGAGAAATGTAGAAAAAGAGCATACTTTAAATTGGTTTTGAGTTTTCAAATGTGTTAGTATATGCATGAAACAATGCTACTGAATATGATTTTATTTATTTTGGAGTTCGATCTTCGTAATTATAACTACTGAGAGATCTCTGTCTTCTTTTTGAGCATCGCATTTGCAAGGCATGAAAGTTTTTTGCTGCTTCCAGAAACATGATATCTTTTGCAGGGTAGCAACTTTGAACGGTCATAGGCTCCGAAAATACTGAACCAATTATAGAAAAATATATATTATGCCTTCTATCAATAAATATCTTTAAAAAATCGGCTGTCTAATGTGAGCTAAGATGCATTAAAAAAATGATTTCGGCTTTTAATTATAAAGATTATTGATTAAAAAATATATTTAAACAGACTTCAAAAAAGGAAGAAATCACCATTTATAGATCGAGTTGGAAATTTTTTATGTCATATGAGAAGTTATACTTACAAATTGGTTTCGTTGGTTCATTTTTGTATTTTGGAATGGATGTCCGTCTACAGGCCGGAGCACTCGTTTGGTTTAAGAAAGTGGGCAGTTCCCCGCCTATGAAAAGTATTTATAGCAAATGCCTTGCTTTTTAGTCAGTTTTTTTTGCGAGAATTATTTAAGTTTTGTCTCTGTTTATCAGTTTATTTTAAATAAACTAATAAGCGACTGCCTAATATGTAGTAATTTTATGATTTTGCTATAATAAATAATTAAAAATAAAACACTTGTTTTTTTATTCGTCAGTTAAATATTTGCAACTAATTAAGAAGTAATTAAGTTCACACCTACAATAATTTATTAAACAATTTACGTACATTTAATATTAATAAAGAAATTAGCATATATAAAATTATAATATAAAACAAGACTTTAATTTAAATTGAAATATATTAGAGATGGGCACCTCAGGCATTATTGGCCGGAATAATAAATGATCCGCAGATCTTAAATATCACATTCCTTCAATCAGCTGGAAAAGAAAGAGTACCAGTAAAACTCTACCGTGAATGTTTTCTTATCTATCTCATAATAAATATTTTCTACGTATTAAAGGTGTGCGCATTGCCATTAAAAATGTACATTATAGTATTTGTTCAAGCGCAAATATTGTGTGTAGTTGTAATTCTAATTGAGTGTAAAGAAAATATAGAGAACAATGAAACAACAATGCATAAATTCATTGTACAAAAGTTCAATCGACACTTGTGTCGACTGTACAATAAAAATCGTGTACAATTCAATATGGACATAATTTCACAAGTCTTTAAACAAATACACAGACTTCTTAAGCTTTTTTTTGCTTTTCTGCATAATAAAATACAAATTACAAACACACATACATATTATATTTTTTTAGAAAAACAAATAAAAACGTTTCTGGATTTATTTGTTTCTTGTTTCACGCATTTGTCACAGTTGAGATTTGCTTCGACACAACAATTAACATTGCCGTTGGTCGGCATTGTTGTTGTGTGCTTTCATAAAAGGGAATAACAATTTTATTTTCTCATGAAATCAAATCAAAAGCAACAAAAGGAGAGAACCATTCTATTATGTACATTATGAATACTTCACAAACTGAAGTTTTGTGCTCACATTTAGTACGAATTCATATGTAACTTCCAGACGTGAGCACTAATATTTAAATATTGTAATTAAGTGCATATGCAATCACATAATTACTCCTAATTGTAATTGAAACCTTTCAATTTCAATTTAATTTTATTTTAGTTGAAATTTGGAATAAAAATAATTACATTTAAAAGTAATTGGGACAAAAAAATATCAATTACAATTAGGTAATTGTAAGTGAATAAAATCAATTACAATTACAAGTAATGGGAATTAAGAAAACAATTACAATTGCATGCAGTAATTCCTTTTTTATTATTATTCAATTATATATAATAAGAAATTTGAAAAATTATAACAACAATTCAGTTTGCATAATTAAATAATTAGTTACATATCGTTAACTAAAAGGCAAAGCGGCCTCTTTATCAGTACTGATCCTTTCTGATAGTGTGATGATTAGATATTTTAATATTTCTCTCTTTCAAACTAAACTTAGAAATCCATCGGATAACAATAAAAGTATTTATAAGGCAAAATGAAAAATAAAATTCAAGTTAAACATATATGAAGTGTGTTTGAAGTCTACTGACGATTTGGTAAAGCACCAATGAAATGTTGCATATAGACAATGCTTAAACACCAGCAAATAAATTTAATTTAGAAATAAACTTATAGAGTTAAAAGAAAATTACACATAAATGTTAAAAATGGAGATTTTCTCCTAAAAGTTCAAAAGTTACTAGCAAATGTAAAACTTGAATTTTCACTGTTTCCCATATACATATATGCCATACTAAAATAATGGCGCAAAGATTTGCTACCCTTCCTCTAGACTCATTTGAAATCTATAAAAATCAGAAGTCTCGCTTAAAAGTTACAAAATAATTTAAAATTTTTTCTCTAACTCCCCCACTGTGCAGCATATGTAAGTTTTAAATATAATTTTTATTTGAGTGTTTTTATTGGAATCGCTTTATAAACTTTATTAATACATTTAAAAACAAACCAATAACACAAACCTACAATACTGTTCTTATGAAGCGTACAGTGCTAATATCATTTATTTCATACTCGTATTTAGCAAGTCATGTTTAAAAGACAAAAAACTTAAATTGTTCAATATTTTAATATACAAATATCAATCGTCAATTACAACGTATAATTAATTGTTTTCAATAATAATTTTGTGTAAAACGTTAAATAGAATATCAATAATAAAAAAAGCATTTTGTCTAATTAAAATGCATTTAATAGAAAGTCATTATCAGATTTGATGTAATTAAATTTAATATCACACAATTAAATTGTTTGTTTGTATGTATGTCTTTCAAAAATTTTGAACAAAAAACATTTCATTCAGTCGTTTCCGTTAACGTGATTTTATTTTTGTGTGCAACAAATACATACATACACATGTATGTACATAAATTTATGAAAAAAATCACATCATATTGAGTTTTACCCAATGTCTGTAACCAAATCCTGCCCCTAGAGAGTTTACAATAAAATAACTTCCATTTTGGAGAAACTATGTCAAACTGTTCACCTTAATATTGTTTAAATTTAGAGAGAAAAAAACTGTTTTTGCAAAAAAAATAACAATACACAATTTTCCTCAGCTTTGAATTGGTGTTATTGTAGGAAAGGTATAAAAAAGTGAAGACGGTGCAATAAAATTAATCAGCTTATTTGATAGCATTTGATGTTTTATTTTACCGTTGATTTTTACTTTCAGTACAGGCAAGTACCACGAATTCGGTTTTAGGAGACAACATAGCACGATTGAACAAACACATAGACTCGTGAACGTGGTTAGAAAAACCTTCGAAGAAAAGAAATATTGTTCTGCGCTCTTCATCGATGTTTCTCAGGCATTTGATAAAGTATGACACGAAGGTTTAATACATAAACTAAAGCAAAACCTACCCGAAAACATCCTTAAACTTTTAGAAAGATACTTAACTGAGCGAAAATTTATTGTTAAAGAAGGTAATTTTCTAAGCCCTCCGCAACCGATTGAAGCCGGAGTTCCTCAAGGCAGCATCCTCGGTCCTGTATTATATCTGATATATGCCTCTGACTTGCCGGTATGCAGTAACATACACATATCAACATTCGCTGATGATACAGCTTTTCTAAGTGTTCCAAAAGCCGTCAAGAAGCCACCCGCAATTTGCTAGATTATATACCCCAGATGGAACAATGGCTAAAACAATGGCAGATAAAAATTAACGAACAAAAATGTCTACACATTACTTTTACATTGTGCAGAGAAGCCTGCCCACTTATACAAATAAATAACCAAACTATACTTCAACACACTGAAGTAAAATATCTCGGTGTTCATCTTGATCGACGTCTAACATGGAAGTCACACATAAATGCAAAGGTGACCCAAATGAAATTAAAAGCAGCTCAAATGAATTGGCTCATTGGAAGGAACTCTACTCTAAGCATAGATTGTAAACTTCTTCTATGCAGCTCCATTCTAAAACCAATATGGTCCTACGGAATCCAGTTATGGGGCACTGCCTCGGCATCAAATGTAGATAAAATTCAAAGGCAACAAAATAAAATACTCCGTACGATTACAGCAGCCCCATGGCATGTCAGAAACAAGCGAATTCATAAAGAGCTAGATGTGCCACTGGTTAAGGCAGTGTTTTCTAAACACGTGATAAGCTACATAAAAAAGCTTGAGTTGCACCTAAATCACCTACCCCGAAACATTATTAACTTTAGAGGCCACACTCGACTTAGAAGGAGGGACACTTGCTTTCAGCCGAACACGAGAGACGTAAACAACCAAAGAGCCAACCGCTGAAACAAATATTTTTGTCTGGCATTGGCTGGACTTAAAAATTAAAATTTTAGAGTTAAGATTTGATTACTTATTATTAGTTAAATTTTATTGGAGATACAATAAATAAATATAACCGAAAAAAATTAATTAATTAAAGTTGCATTATATATTGGCTGGCCTCAATAAAATTATGTACACTCTAAAACATTACTTCAAATTTACGTTCATATATTGTCTAAATTTGTGTTAAAAATTTCTCCTTGTCTAAAATTACATAGATTTTGTAGTTATTTTATTAAAGAAAAACTATTCAAATTAAACATATTTAATCCAAGTGGAAAAAATGTAACATAAAGTATAGTACGGCTATGGCTGAATGAAAGATACGTCAGACTATCAGTCAGTAGGTCGCGGTTCGAACCTGCATGCAGTCAATCGCTTTGTTTTAGTAAAAACATTTTGTTCAAAAATAATGCGTGTGTAATTTTAGGTCGATAATAATCTGTAAAGTGTTGCCGACTATTATCGACCTAATTTTCAACAAAAGTGTTTTAGAGTGTACATACAGCTAGAACAGAGACGATTTTGTCGTCTGTAAATATTTTTTGTGACTGAAAAATATCAAAGTAAACTTCTTTTGTAAATAAGGTGAAACTAATGCGATTTATCAGGTTATTCACACATTCCGATTGGAATCGTTCATTTTAGTATTTTAACTGCTTAAGATTACGTTTATTTTGTATTTCGATTTTACAGCGACAAAGATATCATATCTTAAGCAGCAAGTTTTATTGCGCGCAAAGCTTACATTAAAACTTGTTTATTAAATTGAATAGCTTTCGAGTTGTTATCCCACTAATCGACCTATTACCCCTGTCGTCCACAAACTTCAAAAAAGTTTAGGTAAAAAGTCTTTGTGTACAAAGATTTTCTCGTTAGCTGCAAACTCTACGATGACCAGGCCTTGAATAAATAAAGATTTTTGAATTTTGTTAATCGATTTCTCGTATAGCTTTAGATAACAAATTTACAAATATTATGCGAATAATCGTCAAAAATTATTCGAATAATTTTTTATCCTAAATGTGAAACATTTTTGCATCAGAATACAAATAAAAATATACTCGCATAATTTTTGTATGTCTATTCAAATAAGTTTTATTCAAGAATACGAAAAATTTTCATTCGATTAATCGAATAATTTTTATTCGAGTATTCAAAAAATTTTTATTCGACTATTTGAGTAGTTTTTATAACTTTTAGTCGAGTATTCAAATGGTTTTTATTCGAATCATAACGATACTCAACTGGTATAACTAAAATTAGTGAATGTTAAACGAAGGAAGCAAGAATTCGATTTTCGACTTTTCGATCAACCATTTTCAATTATGATTAATTAGCTGATTAATCGTAGGTAAAAATCGATTGTTTTGTAGTCGGGTTTTATATGTTTGTATTTTTTTTATTATTAGATTAAATTTGCACGATAAAATATTTCATGAAATTTGTGGCATTACACTTTATTTGCTAATAGAATGGACTGGAAATCAAGTTGGGCTGAAAAAGTGGTATGATATAAAATTTCATGTGGTTTTTGTAAATTTTCTTCACCAAATTAGTTTTTCCCCACTTGCAACAAGCAACTAAGAAAAGTTTCATGAAGAAAATTTCATGAAATAAATTTAGTATTAGTTTCTTTTTTCGTTTTATTTCTAAAACTAAATTTACACGATGAAATATTAGTGGAAACTTTTTTATTTGCTTTTTAATTGCAAGTGTTCAAAAGCAAATAGAGTAAAGAAAATTTACCAAAGCCATCTAAAAATGGGTTTTTATTTAGTTTTTCCTTTTTCTTGTTAAATAACTAAAACTCGAGAAACGCCTCTTCTATTTTGAACCATAGAAATCTACCAAATGTATATAATTCACGAAACCTTTCTTTCTAAACTTCACCGTTTGCTCGTTTTTCTAATTTCGATTAATCGGAGCCAAAAATCGATTTCAGTATAAAGCTGACAACTAAAAATCGATTACAAAAAATAACGTTTTTTGGCATTGAAAATCGATTTTTGATTGCAATCGAAATGGACTTACCATTCACAAACTAGAATATTCAACTAGCATAACTATACTGTGACTGCTCGTAGGAAAAGAGATTATAATCTACTCTTATCTTAAAATTCTATTGGTTCCTTGCAATGAAAAAACATAGGTTGGCTTGCATCACTACAATGAACAAAGGTTTTGTTACAATAGCCCTATTCACAATATTTTTCAAATGGTCTTGCGTTTGAAAATATGATATAGTTTATATTTACTCTACATTAACAGAATTTACAGAAATGTAACAATATGGTATATCCAAAGTGATTGTTTGGCACAAGATTGTGAATAGAACTAATTAATGTTTACAACAAAATTTGCAAATTTTATTTGGAGCATTTAAATGATAAATGAAAACTTTAAATAAATAAAATACATGATTTTCCATGGAATACCGAATTTCAACACTCGCTTTCTATCTATCTCTCTCTCTCTCTCTCTCTCTTCCAACAAAAACAAAATTGCGCCAGCAATTTTCATCGGTTTTGGTCGGGTTTTGGTGATACTAAAAATTGCACCTTATCAAGCTTCATAGAACATTTTATTTATTATTTAATTATTACTTTTATTTCTAAGATAATGAAAAAATATTTGCTTTCAATAAAATAAATCAATAGTTCAGATAAAATACAAGTTTTTGCTAAGCGTTTTATAATTAAAACGTTAGAATTATTTGTTTTAAAAATCATTGCCAAGGTTACTAATTACTTGTAGATTTTACAGCAATTAAACATCAAACTTAACAAAACAAACATGCAATTTGTGTGATTGTTTGCTAAATAAATTTTAAAAATGCATCAAAAGTAAGTGCGTTTAATATGACCAATATTTTAACTATCGAATGAAAGAAAATTTAATTTTAAGTTTTAAAATGTAATGACAAGGAATTAATAGATTTTGCTTCAACTGATTTGAAGCAAATTTTGGTCCTACATAAAACAGAAAAACATATTTAAAGAGATAATGCAAGATATAGTGAAATATCTACTCTGTAAAACACTTTTGTTGAAAATTAGGCCGTTAATAGTCGGCAACACTTTACAGATTATTATCGACCTAAAATTACACACGCATTATGTCTTCAACAAAATGTTTTTACTAAAACAAGCGATTGGCTGCGTTTAGGTTTGAGCCGCGACCTCCTGACTGATAGTCTGACGTATCTACCATTCAGCCATAGCCGTATTATACTTTATATTAAATTTTTTCCACTTGGACTAAATATGTTTAATTTGAAAGTTTTTTCTTTAATAATATAACTACAAAATCGATGTAATTTTAGACAAGGAGAAATTTTCAACATAAATTTAGACAATATATGATCGTAAATTTGAAGTAATGTTTTAGAGTGTACCTATTTCTATCAACAACAAGACGGCCATTATATCTCCAAATTAATAATATTGCCTATACTGAAATTAATGATCATCGGTTAATTACATAAACAAAATGCTTTCAAATAAGCTGTTACAATATATTGAACTCTCTTCCCTTTTAGTCTTATTTTTTTCCTACAGCAGCACCAGCTCAAAACTGAGAAAGAAATTTTGTATTGTTTTTCTCTTTGAAAAAACTAAAATTTTTTTAATATTATGCTAATACATGCATGTGCACTAGGTGCGCGTGTATTAGTAACAACTTCAAACGTATAGCAGCTACCAAAATAATGAATGGATTTTAGCTAAATATAGATTGTGCACATCTGTCAATATATACCTTTGAAATTGTATAAATTTTGTCAAAATCGTCTGTATAGTGTAAGCACAAAATTCATAACACAAATTGTGTCTTGCCTATTAACTTCATACATAAATATACTTTAGATGAAGGACAAAACATTAAATTGTCTAAAGGAAAAGAATAAATATTTTTCTGAAATCATGCAGTAAAAGTTGGCGAAACAGAAAGAAATAACATATTATACTTTGTTTTTTAACTATCTTGTGTTTGTTTGTTTTCAGCTCAAAAAAATGGGTCTAACAAAAGAATACCTGCGATATGGGCGCTCAGCAAGAGATCGTATATTTGGTTGGCTGGGGGTGACACCAGCTACAGTAAATGCTACAAACATAACCAAAAGAGGTTCAACAAGCAGCTCAAGTTCTCAACAATCTACAGGCCATCCAGGCTCAACATCAAATGTCCCGCGTACCCATGGTCGTTCACATTCACATACGCATAGCAGACCAACGCCATTATCAATGTTAATATCACAAGGAGCTAAGCTTAGTAATAGTAAGTACAAATGAATTAAAATATAATATTTCTACGTCGTTTTATCACAAAATGCAGTCAAGTTGGGTCAAAATCTTCCTGCATGTTCATGTATAACCGACTCTCATTTCAAATGCTTTTTTCGTGTCCGTTGAAAGTATAGTAAAATATTTCATAAAATAAACGCATACATTTTAAAATTAAAACTGCTTTAGCATGATTTAATAGATTATAAATAAATGTACTTGAGTTTTTTTGTGCAAGAAGAAAATACTGTTTTTACTCTCTTCATACAACATGACGTGTCCGTAATGGACACTGTTGATTTTCCACATTAAGAAACCATGAACTTTTCCAAAATGTAGATTAAATTTATAATGGTTTTAGAATATTTCTACACAGAAAAACATATGATAGCTTTTTTTTAAACAAACTTGTTTTTGAGACTTATTTTAAATCTTTATTATTGTCTCTATTTAGTTTGATAAATAATTTTGTTTGACTTATTATTTAATTTCATTTACCTACCGCCAATGTTGGCAACCTGATAAAATTATGAAACTCTTTGATTTATTTTTCATATTTCTCTAAAACATTTTTTGATCGAAACAATTTGTTTACTGAAAAAATCAGAAGTTTTTTTCAAACAAATTATTAAAAATTTTTGCATTTGAATTTACAAATTTACATTTGATTCAGGGAATTTGGTATTTGAAGTGAAAAATTAGTTTTTTCTGTGTATTTGCTTCTCTTATTTTACAAATGAAATTTTCGAAAAATATTAGAAATTATAATTTTCTTTAAATTGTTGTTGTCCACAGTTTTGTATATTGAGAGTTACTCTTTTTTAATACGATTCATTACTAATTTTAATTATTAAAATTGCATTAACAACATACACTATTATAACAGCGCAGGTTTGTACTTCTAAATATTTAAAAGTTTGTTAAATAGTATTATATTGCAATAACGTTTCAGCAATCAATCATCGTTTGTATACAAAAAATGTATTGAGTGTTATCCACCATTTTTTTATATATTTAAAATTTCTTAGTGAATACCCTCGAAGGTTATGAGTTGTATTGAATTCAAAATAAAGTGTGTGTTCTGAAAAAAATATTGAATTCGTATAAAAATATATTGAGCGTTACGAAAAAAAATTTTGCAAATATAATTTATCCATAAATTTTAGGGCGGTAATAAAATTGACAGCAACAGCAGGGTAGAGATGATATAAAGAACATTATGTGTTTACATATTTCTGGTTTTCTTTGAAAAAATCTAGCTTCTTCCACACTGTGGGTTGTTATATTTTCGAAGAATGTATTAGGTAGGTCGCATTTTGCTACAAAAAAATTATTTGAGTATGCGAGAAATTTTTGAAAATTTAAGTACTTTGCAATCGTGTTTTTGCTTTTGGCTGACGAAGCAGGAATTTAGAACTATTTTTGTAAATTTTGTGCAGATATAATGTCGTGAGTGCCTAACAACAACTAGAAATTCAAGTTTCACTGATGGAAGATAATTTAGAATTTGCACAAATTAATTTGATCTCATAAATCTTGTATGTATGAAATCATATTATTTATTAGTTTAATAGCAGAAACTCTTATAATTTTTAAGTTTATTTTTCTTTTATTTATATGTAATTCAATTTGTAAACAAACTTTATCTAGTTTAGTGTCAGCTGATAGAAATATACTATTGTGAATAATGACAATGAGTGATATTCACAATAGCACCATTCTTCACCGAATGTGCGTCACAATACCAAACGAAAATTTGTTCGATAAGCTTTCTCGATCACAGTCGAAGATCGAATATTGTTCATAATAGGCACCTTAATTTCGTCGTGCGATTATTATAATATTTTGTTTATAGAGAGTAGACGTTTTCAGAAACTATGCTAATGTAACGCTCAATACACAAAAATGTTAAAAATGGAAATATATAATATTATCTCAGGATTCATTGAATTAGGCGAAAACAATAAGATGAATCTTACCTTCTCATATTTCATTTAGTTACATTGGTAAAGAAAAAATTAAATTGTCTAAGCTCGCATAACCATTTTCGCCTCCTTTTCGTTCTCAAATCTTCGTAACGTCACACAAACAGCTACGAGATGCTTAAGATATATCTACGAAAGGGCAAGTTAGGCTGAGCTCAACGACTTTTTCCGGAATTTTAACTGGAAACTGTGTTTCCTAGACAACAATGTGAATGCCATGGCGAAAATGATTGAAAACACCATTTTGCTAGGAATGAAAGCTTTCATTCCATCCAAGCAAATCCTGATTAAACCCAGAGCGATATCGTGGTTTAATCAGACGCGAAAAATCGCAGTCAGATCCAGAGAGGAAGACTGGCATAGCAACACAAGCACTTATACTGATTCGCTGCGCAAAAGGGCAAGATATTCGTGCGCCAGAGTACTAAGGCGCGAAAAAGCTTTTCACGAGCAGTGTCTTCGTGCTAAAGTGCTTGCTGCCCCTAGGGGTAGTAAGAGCTTTTGGTCATTCGTTAAAAGAGTAAATTATAATGCTAGCTCCCCAATTTCGGCTCTTTTGAAGGATGACGAAGTATTCACTGACCCGGTTGAAAACCTTCTGGCTGAATTATTTGTAAGTAATTTTCACTTGCCGGAAAGCAATCAACCACTCCGTACTCCAAAAGATATCTGTAACTATGCCAAAGATATTCTTTCGAGCACAGGCGGTTAAAAAGGTTTTAACGAATCTCAGCATAAACAAGTCTCCTGGGCCGGATGACATTCAAGCACTGGTCTTGAAGCAGTGCTTTTCTACGGTAACGCGTCCATTGGCAGACCTCTTCAGCACTTTGTACTATGCGGGTGAACTTCCATCGTGTTAGAAAGTTGCTAATATAACGCCAATCCTTAAAAAAAGTACTGCAGAATAGCAATTTGTTCTGCCCTTTCGAAAGTGATGGAAAGTATGATGAACTCCATCTTGTAAAGTATTTGGAGTTCAACAGCTTACTCAACGACCGTCTACTGGAGACTTACTGGTTCTCCTCTCAGAAAGGTAGTGCCACTCCATACACAACTTCGGCGAAAGTAAGGCGGTGGCTCTAGATATTTCCAAGGCATTTGATAGAGTCTGGCATAGAGCACTCTTATCAAATCTTGTTGCTTTTCGTGTTGGTGATGTCTTCTCCTCCCGCTTTATATCGAGCTTTCTCAGAGATTGCACTATTAGAGTTGTTATAGATGGGGTCTCATCAAACGAGTTCAAGATTAATTCAGGGGTACCGCAGGGCTCCGTTCTTTCACGCACCCTATTTCCTATTTTTCTTAATGACCTACTCTGTCATACTTCCAATCCTATCTACTCTCTTGCAGATGACAGTAGCATCTGCCATTCATATTCATTCAGGAATAAGCCAAGCCTGTTGGAGATTGGGTCCGTGCGGCAAAACATGAATTATACACTTAATGACGATCTTATAACAATCTCTGAATGGGGTCGTGCAAATAGGGTCGATTTTAATGCTAGTAAGACCCAATGGTGTATGGTTACGCATAGGCGTTCGACCTAACTTGCTGGTCCATCTGTAATAATGGATCGTGTTAATGTTGGGGAATCAGAAGCTCTTGATATTCTTGGCATGAATATCTAGTGCGCCGTTTGATAGACTGACCACATTTTTCAATCTTAAAAGAAGCATTCACTCCAACTGATCTCCTCAGTATTTACACCACCTATATCCCTCCGAAAATAGAATACAAAACTCATGTATGGGCCAGCGCTTCAAAGTCTATTTTGAAGTTAGTCGACCGCGAAGAGGACAAATAAGCTGATAGGGGACAGTAGGGTAGCCAACTCTATTGACTCGCTGGAGCATTGATGCAATGTGGGATGTGCTTCACAGTTTTATCGTTACTAGAATGAATTGTGTTCTGATTAATGTTCTCCTTAGATTAGTGTTCTCCTTAATGTGAACAACACGTTCTTCAGTAAAAGCACATCCATTTGTGGTGGATACGCCAGTTAATCGTTAGGTTAGCGTTATCATTACAGAGAAAATTCTTTCTTTAGACGGACAGTTCGTATGTGGAATAAACTCCCTGCAGTGGTCTTTCCTGCCACTTTCAATATGGAAAAGCTCAAATCGAATGTTCACAAACACTACTCCCTCTATCCTCCTTCCCATAACCAATTTTCCTAGTTCCGGTACAATGCATTGAATGAGTAGGGGTCATCCCCTGAGTACTGGTAAAAAAAAAACACAAAATCTACGTTTAGAATAAGTATCACCATATACTTAAGTATAAAAATCAAACCCAAAAAATTTTACTTACGTAGAACAAAAAATCAGAAAAGTTGGCACGAAGAAAAATAAACCAATGGTACGACTAGGAATTGCTGTAGTGAAACAGCAAGATTAATACAATTTTAAATTTCGCCTCTTCTATAGAAGTAATTAAATGCTAGTTCCTTTGCACTTACTCAAAAGATGATACAAAAAATAAAATTTTCTTAACATCATGAAAATGACTTTGGTTCCAATAAATAGGCAACAAAAAAGAGAACTTTTTATATGCTTTTGTAAAAACCATTAGAAATGATTCGGATTTGCAATACTTCCGGATCACAAGTTCATGATCTTATTGACATCCATGGAAGTTCTTTTTTTTACTGAGATATAGTGGTACTCCTTGACATTTTTATTGGTTTTTTTTCTTCATCGAGTTATTAATGCATTTACTAAAACCACTTGCTTAAATACTGATAGCATTACTCAAGTACATATTTCCAAGCAAGTATAAAATATATTTTTAATTAAAAACGCAAAATTTTGCAATTAAATCCCAACATTTAACTACTGCATTTGCAAAAAAATAAAATATTTTTTAATTATTAAATTATAAATGTTTTTGGCTGGTACTTTTTTTTAGAGAAACCAAAAGTTAATTTCATAAATATTAATTAACCAACATGAATGACCTTGATTTTTTACGCTTTAATCAAAAAATAAAATATAATACATATAGTTTAATTTTTATTTGTAACATGTTATTTCCGAAATTAATACATATTTTATAATACATACGATGGTTGAGTTTCAATACTTTGCCAAAAGCATATTAAACGAAAATATTATATTTATGTACCTGCTCTTGAGTGTATTCTCGATTACAGCTATACGTTTTTATAAGGCAGATCATGCCTTACATGATGGAAAAATCATGCTGGAAGCATATAATGTATCGCTCATTTGCTGCAACAGCGCCATAACTCAAAATAAACAAGTTTTACAGAAAACGCGTTGAAAGTTTTCAATTTACGCACATCATAATTTGAAAATTAAATTTTATTCTTCTCTCAAGAGTTGAGTACACGAAATATTTGTGCTAATTTGTGCAATGGCACATTGTGAAGTGCACTACACTGTGCATTAAGCATATGTGAGGTACACTACAACGTGCTACGGCTGCACAGCTGACTCTTGTCTATTCGATAACAACAGAATAATTATTGTCGCTAGTTAACCGACAGAAAATATTTCTAACACTTTTACAGAATGGCAAAATCGTTAATTTGCTTGTTAAATTTTTTAACAATGACAACTATTGTTAAAATTTAATAGAGAATTGACCTACAGACCCACATTAGTTCTTATATTATAAAAATTACTCTAATATTTTGAATTTCAGGGGCTAGAGCGGTTTTATAGGGTGCTTAGTCTCCCCAAGAAGGTCCCATCTACGCCTATAATATTACGTATCTTTTAACAAGTGAAGTTTCCTGAGCGGACTACAAAGCATTTACGAAAATACTCTAGTAATTAGTATTACGTCACAGAAAATGCATAAACCCCTATCTAATATTTTAAAAGTTTTACAGGATTTTTGCTTCTCCTTGTTTAAATGACAACTAAGTATATTGACAATTAGTGTAAAATCTGACAATACAAGTAAAAAAGGATCCAAAAATTTATATATTTATTGTAAAATTTTGCACTAATATTCAATATATTTTTCCATGTAAGCAAGTTTTATGCTTCTCCTGTTAGAATTTGAAAATGTTAGATAGGGCTTTTTGCATTTTATGTGCCGATATGTACATACATATAATTCGTAACGGAAAGCATGCTTTTGCTGTAAATGCCCACTGTACCTTTAAAGATAGCACCATTGGACAAAGCTTTGTACCAGGTCCCCGAAACGAATTATTTTAAGATTATTGCTAATACAGTCAGGACATATATTCGGACCAGCTTTATATTTGTTCTGGTCCTAAATTTCTGTTCAGATCTGAGATTTTACGTTGTAAATAACCTATTTTATTTAATTTTTCAAAAATATAATTTCTGAAGTTGATGGCTAATTTATATATACAAATCTATGATTTTTTTTATCAAAATACATTTTCTAAATATGTTTGTGTTATTTCTCTTTTATTTTCACTAAAAATAAAACCGTGGGAATTTTGTTTATGGTTGTATCTTTAAAGATACACTGAGTACTCGTATTTAAGCGTTAAAATCATCTTTCACTTTTTTAACACATTTTTTTGTAACAACCAAAAAAACCAACAAATATATTGCAAAATTTTAAGCTACACAAAAAACAATAACAATTTTAATCGCCAATGCTGCCATAAAATAAGTTTAACAGCTGAAATGGTGTTAACAACTATCATTGCAATATTAAGTGGCGATGTTAAATAAAAGTTTTGTTTATTATTATATTTTTTCTCTAATTTACCATGGACAACAATTAACTCTAATGTGGCAAAAACTTTAATTATTACAATTCTATTCAGTTAAGGAAAAACTCAAATAAAGCCACCAGCCACCATCAGCTATCAATTAAAAATTTAATTAAACAAAAAGTCAATATCAAATTTAAAAAAACTAAAAGTTTGCGTAACTAGTTTTTTTTCGGTTTTGCTTTCGTATCGCAAATAAAAAACCAGCAAGTTTTATTTTGTTCTATTGCAACATTCTACAACAAAAAAAAATTGCTAACAATTTGGTTGAACGGCAACGGCAACGTTGTCGTCATTACAAAACAAGAAGTTTAAGTTCACTTGCTGATACACCAGCTTAACTGGCTAACTATCTAATCAAACCGTTATGAACTTCTCAGTTCCGAAAACTAAAATTATTGCTACCATATCCAACGCGCTTGAATGATTAGACGGCTAAAAAAATAAAAAACAAAAAACAAATAAGTTTGTAGCAAAAAAATCATAAAATTGATTTTAAAGTTGAATGGCATTTGCTAGCCAAAACAACTATAATTCTGCACAAAAACAATCACTCTAATGATAACTTTTTTTTTTTCTAAATTTTATGTAAACAAACAAACAAACAAACAAAAAATAAACAAAGAAACGGCAACCGCCAAATAGAATATTGCCAAATAAAAACACTATCCAAAAAATTGTTGCAGTTACAAAACATGTT
This sequence comes from Panzeria rudis, assembly GCA_956483635.1. Classification (NCBI taxonomy): domain Eukaryota; kingdom Metazoa; phylum Arthropoda; class Insecta; order Diptera; family Tachinidae; genus Panzeria; species Panzeria rudis. Next base: position 156,343,791 of record OY101448.1, on the reverse strand, counting down.
TTCTAAAGTTTCTTTTGGAAAATCCAAAAACATGTTTTTTATTTTGAAAATGCGGTTTAGCTGGTATTTTATAGATTTTTGTATTTTGACTAATATTTTTTTTACTAAAAGTCTTTGATTAGCTTAATATAAATACTAGAATAAAAACTAATAATACAGGGGAAGCATTCCATTGAAGCAGGTGAAGTTTTCAGTGCAATAAAATGCTGCTTGCATGAACAAAACAATTAAATGTCCAACATTCTTAATTTACCTGGTAGTTATTACAAAACTTAAGCTACTTCCGCTTAAAAACAGAATATTTTTAAGTTGCAGAGTTTTGAAAATAAAAATATATAAAAAATTAACAAAACTACTCAAAAAGCTTTTTACACACACGATTTATACTTCTCGAACAGATTGAAGAAAATTCCAACAACTTAGATTACACTGTACAACAAACAAAAATAAAATAGCTTTAACCACTGATTCTAGCAGAGAATATCAAAAAAATGTGTGTATAGGTGATTCTCACTTCAAATGCTTTTTTCGTGTCCGTTGAAAGTATGTATAGTAAAATATTTCATAAAATAAACGCATAAATTTTAAAATGAAAACTGCTTTGGCATGATTTAATAGTTTATAAATAAATGTAAATAACTTGTTTTTGTCCATTATGTGTTAAAAACGAAGAACGAAAATACTATTTGTACTCTCTTCATACAAAATGGCGTGTCCGTAATGCAAGCTGTTGCTTTTCTCCATTAAGAAAGTATAAAGTTTTCCAAAAACTACATTAAATTGATAACGAATTTAGAATATTTACATTTGCTTCTCTTATTTTACACATCAAAGTCCTTAAAAATAATAGAAAGTACAATTTTAGCTTAGTGTATTGAGCGTTTTGCTTTTTAGTACGCTTCATTTTAATTATTAAAATTGGATTGAAAACATACACTAAAATAACAGCGTAGGTTTATTATACTTCCAAATATTTAAAAGTTTTGTAAACATTATATTGCATAACGTTCTATCAATCACTAACCATGATTGATCCAAAAAAATTTTATTGAGTGTTATCCTTATATTTTTAATTTAATTGAAATTTTTTTGTATAAATAAGGAGTTTATGTTAAAATACATCGAATATTATACATCTGAATTGTTTTGAAATCAAGAAAGAGTGTGTGTGTATGTGTGCTGAAAATAATATTGAATTCGTATAAAAATGTATTGAGCGTTACGCTAACAATATTCTTATATGGGTAATTCCATGTTAAATCAAATAATAGTTAGACAATAACCCTTTCGATTTTGATAAAATTTGTTCACATATTTTCTTAAAGCCTATAACAAACTTATGCCAAAGGGAAAAATTACAAATGTTTATTGCAGAAGTTGTCACATATCAAAAATATCATTATTTCGCCGAATTTACCGAAAGTGTTGAGTTTAGTTGTTCAATATCTCGAAAACTATTTTATATACACGAATGGTTTATATGTCAATTTAAGCAGAATATATGGGGTTACAAAAATGTATAGAGGAATTTTTTTTTTAAATTAATTATCTGCAAAGTTTTGAAATTTTCAAAACTCATTAAATCAAAAACTTATAGTTTTTTTGTTAAATTTTTTTATATAATATCTCTAAACGTCCTTAAAAAATCCTGAAATTTTTAATGAGGTGTATTTTTGTAGATATAACAAAAAAATTTACCTTTTTAACACAAAATTTGAACATAAAATTTCACTGAAAAAACAAATGCACAAAATTTATCAATGTTATTACTTTTTCCCTTTCAAAAACTTTAAATTAAATTTAATTTAATGCATATTGCTCAAAACTACAAATTTTAATTATTTTTGCTACTATGTATATTGTTGAAGGTTGCGAATGAAAAAAAATCATATCTCAAAAATGAAAAAAAACCTCCTGTAAATTTGCACGATTTATTAAGGACACTTGGAATATAAAAAAATTCAGACGAAAAAAATATAGGTTTTTGATTTAGTCAGTTTTGAAATTTTCAAAACTTTGCAGATAAGTCATTAAAAAAACATTATTTTTTTATGTATTTTTTGTTGCCCCAAATATCCTCTTTAAAATTGCATACAAAACATGCTTGTATATAAAATAGTTTTAGAGATATATAAAAACTAAGCTCAATACAGTCTGTAAGTTTGGCGAAATAATGGGTTGTTATATTTTCGAAGGATGTATAGTATTATTTTGAAATTGATATAACTTTTAACTGTCAGCCGATCTTATTAAAATTGAAATTATTTGAAATATAGCTTAGCCTGCTTTTGGCTTGCATATAAATCTTTGTAAAGAACTATTTTAAGAGATACTAATATTTTATTTCTCCTTGTGAACACAAGTCAAAATTAAAAAAGTGGTAATAACTTTTAATTTCGTCCTGCGATTAATTTATATTTTTTAGATATTAGATATACAGAGCTTTCAAACCCTATACTTACTTTTTGTGCTATATTTTTTTCGCAAAAATCATTCCCAAGCAACCGCGAATGCAAATATAATGCTCACTACACAAAAATATTAAAATATCGATACATAGAATTTTATTTCAGGTTCCATTGAATGAGACGAAAATTTTAATAATTTTAGTTACATTGATAAACAAAAAAAGAACACGAAATATACATTTAGAATGAGAATCACCCATATATTTCTTAATACCCTCCACCATAACACCGCGTGACAGCATTTTTTGGCAGAAATGCCGCTATATAGATATATTACATCCAGAGGCAAAACATAGCCAAAGTGCGTACTTGGTTTTTCATTTCGTCATCTTCTGCCCTTTTTAAAGGACTTAACATTTTTCATGAATGCTTATTTTAAATATTTTTCTTTTATATTAGTATCTAATACTGTATGAAATTTATTTGACATATTGTCGTAATTTTATTTTAAATGAAATTTATTTGCTGGAGTTTAAGCAACTGTCTATATGCAGCATTTCGTTGGTGCTTTACCAACTCATCAGTAGACTTCAAACACAATTTTAAACAGTTACAAGCCCATTATCATATGTACAAACTTTTAAAAACCATTAAAAAAAAATTCTCAATGGTTTTTAAAAGTTTGTACATATAATAAAGGGATTGTAACTGTTTAAAATTGTATTTGAAGTCTACTCATGAGTTGGTAAAGCACCAACAAAATGCTGCATATAGACAATTGCTTAAACTCCAGCAAATAAATTTCATTTAAAAATAGTATCTAATATTTTTCAGCAAACTAGGTACCAAATAAAAGGGAAGGCTCAGTAGATTTTATAAAAATATTTACTGCAGTTCCCCTGAACAAACATATAAAAAAATGTCCTTTTAAAAAACTCCGAAAATAGCCTTACGTTATATGTGAATAGCCGCTTAGCAGCAGGGTACGAGTTTACTATAAATTCTAACAGATTTCTTTACCACTACGTTTTGCAAAAAAAATTTACATATTAATATGAAAACAGTATTAAAATTAGCATTCTCAAAAATATGTAAGATCCTTAAAAAGGGACTTTTGTATACATTGTTTTCAAATTCAAATTATTGAACTCAAAATTATATTAATGAAATTTTTCGAATAAAAACTATTCGATTAAAAAGTATTCTATTATCAATCATTCGAATAAAATAACTCAAATAAAAAATTATTCGAATAATTTTTGTTATTAAAATATTATATGCAAAGAAGTTAAATTGATTTGTTGTGGTTAGCTAATCTAAATGCCAGCATTTCGTAGTTTGCTAATGCCAACTCATCAGTAGATCTTTAAACAAAAATCAATTTATGTTTTTTGCACATAAATTCTTGAGAATTTCTCAAATAAATAAATTTATTTTAAAATATTATAAGTATAATAAATTTGAGTTTGAAGCTTTCATTGCCAAAACAGTTGACCTGTTTGAAAAATGGTACAATTAAAGCTTTTACTCGTGCTCTAGGAAATCCTAGAATTTATAGAAAACACTGCTAAAAATGTTTAATTCGATTTTATTTTCATTTTTATTTGGAACTTCTTTCATTTAATAAATCGGCACTTATTTCATTATGAAAAAATGAAGTGTCCTTTAATACATTTAATACATTTCCTTATAATTTTTGTTCATTAAAAAAAATTGGCTTGTTAATTCTTAGCTTCCCAATTAAATAACTTACTCGTATTTCAATGGATACGACGTAGTCGATGGAGCATTTTCTTAACAATGTTACACTTACTTATACCTGTTTTTACTCAAAAATTTTTTTATATTTTTCTCAAAAACTCAGGCGTGTCAAATAGCTAAAGATTTCTTTATATAGATTACACGAAATAACCCACATACCCAAAACACATGAATACCAGTAGTATTTGCTAGATAAATATAAGATAGCGAATGCCTACTGACTTTGTAGATAGATGGATTTGTTGTGCACGAACGGTTTGTTTATTTAAAACTTGTCTAGTGGCAACTTTTCATAAGTATGAGTGAGGCACAGACAAATATTAACCAAAACAATTGAAACCAACTAACAAAGTATGAACTCGTACTAAATTTACTTGTATCTTACAAACCAAACAATTCAATGATTCTTTAGTTTGTTTTTAGTTTTTTTTTTATTTTTATTTTTTTAACTTGAGTACGGGTATGAATGAATGTAATTACATGATATGAAATCAAGGGAAAATATATGTTTTTGATATTCTATTACAAGGCAAAAAAAAAGCAACAAAATATATATAAAGTTGCAAGTTTTTTCTTTAATACATACTAAAAGCAGCAGCTACAATAAATATTAGCTGTAGCTTTTTTTTAAGAAACATGCCTCTACAACTAAGTTGAGTATTTAGTATGTGATTTTTTTTCTACAATTTTCTAATACACATACAATTGCACAAAAATCGTTATAATAAACGATTCTGAAACTAAAATATTACCTACTTATAATATTTATCTAAAACTGATTTTATATATTTAATTAGCTACTCGTATTTATGTGTGTGTTTTTAGTTTCAATATCTGTTTAGTCTACAAGTGGGTTTTTGTTGCTGTTATATTTATAAGTTTTTGGTTTTATTTTAAATGGAATGTATGTTTAAGAAGTTTAACATGGTTATTGGTTTTTTTGGTTTATTTTATTTGTTTGTTTTTTTAATAGTACTGTTTTCTTTTTAACTCTTATATGTGGATGATTCTCATTCTAAACGCACATTCTGTGTTTTTTTTTTTGTTTGTTTACCAAAGTTAATAATAGAAATATGAGAAGGTAGGATTCATAATACAGTTTTAACCTCAGTCAATGGGTCCTGAAATAGAATTATATTTTTAAATTTTTTAATATTTTTGTGTATTGAGCGTTACACTTGCTTTCACGGTTGCTCTGGAAATGATTTTGGGAAAAAATACAAAAATACAAAAAAATTATAATAAACGAAGGACGAAATTAAAATTTGTATATTTTAAAATAATGCTTTACAAACAATTAGACATGAGCAAATAGTAGGCTAACTTTTTTTCAAATAAGACAAATTTTAATAAAATTAACCGATAATGCTAAAAATTATGTCAATTTTAAATAATTATTCATAGAAAAATACGACCTACCTAATACAACACACAGGGAGGTAGAAGCATTGGCGTACACAGAAAAAAATAGACAAGAATTATATTCAATAAAACCATGTTATTAAAAAAAAAAATATGAATTTCAATAGCATTTATCTTTAACATAATAAAATATTTCGTTGTAAGTATTTCTTTTTTTTTAATTTATATATATATATTTTTATTTTGAAATAATTTTGTTATCAATATAGGGGAATTCTTTATCACAGGAAATTTGAAAAAAAAATTATTGAATACCGGGATTTTTGTTATCAAAAACGAAACTTATTTTTTTCTGTGTAGCTAGAAATTTTCTGGTGGAGCCTGAAGCCGGCATTAGTCCCTAAAGTTCGCTTACATTATCAAAATTACTCTAATATTTTGAATTGCTAGAGTTAGCTAGAGCGGTTCTGGTGGTGCATTAGCCCTCCCCAGAGAGGCCCAGCTACGCCAATGGGTAGAAGCAAAATATTTTCAAAGCAAATCAGAAAATTCGAAATGGTTAATATTCTCTGAATCGTTTTTGTGCTTACGCTGCTGTTAAATTTTTTTTGCCGTCCCAAAATGTATAGATAAATTCTATTTAAAAATATTGTTAACATAACGCTCAATACATTTTCATACGAACTCAATATTATTTTCACTCAAAACAATTCAGATGTATAATCTTCGATATAGTTTAACATAAACTTCTTAGTTATACACAGAAAATTTTCAATTAAATTAAAAAAATATGGATAACACTCAATCTTTTTTTTTTATACAAGCTATGAAATGAAATGAAAAGTTTTGCAATATAGCACTGTTTGACAAAGTTCACAAAACTTTTAAATATTTGGAAGCACAAGACTACGCTTTTAATTTGGTGTATGTTTTTCATGCAATTTCAATAATTAAATTGAGTAATAAGCGTAACGCTCAATACAAAAGACTGCGGACAACAAAAATTAAAAAAAAAATTTATAATTTCTAATATTTTTCAAAAATCTTATGTGTGAAATAAGAGAAGCAAATGCAAATATTTTAAAACCGTCATAACTTTTTTATCTCGTTTTTGGAAAAAATAATACTTTCTTAAAGTGGAAAATCAAAAGCATGCATTACGAACCAGAAAAACAAGCCGATCGGCTCAATGCCGGCTTAAGAGCCACCGCCGACTTTCAATGTAAATTCAAGCCGCCTTCAATCCATGCGGCTAGCCTCGGCTCAAAATTGCAGCTGGCTAATTATGTTTTTAGTTGCAAATTTGTACTACATGTTACAAATTATGTGAAAGTCGTCAGGTCTTTGAAAATTTTGATATAAAAATTTGTTTAAAAAAACTTATAAAAAGAAAATTTAATAAAATTTCGTAATAAAGAAGTTCAACATTAAAAAGTGCAATTGATTATATAAATTTTATCGCAAAATATTCGCGAAACTCGCGAAATACAAAACCAGCCACTGTCAGAACGATTTTCCGTCATCCCTCGTCGAATTTGGTTTGTAAAGAGACCGGTTTCGGCTATTTGCCATCTTCAGTGTTCTATTGAATACTCAATAGAACACTGAAGATGGCACACAGCCGAAACCGGTCTGTTTACAAACCAAATTTGGCGTGGGATGACGGAAAATCGTTTCAAAAATCTGTTTTTGTGCTGCAGTTTATTCTCAAATTATACAGCCAATTTTAAGAAAGCATATACCACTTTAAACATATTTATTGGCACATATGCACAATGTATGTTTTGTTAAAATCGGTTCAGTATTTTGGATGCTATAAGCTTTTGCATTTGCTACTAATACATCCACATGCATGTACTAGCTTAAAATTAAAAAAAAAAAAAAACAAACAAAATATGCATGAGTATTTGTAGATAAATTTAGCTTTTGCAAAGAGAATAACAATACAACTTTTTTCTCTGTTTTGAGTTGGTGTTGTTGTAGGAAAGGCATGACTCATATTTCGCCATTTTTATAGCGATTCTTGGCTCAAATGAATTAGTGGTTGCCTATACGCTCGTAACGGAAAGCCAGGCAATGATTGACTTGTCATGAAATAACTATTTCATATCCTCAGTCTCAAAGTAATATAAAAAAGAGCTATTCTTTGTTCACCTTGATAGTGTGACTAAAAAATGAAAAGAAATCCTTTCAAGTATGTTTCAGTTTATGAGTCTCGGCTTATGAGTACTTGTCTCGCTCTCGAGTTACATCCATGGATTTAGATTACATGGGTGCTTCTTATTACATATCTTCCAATCAGAAAAAAACTTCTCTTGCGATTGAGTCAGATCTTCACTGATATTATGGGCTGTTCACATGTTACGCTGTTTTTAAGAACCTCATAACGCTTTTTAACAAATTTCCAGTATGTAACAAATATTTGCATTTGCTTCTCTTATTTCGCACATCAAAGTTTTGAAAAATAATATAAATTATATATATTATTTTTAATTGTTGTTGTCCGCAGTTTTGTGTATTGAGCGTTATGCATTTTTAGTACGCTTCATTACTCAGTTTAATTATTGAAACTGCATTAACAATATAAAATAAAATACCAGCGTATGTTTTACTTCTAAATATTTAAAAGCTTTGTGAACTTTGTCAAATTGTATTATATTGTAAAACGTTTGATCAACCAATCATGGCTTGTATCCAAAAAAATGTATTGAGTGTTTTCCATTTTTTTTATTTTTAATTTTTTTTTTTGTGAATAACTAAGGAGCCTGTGTTCAAACACATCGAAGATTATACATCTGAATTGTTCTAAATTCAAAATATAGTGTGTGTGAGCAAAAAAAATATTCAATTCGTATAAAAATGTATTGAGCGTTGCGTTAACAAGAATTTATCTATACATTTTAAGACGGCAAAAAAAAAAATTAACAGCAGCGGAAGGATAGAAACTGTAGAGAGAATACTATCCATTTAGAAATTTCTGATTTGATTTGAAAAATGTTTGCTTCAATCACACTGTGGGTTGTAATATTTTCGAAGAATGTATTAGGTAGGTAGTATTTTGGTAAGAATAATTATATAAAATATACGTAACTTTTAACATTGTAGTCCGATTTTAATAGACTTGGCCTTATTTGAAAGAAGAGTTAGCCTTTTTGCTCTAGAAGCTACAAAAAATCTTATATTGCAATTAAAATTATAACTTTTTAGAAAGAGTTAAACTTTGATGGCTTATAAATTAATAGTTTTGGTCAAAGTGGTCGTTTGAGCCATAGTGCATTGGTAAACAAAAAAACACCAAATGTACACTACAAATGAGAATAACTCACATATAAGAAATTGCTAAAATATAAGCGAGTGTGCCAGAGAGTCATATAACACGCAACAGTGCAAAAATGGCGCAATTGAGTCACAGCTCCCATCGCTGGTCATGGCACTGATGTCAAATTATGTCAGGGCTGTGACGGGTTTTCTATCAGTGTAGTTTCTTAAGTACCATACAAATTTATTAATCTAAAACAGCATTGAGGTATTATATTAAAGATATTTAAAACTCTTCAACATGACTGTTATGTACTTTATAATAACACATATTAATCAAGAGACAATTCTTAATTGTTCTCAATAGCTTGTGTGTTTCTATCAGACTAAAAATATTAAAAAAAAAAAAGTTAAATAACAAAGTCAATGAAAGTGTTAAAATATCATCATTATCAGAAATATCAGCGTTTTCATCTGACAGAATATTGTTTATATTTATTACTTTTGTTTTTGTTATATTGTTATTGTTATTATTAAGAAAAATGTGACAAACGAAAAAAGAACGTGCACAATAGAAAACAATACAAATTATAAATGCTTAAAGCACGTGCAACACGGCTTTTATTTAATATGTATTTTTTTTTTTGTTTTTTTATTTTGCACATTTTTCACAATCGCATTGTTAATAATTGTCTTGCAAAATAATACAGTATTTATTATTATTTTTTTTTCTTTAATATGAGTATGGAAAATAATAAAAAAAAATGGAAAATAAAAACTAGATATACGGGTACCATTTAAGTAAAACAAAATTTGTGAAATAATATTACTATTGTCAGCACTAAATATATTAGCTGCATACATATGTACACTCGACAAATAATGTTAGTAAACTCGACATCTGTTCCAAAGTAGGACACAGCAAGTAGATTAATTTGGCCTAAATATATTTTTTACACATCTCTGCTTAAAAATCAATTTCGTAGATTAAATACTGATCAATATTTAAATATTAAACTAATTTAGTGTTCGAGTGTAAAAATTTCTTAATTACACTTGTGAATAGTTTTTTTGTTTTATAAATGAACAAGACAAAAACGTTTTGTTTTAATTTGCCAGTAAATATACACTTTTCATGGCGTAAAATAATTTCAATTGTTAAATCTTTTCTTAATAGAAAGATATCTTTCATATTAAATTGTAGCTAATAAAACAATAAAAATAGTTGCACGGGCGTACCTAGAGAAAGGGATGAGGGTCTAATGGTCTTGATAGACTTTATTCAACAAATACCAAATATATACTTAAGTGAATTCAATTACATATTTCAAATAAAATAGTCAAATGGTGTTCGACCGTACGTTCAGGCTCGTGTCAGCTTCGGAATTGAGAAAATAGCGACGCACAGTGGTTCCAATTGGAAAAAAGGGTAATAAATCTGTATCTTTGAAACTTGCGATCCGATTACAAAGCATTGTACGTAAAAATCATATAGGATGACCTAAGCTTTAAGATTGTTGAAACTTAGACCACCCTATTGAAGCAAACGGTGAGTTACAGGGTGTCAAAGTTGACTACCTCGTGCATGAAACCCCTTGTTGGCCGCATAACTTTTACAAATATTATCCGATTTTAATGAATTTAATTTTGTTGTAAAGCTTATAAATAGACAAAGAAAATACATTTTAACAACACAAACACAGTGTGCCCCTGTGGCTGAGTGGTAGCTACGCTAGCCTGTCAGTCCAGAGGTGGTGAGTTCGATTCCCGCCATAGACCCTGGGTGTTTTTCCGCAGACAAGCTGATCGCTTCGCGGGTGGTGTTTGTTATTAAAAAAAAGTATTGCTAAAATGCCCATCAAAAGCGAAAACAAAGAAAAGATAAATAAATAAAATAATAAGAGCTTGTGAGTGTTGTATTATTAATCAGATAGGGAAATTTCGGCAAACTAAGCTAAGTCGCAATAAAAATAAATGCAAGAATTTACACGAAAAAAGCCTAGTGTTCTATTTCGCGATAAAAATTAGTTAAAACAGCTTTTGTTTTTCTTTGCACAAAGCATCCATCTTCATAAGTGGTAAAAGTGAACAAGAAGGCTGATGAGACGGTGTAGCGGCCTGCTGAAATCAGTAGTACTGATCCGTTCTGCTAATCTGATTTGAATATTCCAACACTCCACTTTTAATAAAATAATTTGAGCTTACATTAATTCAAATGGTGAACTAAAAAGCCGTAATAATAAAATTTCAAAATTATACCTATTTAGTTCAAAATAAAATTACGTAAAAATATATGTTATTTAGTTAAGATATCTGTAATATTTCAGATAGTTGGCTTTGAATTTTGAAATTTTGGTTTTTGGACCCGACTTTGTTCCCGATTTCGTAAATATCTATAGCAGATTTTATGATTTTTAACAAAATTCTTGATAGTATGCAGAAGAAATTTTTAAACTATCTCAGTTCAAGTAGCCGTGAAAAAAATCAAAGACAAGACTTGTACACGTATGAGTAATATGATAGTATATACTATCATATTACTCATACGTATGCAATTTTGCCCCAAAAAATGGAAATTCGCAAAAAAATGGAAATTTCTCCTTGTGTTTTTTTTAATTAAAAAATCGTAAAAAAGAAATTTGAAAAACTCGATCCGCGTTTTTTTTTTCTTCAGCTATAAATTTGGAATTTCGTAGAAAAATTTACTATATTCGTCCAATGCTGAATGTAGCATGCTTTAATGGACTTAAAATTTCAACTCCAATCATATTTGAAATATTATAAATAAAAACCTTAGTTTTAAAATTTTCTTCAGAAAAGAACAATTAAATAAGATAGACATAAGACATAGAAATAAGACAGAGATATTATAATAAAATTTAGAACTTGTATAGAGGAAATAGTTTACTTATAGACAATTGAATACTATTTGCCACTTTTGCTATTAAAATACCGGAATTCCTAAAACGGGGAAAATATGTCCCAAAAAACAATTTTTTTGTTACAAAAATTATCAACCTGTCGTTATTTAGCGTATTATATCTAACTTACTCTCGGAGTATTTAGGCTACACCAAAGACCTTAGGATACTTGTAGCTTTGAGGAATTTTTACGACTTTGCATTTCTAGCCCAATATCACAGCGCGCTGTAAAGAGCATATCTTTATTTTTAGGAATTTATCAATAGTGTTTGTATTCTAAAAGAAGTTATCAAGAGTGTTTGTATCATTAATAAAACTCGAACAACAAATTAACTGATACACTAAGAAATATTTACTGAAAATTTATTTAGGATTTAAATTTTTGTTTATTTAATTTTTTATTGCGAATTGTAAAAAACTCTGAATAATATAATCGTCTGCGTATGTATCATTCTTGGCCAGCTGGTTTTAAAAGCTCCCACCTTCAGGCCGGTCTATCTCTACGCCAATGCATAATTTAAAATCATATTAATTTACTTCCTCATTGAGTAACTGTAACAAAGGCTACAGTAGATTTTTGTTACTTGAATTTTTATATACGAATACAATATGAATATGTATGTATGTATGTATGTATGAATGTATAATTTAAATTCTAAAACTTTTAATTATTTCAAATAAGTTTTAATTGTTTCAAATAACTGTTTTTAAATACTACAACATAGAACGATTAAATATTCCTTGTAAATGTTATTAATGAAAAGATTGTGCATAATGACAGATTTTCAGAGTAACTGCAATTCTTAATCATCGGCAGATAACAATAATATTTATTAATGGTAAAATTCCATTAATTGAGTTGATGTTTTAATGAAAGAATTGACTTAAAGTTTTTATATTGTTTAATATATTAAACGGGTTGTTTATTGATTAAAACTATGGGGTATTATTTTTGAAGCGGACAACCCAAAACTTTTTTTTGCTGAAATTTAAAGGAAATCGTCTGATCGTTAAAAAAATAATATAAGAAAATTTGTTTTTCTCATGTTCCAAACCGGAAAGGACCAATTGAAATTAAAATTTTTCTACCTTCGACATGTTTTATATTTTTTTTACCAAAATTAGCCTAGGGTGTCTTCATTATACTGTAAAAGTTTGATAATTTTAAAAGTCCAAATTTCTTTACATACCCTACAAGTACCGTATTTGCCATAAGGACACACGAGGCCCATGCCTAGGGCCTCTGATCTCATGGGGGCCCCTAATAAAGTTATTGAAACTTCTAGATTGAAATGTTAGTTGATATATCATATACAGTCCAAAGACCTTTTCTCGTAGACTTACATACCAGGCAAGTGCAAAAATTGCAGATCGAGAAAAAGTCCTTTTTTCACCATACTTGGATAAGCGTTTGATCTGACAAGTTTCTTTATAAAGTTTTAGTGAAGCTGCAGTCTCTTGGGTAAGTAAATAAACGATGGAAATGTAATGGAAATTTAATTTTCGAGATGAAATTTTTTGCAATTGCCCGAAAAGAAATATAATTAAGCGAGGGACAATCAAGCGGATTATAATCGAGTTCCAGATGCAGGACAGTCTACTAGTCAAATGCTGAACCATCCGCTTCAAGCTATGTACTGCGATTTACTAGTTGCAGAGAAATAGTCGATGTTTTAAACAGCGTACGAAAAAACGCACCACAGCGCCGCTCTTTTTGCTCTTATTGGCGCTTTACGCAAAAAGCGGATCCAGTTTATTATTGTGCTTGCGGCGCGCCAATATTTTCGCGCTGCGCATAAAAGGAGCAAAAGCAAAAAGGAGCATTTTCCTTTGCGCTTTTTTTGGGCTGCGCTTTTTGTTTGCGCAATGCGCAATAAGTAAAAAGTTTTAAAATAACAATGAGCGTTATTTCCATAGATGTTATTATATGCCATCGTGGTTTTTTAAATCACCGTATGGCACTTTCTGTTTAGGTGCTTGACCGCAAATTGGGTCGGTAGTGCAGCTCATATTTCCGGTTCCGGTCTGGGCCGGAATTTGGGTCGATAGTGCACTTCACACTTCCGGAAATTGGGTCGGTAGTACAATTCTTATTTCCAGTTCCGGTCTGGTAATGCAGTTTACACTTCCAGTTTAGAGACTGGTCCGGAAATTGGGTCGGTAGTACAGTTCAAATATACAGTTCCCGTCTGTATCGGAAGTTGGGTCGGTAGTGCAGTTCACACTTCCGGTTTATGGGGATGGACTAGAGATTGTGTCGGTAGTGCAGTTCATATTTCCGGCTCCTGTCTGGATCGGAAGTTAAGTCGGTAGTGCGATTCATATATCCGCTCCGGTCCGGAAGTTTGACCCATCTAGGGGCATTTGTATTGGATCAAGAATAAAAAAGTAAAGAAGAACAATATAATGCTACAAATCCAAATGTCTTAAAATTACGTCACTACGACAAATGTATGTATCTTGCAGCACTGAAAAAACATAAACTAACCACTGTTAGCATAAAAAAGAGCATGCGAGATGCGCCGCTCAATATGCGCAATGTGCAGCGCAAAGCACTAAACCAAAAAAATAAATGCGCATTGCGCAAAGAGCGGCGCTAATAACACAATTGCTCCTTTTTTTCGCTCCACTCCTTGCGCTTGTCCGGATTTTTTAATACGCTTGTAAGAAATCCGTAATGAGCAAAAGGAGTGAGCAAATCCGAGCTCTGGCCTTAACTCCAAAATAAACATTCTAATTTCTCTTAAATTGCGAATTTTTCAGATTCGATTGATACAACAAAAACTAGATATTTTCACCCGCAAATTGATGAATGTTGAATCTCTAGCATAAAAATGGCTCATTTATTCACCGTCTTAGACCAGTATACCGTTTTTGCTTCAGCTTATTTAATACTACTATGAAATATTGTGGTGTCAAACTAACGATTATTAGTTGGGATGCCTAAAACTAATTAGAGCATTTTATCCTTTTCTTGCTAATCAGATAATAAGTTTCAAAAATCGTGGAAAAAGAACTACATCATATTTATTTGCAAGTATTTGTAATAAATTTATTAATATAATTGGGTAGAAAGTTTGAAAAACGGGTACCCGAGGGTCCCAGCAAATCCGAAGACGGCCTTCTGTCCCACTTCTTTTGCTTATTGTTATAGAGAATCGGTATTTTTTTTTTTATTAAATATTTTTTTTTAAGATCAGACGATTTCCTATAAGAATCACTTTTTTTTAATTTTTTCGTTTTATATATTTTTTTCTAGTTCGAAACAATAATTCCAATAAAAATTTTTCAAAAAACGGCAACACTTTCGCTTGGACAAATAAACATCACATAAACGACCCGACAAATAAACATCACACAAAAAGACTCCATACACATTTATACCTACTAGAACTATAGTTATGCCAAATAACAAGGAATTTCGACAAAAAAAAATTTTTTTTGGGTTGTCCGCTTCAAAAATAATGCCCCTATGTATGTATGTATGTAGTATGTAAGTAACATTGTTTGCCTTTTTATTTTCGAAATGAAAAGAATTGCTAGAGATCAATTCTTAACCACAATTTATCACAATAAATTCTGCAAGGACATCAACTATGACATAAAGTTTATTTATGTTCTCATAAGCCTGTTAATTAATGTACGTTATTTCCTTTGTGATTGTAAGTTAATGTCAATAAAAGCTTTTTGTGCAAAATCCCAGAAAGAATTCATGTAAAATTTAAATAATAATGACAATTAATGTGTCTTATAATTCCATTAATATATTCAGTGTTGTGACAACTGTAAAAAAAAAAATTGGAAATTTTTCTAGAAACTTGTTCCACGAGGCCTTTTTTAAAGATTTTTTGTAGAAAATGTAGCAAAGGAGCTGCTTGCATCGTTGACAAAAAAATGTTATAAGAAAAAAATTATTTTAAGAATAAAACCTTACGTAGGCAGGCAGCGATATTGACTCGTTGCTTTTAGCACTGTTTTTAGTATTTTTTTTTAAATGAACGGTGCTTTTATTTTTTATTTTTATTGCTTCATTTTTATTCGGTGACACCAAGTGTCAAATTGAAAATAAAACAAAAAATTTTTGTTAATGCAAATTTAAATAAAACAGGTGAAAAAATATAGAATGTTACAAGACGGGAAAACTTTTTCATGATATATGTGTTTGTTTAACCCTTTCTGAGCTTAACATGCACATTTGAGTGGAGTTTAAAAATTAAAAGTTGGATTTCTTCAAGTCTCATACCCAAAATTGAAGGGTATTTATAAATAAATTTAGTCAAGTGCGACTTTGGCTCACACACGAAGGGTTCCGTACGAATACATACATATACATATGTATGTTAGGCTTGCCAGGCGGGCTTGAATGAGCTTGATTGTCAAGATATTTTAGGTGCTGTCAAGTTAAAAGCTCAAATGTAACTTGTCAAGCTGAAATTATATTTTTTACATATTAAAAGAAATAACTTAAAAAATTGTATGAAAAAATATTTCATAAATTTTGAGTCAAGTACACAGTTACACCAAAACTGTTTACAACTTAAAACTCATAAATTCTTCAAATGTATTTTTATTGTCTAGAACAATATGTAGCTCCTGTTGTTTCTACATCTATTTTCAATGACCGCTTACAACTAGACTGGGAGTTGAAAAATAGGCAGCCAATGTAGTAAATGGTCAGGTGCGGATACAGGGGAAGGAAAAACGAAAAAATATACCTCATTTCTATTGAGTTTCTAAAAGAAATTTTGCAAAATAGTGCGTTTCAATTAAAAGTTCACCCGTCAAAAGCTCAAGCTGTATCCGCGCCGGTAAATTGTAAAGTAAGAAAATAAAAAAGCTGTTTGATTATGGAGCTCATGTTTTGGCTTCCATATTATTTTAAATTTCCTTGAGAATTTTGGGTAGAAGTTCCCTAATGATCTGCATAAGCCCCAGTGAAATGCGCATAGGAACTTGCTAATAACCCTGAATAATTACCGTGCGGCAAATGTTGCACCAATTGTCTTAAACGTCCTATAACTAGTGAAAATGGGAATGGTACAAAATGTTCCTGAGTCGTGACCAGTGAAGAGACCATTTCACAAATCTAGATAAAAAATGTTAGCAAAATACCCCCACTGTTCAAGCAGATGTTTTCCAAATTAAAAATATTTTTTTAAATAAACTAAACGAACTTATCACTGAATAATAAAAAAATATTGGATAAGACTCATGTATTTGACTAAAACACATCATTTCAAATTAGCTAGTCTTAAAGAAACCACCACAAGACAAGTACCTTAAGTTTGGGTCTAGAACCTGGCACTGAGTGTCTTAATTATGCCAATTGGACTCCTTCAATGACAACGCAATGTGAAAGTTACCGATATTTTTCATATAAACTTCTGGAACTCGAACCGGTTGCTAGTCCTTGGGAAGCAGTCACGCGACCTGTCTTTCGATTGGTTATTTTTCCTCTAGGGATATTTTTATATTGTTAATGTTATGTTTGTAATATTCTTTATTTAGACTGTCAAGTAAACTTCACATTACATAAATATTTTAGTGTGTCAAGTTCTCTTTTGAAAATCAAGCTGATTTTCAAGGAATGTCAGGCTAAAGTACTATTTGTATCTGGCGACCCTAATGTATATCCATTTTCGTTTTTGCCCTTTTTTCATTTTGCCAATTTTTTCGTTTTGCTTTTTCATTTAAATTTAGTTTTTTTCAAGTATTTTTTTGTTTTTCGGCGTTTTTTTAGTTTTGGCGCTTTGTTCATTTTGGTGAATTTTTCGGTTTTTGGCGAGACTTCGTTTCTTTTTTTTATATCGATTTTTCGGTTTTGGCTTTCTTTTTTTTTTGCTTTTGGACGATATATTTAGTTGTAGCGATTTATTTTAGTTTTGGCGCTTTTTCAGTGTTAGCGCTCGGTTCTTGGTGATTTCGTTTTTTTTTGGTTTTGAATTTTTTTTTTCGTTTTTGACTTTTTTCGATTTTTGGCAAATTTTTTTTTAGTTTTGGCGATTTTTTCGTTTTGCTTTTTCATTTAATTTTGGTTTTTTATTCTTAAGTCCTTCTTTAATTTGTGTAGCTTTTTTAATTTTAGTGAATTTTTCGTTTTTTGCCGATTTTTTCAGTTTTGGCTATTTTTTTCTTGTTTTGGCTTTTTTTTGGTTTTGAATTTTTTTTTTTTTTGCTTTTCGACGATATTTTTTGTTTTATCTGATTATTTCAGTTTGGAGACTGTTTTGGGTTCTTGATAATTTTTTCCCTTTTTGTCGATTTTTTAGTTTCGGCTCTTTTTTTGTGTTGGCGCTTTTTTCCTTCTTGGTGATTTTTTTCCATTTTTGGCGATTTTTTCGTTTTTTACGATTTTTTAGTTTTAGCGATTTTTTTATGTTTTTGTGCTTTTTCGTTTTGACAACTTTTTCGTTTTTTGGCTTTTTTATGTTTTTTGGCGATCTTTTTAGTTTTGGTGATTTTTTGGGTTTAAGCGATTTTTTTAGTTTTAGTGTTTTTTTCTTTTAAGCGCTTTTTTCATTTTGGCGATTTTTCGTTTTGACTTTTTTTAGTTTTCGAATTTTTAGTTTTATCGTTTTTTTTTAATTCAAAAGTTTTACTCTTACGATATCCAAGATAAAGCTAATTGTCTGAATTACATAGTCCAAATTACATTAAATGGTAGAACACCATTTAAAATGTATTGTTTTAAATATCAGTTACTACACCAATTAACACTAACTTTGAAAATTTAAAGTGTCTATATATAAGTGTCTGTATATTACATTAGTATTTCACATATGTTTCGTTGCTCGCTTTAGGACACCCTTTAATTTTTAACTATCATATGTTGTAGCGGCCAAAGTTTTACATATTCTGTAACAATTTCAGGCCCGTAACTCTTAGGCTGAGGCCACACGGTTGCTTTTAAAACACGGCGTTTCTGCTTTTTATATTAAATTTGAAGCTTTAAAAAATTGAGAACTTTCAAATTTAATATAAAAAGCAGAAACGGCGCGTTTTAAAAACGTCCGGGTGGCCTCAGCCTTACGTTTCTCGAGAAAACAGCCTGCGACAGACAGGCAACGAACAGCGTAGCGAAAACAATAGGGTGCCTTTATACTTTTGGTATACGGAAACCTAAAAACTACTCTAAAAAATTGCAGGCCAATCTGTTAAGATAAAGACGTGTTTGTCTCACACCTAGCAAAGTTTACGCAAATGCTCTTTTTCTGTCTGTTATGTCTCATAACTTAATAAATACAATATTTACCAAAAAATTCGCTTTTGAATTACCGACTTTTGTGCTAATCGCATATTTAGTCAAATAAACAGCAATATCGAAAAAAGCCCATAACTACTGAAATTTTGAATAATATTTAATTAAAAATTTGTCAAACCCCGGAAGAAAATGGATGATAACTTCAAAACGGCTCAACCGATTTTTTTTTCACATAAAGGTTAGAAGAGTTTAGATCAGGTCACCTTTTAAACAGAAGAAATTATTAAAAATTAAAATCGATCTAGCCGCTTGGGATGCAAGAGGCTACGGCTAGAAAATATGTGATAACTTCTAAACAGCTAAGCCGATTTTCTTTAAACATAGCTAAGAACACTATCGATAAAGTTACCTTTCAAACACAAAAATCTGAATCAATATTGGTCCAACCGTTAGGGCTCTACGAGAGAACAGAGATACACACAAATACACAGATGCACAGATACACACTACAAACATATAACACTCTCTTTTTTGGTCGGGGATTAAGAAGCCCATAATTTTCGAGATGTAGCTTTATGCCAAAATTAAGGCACTTGCACGACGTATATTAGCATAACTGGAGAACGGTTATTTAAATATTTTTCATTATATTAATAGTTACGGGCTTTTTCGATATTCGGCTGTTTATTTGTGAAATATGGGATTTATATAAAAGTCGGTTACCGAAAAGCTGTTGGAGACTTCACAGACAATAACTTTGTAGAAGAAATTGTTTTGTTAATACTATATTTATTAAGTTATTAGTTATAAAAGACAGAAAAGAGCATTTGCTCAAATTTTGGCGGGTGTGCCACACGCCGTAATCTTCAGTGATGGACCTGTAATTTTTTTAGGATAGTTTTCTTATAAATACCCATCGATTTGGAATATGAGACTTGATGAAATCCAAATTTAATTTTTCTATGACAAACCTAATGTACACACTTACAGTGAAGCTGTGATGAACATGTGCAAAACAGCAGCGAACAAAAGGAATAATAAAAATTAGTTTTATTCGACAATTTTGTTATACTTAAAAATGTGTACGCATTTTTGTTGTGATACTACAAATAAGTGATCATGATTTGCCACTTCACGCATAAGAATATATTTGTGCAGGCCTCTAGTGTTTCGAGTTTTAAAATGTACAATCTTTTTTTCTACGAAAAACTTAAAAAGGCAATACACCATCCCAACTACCAATTAAGCTAAAAATAAAAACAAAATTGATAAGTTTTGATCTTATCACACCCAGAATTTCTTGCTGATGTCCGGCTGTTTATATCATGAAAAATAAATGCTGAAAAAATGAAGTTTTTTGTTGGGCTTTAGTTAAATTGTCTTTATCTCTTTATTTTCTTATACATATCGAGGGCTTATATACAAATAATGCTATCTACAAATACACAATTTTCTTAGGAGGGCAAAAAATAGTTTCATTTTCGCAGTAATATTTATATAATATTTATTTATAAAAAATATTCTATGTTTACTAAGACCTTAGTTGACAACTTTCTATGCAATAGTTGTCAGATAAACCTTTAAATATATAATCAGGCAATGCCTACCAGTTAATTAATTAATGTGTTACCTTCTTTGGGAAAGGGATAGTGCAGAGAGAACCGGTGGTGAGGTGGGAGAGAGATAGGAAGCTTAATTCATTGAGTTTCTTATGCTGTGTAGCTATTTTATTAGTTTCCGCTTTGGAGGATAACCAGCTTCAAAAAGCGGTCATATTCATGGACCCAAGTGGGCTGGAATCCCAACAACCACATAACTAAACTAACCTTTTGCATGAGCGTGTTCCTACGCACCAAAAAATAAAAAAAAAACAATGTAAAATCAACATGTCGCAATGTTGATTTAAATCATATTAACATATTCCAAAAGTACATAATTTATTTAAAATTGTTTAAATGTAATGATGTTTATTTGCTTTGTTGTTTATTTTGCTGGTCATGTTGTGTAAATGTAAATAGCCGACAAACACCCTTAAATCTCGTTGATTTAACATTTCTTACTGTTAAAACAAAATTGCTCCATATTGAATCCATAAAATCCTGTTTTATAGTAAAATCAATTTTTATCATGCTAAATTAAAGTTGTATATACTTTAGTGAATCAATGAGAAATCAACGTTACATTTAATTTTAAATCAATAAATTTTACTTCAAATAAAGCTTATATAAAATCATCAATTAAATCATGTTAATTCAAGAATGAAATTCATGTTACTTCTGATGGCATTTATGTTAGTATAGTAAATATATAAGGTATATTTGTGAATACAATATTCCACGGTTAATTACCCTACGCTTAAATGCCTTTCACTCTTATTTACCTTCAATTTTAAATCCCGGGTTTTCCTACATTTTCAAACAAAAGTCCACGTTTAATTGCCATTACCTTTAAAATTAAACCCACAAAATAAAATGTCCCCTAAATTTTATTCGTTTCTCTCAGCACTATTGACACCAACACTGCAAGTAATGCAGCCAAGTTTACATGTTAACCATAAGTATGTATGTATGGGTTAGAGGTAAAATTTAAGACCGCAAAATCCATTGTTTTTTTATTGCTATTTCTTTTATATTTAGCTGATACATCTAAAAACTCCTATGTACCGTTTTTTCATACATAATAGTTAAGGTATGTATGTATTTAGCGAAGGAATTTGCATAACGCAGCTATAATATAAGCTGTCAATATTGTAAAATAGTGATTGAAGAAAACTTTAAAAATGAGATAATGGAACGAATTTTTTCACTCCTAAAAATATTGTGTGTTTGTGGATAGCACTATTTGAATATAAGCCTTCTCGATTTGTAGTTAAGGAGCATGGTCTAGTCATGTGTCCCAAAGGTATAGATCTTTTCTATGTTTTTATTTTTAACTATGTACATTAGGGTGGAGCAAAATATTTAGCTCTTTAATTTTAGTTTTCCTGTGCACATAAATTGATGCTCTATAGCCGGGCACACATGAAAGGAAACTTGTATATTTCTCGGTTAAATTCTTGAGGTGCACTGTAGCAAAAGTCAAGGAAAATGTTCATTGTTTCAACGAATTGTTCATAAATTTTGGCATTTTGTCGTAGCACGTTAAATCAATGAACTGGTTCATTATTATTTTTATAACACCAACGAATGCTTTCAATGACTGAACCCTTTTACTTTGATTTTGATTGAATATTTTCATTGAAACAACGTATGCGTACATTGAATCAACGTATTTTTGCATATAATCTATGAATCTAGGTCAATTAATGTCATTTATTGGAATTATGTGCAAACATGTTTGCAGTGTGGCATAGAGGAAGGACTTGAATTTTTGAATATAACCATTTCTTAAGCAAAAAAAATATTTTGATTCTGGTCCACAGACAGATATTGAAGTCTCAGTTACGAGTTTGGGGACGGTTACGTAACGTACTTAAGGGTATTGCAAACTTGCTGAGAACTAAGAGCTTATACTAAAACTTCGTTAAGAAGCGTTACGATTGGGTAGAGGGGGTTAAATACACAGATAACAAAAATCCCGGTATTCAATAGTTTTTTTTTTCAAATTTCCCGTGATACAGAATTCCGCTATATTGCTAACAAAATTATTTCAAAAGAAAAAAAATATACATAAAAAAAAATGTTGACATGGCTGGGATACGAACCCGCACTTTCCGGACATAAAACATACTCTCTACAGCTGAGTCATATCCCAGTTATTTTTTGTATGAGATAAAACTTGTTTTAAGTACTTATGTAAGAAAAGAAAAGAAATAACCGGCATGGGAAAGAAATACATACAACGAAATATTGTATTAAGTTAATGACAAATGTTATTGAAATTCATATTTTTTTCAATAACATGGTTTTATTGAACATAATTCTTGTCTATTCTTTTTTGTGTACGTCGAAAATGGCGTTAGGTAAATTTCAGCACCACATTGACGCGTCTTCCTATTGCTTGAGAATATCAAGAGCCAGGAATAAAAAATTTTTGGTAATAAAATAAATTTTGATATACCACATTTTATATTTTAAAATAAATTAAGCTTTTTTATAGGGTCATCGATTAACAATACAGGAGATTTAAAAAAAATTACAAAAATATTTTTTTTTTGCCATTTTCACTCTGCCCTAATGAACATCCTTCAGCAAAAAAAAAAGCAGTAACAGAAAAGAATATGGCCGAAGAAAGATTTATTCTTGTATTGTGAAGTTCGCTTAATTGGCTTATTTTAAGAAATTTTTATGGCATATTTCTTTCTTAAGATTGGCCTTGAACAACAGAAGACTTGCAGAAGATGCTGTTTTCGTTTTAAATTTCAGTTTATCGAATGCAGTTGCAAAAAATTGTTATCTGTTGATGATGTAAAAATTTTCCACATAATAAAAGAGCAAGAAAGTTGTTTTGTGCAGAGAAGAAAAAAAAACGTTTGTAAACCATTTTCAAGGCCAAGGGAAGCAATATTGGTTTATAAATAAGCCACTTTTAAACATCAAACCTCTGCAATTTCATGTTTTTAAAATTAATGCGGTAGCAGCAGCATACACTTATTTATGTACGTACGTCTATTATTATTGCATGTTTGAAAAACAAAGAGTTAGACTGTCTTACAAGAAATCACGGGTAATTAGATGTAACCATTTTAGACTATAGTCAACCAATTTCTATCAGCAGCTGATGATGACTGACTGACTGGTTGGTTAGTTGATTTAAGTTGTTGGCCAAGATGGCATTTGTGTCGCAGCGGTTTAAAGTACAAATTAATAACGAAATCTTTTTAAAATTCATACACTTACGAATACGTGAATAGGATTTGTTGTTGCAAGTTAGCATGTTGCAACAGTTTGCACGTTATATATCAGATACATTATTCGTCCATACAGCCATGCATACATATGTATGTATATAATATATCTACATATGTATGCGTATAAAGATGCTAAAAATACATTGTTCATGTAAATATGATTAAATTACATATATAAATATGTATGTATATTTAAATTTAAATGAATAAAAAAAATAAATGAGTTAATTTAAATGAATAAAAAATAGTTGACCACACCATGGTCCTGATGAAAAGCGACTTTAACTTCCCAGCATGAACTTTCAGTAGTGCCGAAAATAGCTGTTTTTGTAAATTTTGTCGATTATGGTTGGTATCACTGCTCAGACATGTTCTACCGCTTTACAAAAGTGTTATTAAATGTGTATTCATTCAGCTCATTTACTCAAAACTATATTTTTAAATTTATAATATTCAAAAATTCATATCTCGGTAAATTTTTAGAATTTCGTGGTAAAAAAGGCACTCTTTTCAGAATCTTACCTTGTTTTACGAAATGTAAGTGTGTAACTCAATTTCGTCCTCCGGAAGATAAGGTCACTTTTCATCAGGATCTTCACATACATTAAAATTACTATCAACAACTGAATCATCAATAGAAAAATTAACATTACTCCCCGTCCACACATGCAATTTTTGTTGCAGCAATTTCTGAGTTTGTGGGAGAGTGTTGAAATAGATATTTATGCCATATATATTCCTCTCTCGCTCTTTCTTACTGAAATATGAAGAATTGCTGCAACAAAAATTGCACGTGTGGACCGAGACTTACTGACATTGTTAATATATAATATGCTAAATCGCAACTCAAAATCGCATTACTTATTGCGTAAAATACATCGAAACGCATGCCGCTACAAATGTTTAAATCGTCATCATAAATATCAGACAAATAAAATAAAAATAAAAAAGAAAATAAAGAGATTTCACTTCAATAACTTAAAGTATCCCAGTGGTAAATGAAACCAAGTACCTACATAGATAGTAATCAATTATGTCAGGTTGACGTTCTACACAGAAAAAACTAAATTTCATTTTCTGTAAAGGAATTCAATGAAATAGTATGTATTTTGTCTATGAACGGACCTACAAACGAATTTGTGAATATAGACAAAAATACCTCAACAATTTCATTGAAAAAAAAACCTGTTTTTTCAGTAAACAAATTTTTAAATCTATAAAACAATTGGTCTAAAAATATTTACAAATTGTTAACAAAATAATTTACTAAATCAAACAAAAATATTTACTGGATTTTCTGAAAAATATTAAACAATATTTCTGTCTGAATTTAATAAACAATTAGTCGAGAAATACTAACAATTATTAAGCAAAATAATTTACTTAATCCAACAAAAATACAAAAAAAATTTTTGTCTGTGTCATCATCATCCATTAAGCATTATGAGATTTCACTTTGTTAAATGTGATCATGTCTGAATGTTTATCTAAATACTCTAAAAATATGAATGAGAATTAACGCAAACTTTTTAAAATTGCATTCCTCTTGCTATGTTTGTTGTTGTTGTTGTTGTTATTTGTGTGTATGTCGTCATCGGGGTGGTTTTTACGACACAGTTTTTATTCTTGTTTTTTGGTGTTTGCGTTCTAAATAAAAGTCGAACAAACAATTCATAGATTATGAACAGAACATTTACTGAAAAATATATTTATTTTTAGACAAACTTTTGTTTAAAAATTTTTTGGTGACAATTTTTTTCTGTGTAAGCGAGCAATCTAATTACACGTACATTAGATTGCTCGCTTATAATCTACTAATAATATGTAGCTTCGATTATTTTGCAACGTTTATGTGAGAATTTCGTTTTATTTCATAGAATTTATACCTTTGGTTGATGTCAGAGTGCGCGCTACACAGTAAAAATTATTACCAAAAAATTTTCAAACAAAAGTTATTCTAAAAATAGAATTAATTTTCAGTAAATGCTCTGTACATAATCTATGAATTGTTTGTTTGACTCTTATTTAAAACGAAAACACCAAAAACAACAAGAAAAACTGTGTTGTAAAAAAAAACAACCCCGATGACGACATACACACAAATAACAACAACACCAACAACGATAGCAAAAGAAATGAGATTGTACCAAGTCTGTTTACTGAAGATTTTTGATTGAACCAATTCGTTAATTTCGTTACATTAATTCTCATTCATTCTTTTAGAGTCTTTAGATAAACATTCAGACTTAAACATATTTAACAAAATGAAATTTCATAAATGCTTATTGGATGATGATGATGATGATGACGATGACCCAGGCAAAGTTTTTGTTTGATATATTACAAAAAATCCAGTAAATATTTTTGTATGATTAAGTAAATTATTCTGTTTAATATTTGTTGGTATTTTTAGACTAATTGTTATATAAATTAAGACAAAAATATTGTTTGATATTTTCCAAAAAATCCAGTAAGTCCATCTGTTTGATTTAGTAAATGGTTTTGTTTACAATTTGTAAATATTTTTAGACAAACTGTTTTATAGATTTCAGCAATTTTTTCACTGAAAAAAACACTTTTTTAAATGAAATTGTTGAGATATTTTTGTCTATATATACAAATTTGTTTGCAGGTACGTTCCTAGACAAAATATTTACTATTTCATTGAATTCTTTTACAGAAAATGAAATTTAGTTTTTTATGTACACATAAGCGATGATATAATATTACGCTACAACTCCCTATAAACCACTGAATATGTTTTCTTATGTGATCGCTCAAAAGATGTCAGAGTGAAAGTGGAGCGAGAAGCGAGCACGTGCTTTAAAGCAGGTTGTGTGATGGTTTGTAGCATGTTATCGCTTCGTCTGTTTTTTGTTTGTTTATTTCTTACGAGTTTTAAAGAAATATTTTATGATTTTTAACACGCTTTTTGAAATTCTTAAAGTTAATATTAATTTGTGGCTTAGCTGTATTTGGATTTTTATACAATTTTTAAATATTATTATTAACAAAAAATGCATATACACAATAAAAGTAACAAAAATTATATACTATAAACTACACAGAAAAATTTTAATTTCTTT
The DNA here is from genome assembly GCA_956483635.1 of Panzeria rudis. NCBI lineage: Eukaryota > Metazoa > Arthropoda > Insecta > Diptera > Tachinidae > Panzeria > Panzeria rudis. Next base: position 156,316,945 of record OY101448.1, on the reverse strand, counting down.
TTCTGTAAAGGGATTCAATGAAATAGTAAATATTTTATCTACGAACGGACCTACAAACAAATTTGTAAATATAGACAAAAATGTCTCAACATTTTCATTTAAAAAAAAACTTAATTTTTTTCAGTAAACAAATTGCTTAAATCTATAAAACAATTTGTCTAAAAATATTTATAAATTGTAAACCAAACAATTTACTAAATCAAACAAGAAGATATATTGGACTTTCTGAAAAATATCAAAAAATATTTTTGTCTGAACTTATAAAACATTTAGTCTAAAAATACTAACAAATTTTAAACAAAATAGTTTACTTACGGCCCTTTTCACAATGGACGATTAAACTTTAACATAGAATTTAAGGGAAACTTGGCCATGCAAATCTTGCCGTTACAATCCACGTTAACTCTTAATCATACATTATGAAAAGGGCCGTTAATCAAATATAACATTTACTGGATTTCATTTAATATATCAAACAAAATTTTTGTCTGGGTCATCATCATCTATTAAGCATTTATGAAATTTTACTTTGTTAATTGTGTTCAAGTCTGAAAGTTTATCTAAAGACTCTAAAAAAATTAATGAGAATTATTGCATCGACATTAACGAATTCACTCAAAAATCTTCACAATAGCATTATTTTTCTATCATTGTTGTTTTTGTTATTTATGTGTATGTCGTCATCGGGGTTGTTTCTTTTTTTTCACAGTTTTTCTTGTTGTTTTTGATGTTGGCGTCCTAAGTACAATTTTAATCTTATCATAAGCACATATTATATTAAGTGATGGGAATCTGAAAAGTTATTTTATACATGAGTTTAGGTTGACTTAAGTTTTAATGAAAAAAATCTTTTATAACCCATAAGAAATTTCAAAAAAATTTAAGTTGGAGGTTAAAAAATAAACTGTGATAACTCTTTTGAAAAGCGGATTATTTGAAAACGGACTTGACCCAAATGTTGATTGTAAAACGGCGAGCCAGAATATCACCTTAACTCGATTTTGACTTAACTCGACTTAAGATGTTATAATATACTGCCACAGATATATATCTTACGATAATAACCAAAAACAGATAAAGGTTATTTTCTCATAAGCCTTTCTTCAGAAAAACTATTTTCGGTCCCTGCTTATAACCCTCAAGAAATAAATATTTGTATTTATGTTTAATTAAATTAATTATACCAAGTATTAAATAAATGTTGCAATTCTTCAATAACCACTTACTTTCATACGTACGTATGTACATATATGCTATGAATGTACATCGTATACTGTAATGATTTATGGTTTAGATTTTTTCCTATTCACTTGCATTTATCTTTATTAAAAAAAAGAAAAAATAAAAAAAAAATATAATTTTTTAACAACATGTTGGAATCGCATTACTATTTGTCTGTTCGATTTTAATCAAACGTAGTTGGAACTATCATCATGTCCTAAATGCTTATTAGCCATATCGAAAATTTAAACCGTCACTGAAATTAATGTAGTACAACTATTCATACATATATTTATTAGTTGTTGAATTTATAAATGCACTAAAGCTTCAAGCACAGCTAATGCGTAGTTGAGAGAACTCAGTGAAACATATACTAATAGCTACATACATATTATTGCTTTAATCAAACATTTCCATTAGTTATGAATTTAATAACTTCTAAGGTTTGTAACTTGAACTTAGCTTTCGCAGCTTTTAATTTTTTAATTCATGTTTTATGTTTGCACCTAAAAACACTCGTCTTTCAGCATTGCATACATATTTTCGATGTGGGGTATAAATTTGTATATTTAAATCGTTTTTATTGGCATGAGTGGAGCGAAGTAAATATTCCTTCTATTCAGAGCAAGCCTGCTGATAAAGGTATTTATAGAGATAAAATGTTTTCATTTTCAGATTTTTCTGATTAGCTTCTCACCAGCACTTACTTGCACATCAAATTCCAACGCTCTAGCTATAAATGGGAGGGAGTACACCATAATATTGCAGACAATGGGGCAAAATCAAAATATTTTTTTTACAAAGTTATTTAATTAGTTTGGCTTAAGTTAATTTTCAATTTAATCTTTCGATCAAATTATTTTTTATTTAAGAAAGAAATTCTAAAGCATGTAAATATTGTACATTCAAAGAAAAATTTGGATGTACGGAAGGTTGAACTGACAGCTGTTTCGAGACTACCAAGTCTACTCATCAGAGCCCTTTACCTACACTACCAGCGACAGTATCAACAACACTGTAGCGAAAATCCTACTAATTTTAGAAAGCTCAATTAACAGACTGTCGCCATCTCGCGGCGAGTTGCACCTATTAATAAACTTTTTTCTAAATGTTCGCAACTTCACTAATTGTTTTTTCTTAGCATGTTCAACTATCTTAAGCTTTTTTTATTTCGGTCTTACCAGCGTGAAATATCATCGATTTTCTCAATGCTGGGATTGTTTGAATGTTTATTTTGCCCAAGTTTTTTTTTGGAACAGTACACATTCATGTTTTAGCTAAATGCCTTTAGAGTTTTAATAATTGAGTTATGCATTTTTAGTCGAACTCTACGGTTTTTATCTAAAGTTATTTAATTAGTTTGGCTTAGGTTCCTTCGATCAAAATATTTTTTATTTAAGAAAGAAATCCTAAAGCATGTAAATATTGTACATTCAAACAAAATTTGATGTACGGAAGGTTGAACTGACAGCTGTTTCGAGACTACCACAATCTACTCATCAGAGCCCTTTACCTACACTACCAGCGACAGTAGCAACAACACTGTATCGAAAATCCTTCTAATTTTAGTAAGCTCAATGCAACGCAACTGTCGCCTTTTCGCGGCGAGTCGCACCTATTAATGAACTTTTTTTTAAATGTTCGGAACTTCACTAACTCTCATTTCTTAGCATGTTCAACTATTTTAAGCTTTTTTATATAACTCAGCCATTTCTAAATGGACAATTCGATCATGAGTCTCTAGATATTAATTTTTAAGGCAAGATAATTATTAAGCATACTTTTCCAATTAATTAAATAATCACATAATAAAAAATTGCTAAAGCGAAAACATTAGTCCCGATATAACATATGTTGCAATTGGACTTTATATAGTGATTCAATACATAAAGAACAGATGTGTTCAAGATTAACATCAGCACCTGCTTTGCGATCTAAATTGACGGTACCACGAGTTTTCCCCGAAAGCAAACATACTAGAATAAATTTAATATCAATAACTAACAAAGCTGAAAAACAACTCTAAAACTGACCCAGCATGAATTGATTCAAAGTAAATGATATTCAACTACTTGATTGCAAACTACCTAGATTGGTGGAGAGCTCTAAACGTTAAAGAACTCTGATAAGTATACCGGGTAGTCTCGAAAGTTGTAAGTTCAACCTTCCGTCCAGTCAATGTTTTCTTTGTGCACATGCTTCACATTTCGCTCTAAATAAAAATATAATTTCATTGAAAAACTAAAATTAAAAACCGAACTCAAGCCAAGACAATACAAATTTCTTTAGATTAACTTAATCTACCAAGTCATAGCTTAATTGTTAATTTAAAATTTTAATTAAAAGCCAACTACTTTAAATTCATACAACTAATCAGTATTCATTTATAACAGAAAATAATATATTATATACTGGTCTGCAAAAAAGTCGAGCCTTTAAAGAAAAATGTGTGAAATGCAAAAATTTTAATGCGCTAAAATCAAATCCGTTTTCAGTTTTTTTCTATCACGTGAAGATTTTGAATGGGAATGACTACTATTTCCACTATGTACATCAGTATATTTGACCCTAACTTGAGAACGGTCCGATTGTCTGATTCGAACAAATGAACCACTGAAAGATGCTAAATAAAATTAGCGTTAAAAATTTCCATGTAAAATCGTCGAAAACCAGGTTAACTTAACATTTTTCGGTAGTGATTTTGCTTCATAGGTGTTTCATGTTAAATCAACATGAATTACAATAATCTTGAAAGAAATTTTTCCTTTTGAATTAACTATATTTCATGTTGATTTAATATTCCAGTACAGTTGAATCAAAATAAAGTTGATACTGAAATAATACGAAAAATCATGCTGAATTAAAGTAATTTCGAGTTGAAACAACGTGAATTTGATATTGGAACAACACGAAAAATCATATTGAATTAAAGTTATATCAACCTGAAACAAAATGACTTTAATGTAGCTATTTTATTAGTTGTGATGGTTATTATCACAGACATAAGAAAACTTTGTTTTGTAGTTGGCTGCCCTAGCCAAGATTTGAGCTCGTGCCACCTGCATGATAGTCCATGCGCTAACCACTGCAGCCACAAAAGCTTCAAACTTTACTTTAGCTATACACTTAAATAAATAACTATCGTTTTAATTTAATTTTAATTCAACATGATTTATATGATTATTTGGCATAAAACTTATTAGAAATTAACGTTATAGTCATGTTGATTTAAAATGAAATGTTACGTTTACATCAAAGTTGTTTTAAAAGTGAAAATTTTTAAATCAAAGAGATTTAAGGTTAGATTAATCATTTTCCGTTTAAAATTAATATGAAACAAATGGTAATTTTAGACCAGCAGCATTAAATTTTCTCTGGTAGTTCGTTTTTTGTCGTCTACATAACCGACACATGTAAGAATAAACAACAATAAGTCACACAACAAAGCACAAAAGTGAACTGTAGCAATGAACAAAGCAAATAAATACTAACACACTTAAACAGCAAATTATTTCTTGTAAATTTGATATGATTTCAAATCACAATTGCGTCATGTTGATTTTACATTCCCTTTATTTACTGTGTGTATGAATAAATTAAAGGTTATTTTATTCCGCATCTTTAAATGTTTTATTTACTGAAATCAGATAATCCGTGCTCGAGTTAGGGTAAAATATACTGACTTACCTAGTGAAAATATTAGTGCAGCCCATTAAATTAAAACCGTGAGTAATAGAAAAAAACGGAAAACTGATTTGATTTAAACTTTGTATATTCCGCATATTTTTATTTAAAGCCTATTTTTTCTGCAGACCAGTGTGATAATTCTTGTGTATTCTTCGAATTCTTGTAAATTTTTATATTTCTTTTGCTCTGATTTTTCGCCGAAAGCAGAAAGAAGACTTTCAAATAAAGTGCTGACCTTAACATTTGGAAATTTTCCATGAATAAAAGTTTGTGAAAGGTCTTCATAGAACGTTTTTAATATTTAAGTGATTTTAGCTTAACAGTGAAAAATATAATACGGATATTTAAGATTAACAAATAAGAATAATTGAAACAGGAAAATGTATATGAAAAATAGCATGGTAAAAACGGTTAACTGATCTTGGTTAAAGAAAACAAATAATATTAAATAAAATTGATCTACGAAATCTATAAAATCAGCAGGATTATTTAAAAATATTATTTGCTTAGATCTGTTTAAATGACAATATTGTAAAAATGCCAAAATAAATTTCGCCTAACTTGCGTTTAAATGAAAATATATATTTAAATTTATGTTTAAAAGCTTTTATGTGAACTGCAAAACGCCACACGTTGTGATCGTTTGATTTGTTGATAAGTCATGTCTCATTTAAATCTACGTGCTCAAATTCAATGTCAACTGGAGAGTAATTCAATAAAATCTTACTTGAAGTTCATTAGAATTGAAGCTTAAAACTGTATTTAAGAAATAATACAATAGTTTTTAAAATCTATGCATATAAAGGGTGGCTTTTTTAAGCCGGAGCTTTTCAATTTGTTGTCTGTGGCAGAATTGATTTAATAATTTTTGATCGGTTTGATTGTCACTCGCCGCGAACCATTTGCAAATTGCTCAAAATTAATTTGGAAAAACATTGCTCAATGTCAGTAGAATCGCAATAGAAGCAACTGTAGAGTCAAAATGCAGCCTGATTTACTACTGGATGGGCTATGGCCGAAATAATACTCTAACACTAATATTATAAACTTGTCTTTTAAATAAAACAATTTCATATGTATGCGTGATTCTCATTTCAATGCTTTTTTCGTGTCCGTTGAAAGTTTAGTAAACTATTTTATAAAATAAATGCATTAATTTGAATATGAAAACTGCTTTAGCATTATTTAATATATTATAAATAAGTGTACATAAGTTTTTTTTGTGTGTTAAAAACGAAGAACGAAAATACTGTTTACACTCTCTCATACAAAATGACGTGTCCGTAATGTATGCTGTTATTTCCCACATTAAGAAAGTACGAATTTTTCAAAAACGATATTAAATTTATACCGAGTTTAGAATATTTGTATATGCTTCTCTTATTGCATGCATCAAATTTTTGAAAAATAATAAAATCTATATATACAGCCATGTCACAGAATACCATTCCGATCGGAAGTGGTTTTAATTCCGTAAGTTGCTTCTTCAGAAAACGAAAAACGAAAATTTTCTTCGTAATCAAACCACTTTTAAATTTCAAAGTGGAATTGAAAACCCCTTTTTTACTGACTTCATTTGCAGTAAATATGAAAAAAGCGTGCATACTCTTAGGAGCGTCAAATAAATATTTGGTCATGAGCGTTCCATGTTAATAAAAAGCTTAATGTGAGCTTTGCTTCTAAAAACAAGAGTAAACAAGCGCCTTAAGGTATAAAAACTTTATCATTGTAAAAACGAAGTACAAAATAAATGGAATCTAAAGCACCAAAAATGTACTTTTTCAGAATGGCAACCACGGAATCAAAGCCAATCCGAACGGAATCTGTGACACGGCTGTTATTTTTTAAATTCTCGCTGTCCGCAGTTTTTTTATTGAACGTTACACTTTTTTAGTATGTTTCACTACTCAGTATAATTACTGAATTTGCATTAACAACATACACTAAAATAACAGCGCATGTTTGTACTTCTAAATATTTAAAAATTTTCTGAATTTTGTTAAATATTATTACATTGTATGCAAAAAATGTATTGAGTCTTATCCATATTTTTTTAATTTAATAACAATTTATTACTGCATATTTAAGGAGTTTATGTTAAAACTCATCAAAGATTACACATCTGAATTGTTTTAAATTCAAAATATACTGTGTGTTCTGAAAAAAATATTAAAGTCGTAAGAAAATGTATTGAGCGTTACATTAACAAAATTCTTAAATATAGTTTATTTAAAAATTTTAGGACGGTAAAAAAAGTTTACTGGTGCGGAAAGGTAAAAACGATATAGAGAACAAATCCGCTTAGAAAAAAATTGCTTCTACCGCACTGTGGGTTGCCATATTTTCGAAGAATGTATGTATTAGGTAGGTCGAATTTTGGGACGAATAATTATTTAAAATTGACATAACTTTTAACATTGTCCATCGATTTTATTGAAATTAGTCTTATTTGAAAGAAGAGTTAGCCTGCTTTTTGCTCATGTATAAATGTTTGTAAGGAATTATTTTAAAAGATAAAAATTTTTTTTCCATGTGAACACAAGTCAAAATTAAAAACGTGATCATAACTTTTAATTTCGTACTGCGATTATTATAATCTTTTGTTTTTAGAGATTAGATGTATTGTGCTTTCAAACCCTATACCCATTTTTTTGATGTGTCTTTTCACAAAAATCATTCGCAGAACAACCGCAAAAGCAGATGTAATGCTCAATACACAAAAATTTAAAAAAAAAACTCAAAAATATAATTTAATTTCAGGATCCATGGAATGAGGAGAAAACTATAATATGAATCCTACCTTCTCATATTTTTATTAGTTTCATTGGTAAACAAAATAAACAAAAACACAACATGTGCACATAAAATGAGAATCGCCCATTATCTTTGTTTTTATTTTATTGAAATTTAAATAGCCCGACTTTAAAAAAGAACACCCGATATATAAGTATTTGCTTGCATGTATTTACATGTATTTGGTTGATAGCTACGGAAGACTACCGCATCAAATTGATCTCCATACAGCTTTCTTTAAGTAAGAAAATATATAGATTTTTTAAAATCAAGTGGGCGTGGCACTTCTTACTCAAAATAAATATTTATTATTACATATCTAAGGAAATAGTGAGAACAATTACATTTTGCGTGAGTAGCTAGCTGTATTACTAAAGTGCATACCCAGTTATAAAAATTGAAAATATTGGAAAAGTGGGCGTGGCACTTCCTATACAAAGTATATACTAATTGTATTATATTTCAAAAACTATTTTAGCTAGAAAATGTGTTTAGGCTCGTTTACTCCCCGTCCACACATGTAATTTTTGTTGCAGCAATTTCTGAATTTGTGGGAGAGTGTTGAAAAAGAAATATGTACCATAAAATTGTTCCAACAAGAATTGCACGTGTGGACCGGGACTTATTATAAAACCCCATCGATTTTGGGTATGACACTTGAAGAAATCCAAAATTTTCATTTTTACAACCACTCTAATATACACTCAAAGAATTTTACTTCCTAAAACCAATTAAATAATTTCATTAGCTATTTTCATTAATCCAATGACAATTTCACAAATCCAATGAAAATTTCATTAATATTGTGAAAGAATTTCATTGGTTAAAACAATATTATTAGATTTTTTCATTATGCCAATGACAATTTCACAAATCCAATGATTATTTCATAATATTAATGAAATTTTCATTGGATTTGTGAAATTGTCATTGGATTAATGGAAAAAAATATGAAGCAAAATTCTTTTAGTGTACTATACATAAAAAAAAAACTTTGAAAGTAGCCGAAAGCATAAATTTCTTTGGCAGAGAGAATTGAGGAAATAGAATAACATTTATAATAATTATCTGGATGTTGTTAATAATTACTTCGTGAGATGTTGATAATACATAATTATTGGTACATTGGAAACAGCTAAAAAGTAGTTGCTTAAAAACCACTTCAAATATTTTTGACTGGAATTAACTACTTTAGAAATAGTTTATTCTATAATTTCTTAAATTAATTTATTTATTCTACCATTATTTCTTTACAGGTAGACTAGCTGTGATAATTATTGGTATAATTACATTAATTTTAGGAATACTTTTAACAACCATACCATGGCTAGATTATTTTATATTAAAGGTGAGTTTATATTAATAAACATTTACTAATGGAAGTTAACATACATACTAATTAATGGTGAACGTTTATTTTTTTAACTGAGATTTTTTCATGGCTATTAAGAATGCTTTTGTGAATTTATTACTATAAATTGCAAAGTATGTTTTTTTTAGTTCACTAGTTCGCATAACATTTTATTATGCTTCAATATTTCTGTATTTATATAAAGCATTTATGTATACAATTTATAATTAATGTTTTTTTGTTTTTTCTTCAGAATTTAAGGCTGTGGAATGATACATTAAGTTATCACTATTGGCAGAGACCCGGTGTAGTACGTTTAACCAAAGTCTACATTTATAATGTCACAAATCCTGATGGTTTTTTGCTGGGTGAAAAACCCAGATTACAAGAGGTGGGACCTTTTGTTTACAGGTAATTTTAGATTTTAGAAATGCAAAACAAAATATATAATAACAAACAAATATTTTTATTACTTTGATAATTAATGTTAATGGGCATTTTGTTACGTTGAATTAATTTACAATCTAAAAATAAATAAACGCTTGTTTTTATTTTTTAAAATACATAAATGAAATCGAGTTCTAAAGTTTTACTTTTCCTTTATAGAAACAAACCTTTGTTTAAATATTAATAGCGTTGAGTTCTGTCTAAATGATGTCACTTTTTAAGGCACTCAGTAACTTTAATTGCCCGAAAATAATAACAATTATAAAATTAAGATGTTAAATATATTTTTTCATTAATTTATGCATAAAAAAAGTTCTAAAATAAACATTTATTACACGTGAGTGAATGTTTTATATTTTTGTTTTCAATCTATAAAATGTTTAAATACAATTTCTTATTTTTAATAACACTACTCAACAAAGTGACTAAGAAAAAAAGTTTAACTGAAATAATTAGACGTGCTGTGAATATTCCTTATTTCGAATCTAAAATTAGAAAATGGCCTACACGTACAGATTTCGAGTTATGTCAAAAAAACGTTTTTTCAAAAATTGTTTTGTAAATTCTTTAATATTTTAACTAAAAATATCAAAATATTTTTGCATATTCGTAATGTAAAAAAATATGTTTCTTCTATGTAGTGTAATTTTTTTAAAGTTTGTGTCACGATAAGTGCACAGAAAAAATTATTACCAAAAAATTTTCAAACAAAAGTTTGCCTGAAATAAAATTTCATTTTTTACTGAAACAGTTAAGTTTTTGTTTGACTTTTATTTGGGACGCAAACACTAAAAACAATTTTCATTGTCGTATAAAAACAGCCCCTATGACGACAAACATAGAAATAACAAACAACAGCAATAATAGCAAAAGAATTGGGATGTTGCACAGTGGGAATTTTTCTGTATGAAAAATCTAAGCATATACTTTTAAAAAATCTAAGCACATGCCAAGCTGATGTTTTTGATCTGATAAAAGAGTTTATGCAAGTAGATTTTCCTATCTAAAGCCTAGTATGCAGTTCTGCCTGAATTTCAGGCTGCCATAAGAAGTATGTGTAAAAAAACAAACTGAAATTCAGTTTTGAAAAATTTTCAGGCGACTTTCCGTTTGGTAGTACGCAGCTGAAAAGAAAAATCAACACAATTTTTGTTAAAAACAGGGATGGCATATCAATTATTGTAGACTTTTTTTCCGTCAACTAAAACAAAAATTAATGTTCAGACAATTGTTTGCTCAAGAAATTTTTGATATTTTGTGTTTTTGTGGTCTTTGAAATAATTTTTCATAATTTGTACGTGGAAATTTATAAAAATAAGTGAATAAACGCGAATAAAAATAAATTTGTCTGCACAACAATTATTCCGTGTAGAGATAAATACAAAATTTCAAATCTGAAATTCAGGCCGATCAGCATACTAGGCTTAAAGGATAAAAAAGTCTACAAAATTTGTGACCTTACACTTTCAAAAATTAAAATTTCTCCACCTACTTACAATTCAAAGTGAGTTTATTCAAAACGGAAATTCTAATTACCGTAAAAGTAGCTTAAAATAATACCGTAAAAGTAGCTTAAAATAATTTTAAGTGCATTTATAATTCAGGATTCATATAAAATTTCAACATTTACTAATAATAGTCGGTTAAGGCTTTCGTCTTAACAAAATCAATACTCAGTATAAATTTATACGCAGTTTAAATTAAAATTTTGTTTGCAGAAAAAAAGTGCGTTAATTGTTTCGTAATTATAAGAACTTTTTGCAATAATACTTACCCCTTATTTATCCCTATTTGAAAGGTAATACTATAAAGCAGATCACTTCAAAATTTTTGTTCAAAATTATCATTATTGAATTAGCCAGAGCGTTTCAAAATAGACCTTTTTTTAATGCAAATATCGGAAATGATATTAACTCGTATTGAGGGCTAATGTGCCTTTAAATATTTCCTAAGAACTTATCTAAGTCCGGCGAAAAATAAGAAAAATACAGCGAAAATACCGAAAAAACCCATTTTTGGGATTTTCTGAAATTTCTTTGGGAATTTCGAGGTTCCCAGAGGAAAAACTTGCTTTTTTTCTTCCTTTTGTATTTAGTACATAACTTTTGTAATTTAAACAATTTGCTGTACAGTATTTTTCGGTTAATTGCACATAAAAATTTGCACAACTTTTTGTTCAATTAACCGGGGAACCAATTAGCCGATACCCGCTTAATTGAACAATTCGTTCAATTACAAGAATCCCGTTTAATTGAACAGTTTGTTCAATTACAGAAATCACGCATAATTGGAACTACTAATGACTTAAAAGAAATCGCATATGGTCACCTTAAGTTTTTCAAAATAATTTTTTTTACTTTAAACGAAAAAAAATGCAAGTAACAGAAAAAAATGTACATATATGTCTATACGCAGGTATTTATTATTGTAGGTACATATTTACTATTAAATGCACTATTTATGTGCACATTAGTTTTACAAAAAAATAAAATTTAGTAAAATAAAATTAGTAGAGATCTGGGTGGCATCTCTTTCACAAATGATGTCAAATATGTATGTGCAAAAATGCCAGATTATTTTTCAATAATAATGCAATTAACCGGGTAAAAGTAAGAGGAAATTTATTTTTGATGACATGAATTTTGAACCAATTAAGCCGGAAAATCAATTAACCGGGTTCAATTATCCGAGGAAATTTACATGTGTTTTCTTCGTATGCAATATTTTTTTGCCCGATCATGTGGTTCAATTAAGCGTGGAAACCAATTAACCGTAGGGTCAATTAACCGAAAAATACTGTATCTTGGAAACCGTAAGATGTAAAATCTTGAAATTTAAAAAAAAACGCTAAAAATAAAAATTCCAAAATTAAAAAAATGCTAAAACGAAAAATCGCCAGAATGAGTATAGCGAAAAAAAGCACCAAAATTAAAAAAAAATCGCTAAAACGCAAAAAATCATCAAAACTAAATAGATCGCCAAAAAAAACTAAAAAAACGCAAAAAATGAAAAAAGTTGTCAAAACGAAAAAAAGCACTAAAATTAAAAAAAAAACCCTAAAACTAAATATATCATCAAAGGCGAAAAAAAATCGACAATAATTAAAAAAAAGCATCACAACCAAAATAAAAGCGCCAAAACTAGATAAAATCGCCAAAAACCGAAAAAATCGCCAGAACGAAAAAATCACCAAAAAATCCCTAAGAACCGAAGAAAGCGCCAAAACTGAAAAAAAATTTATAAAAACGCCAAAAGCAAAAAATCGCCAAAACTAAAAAAAATCGGCAAAAAATTGTAAAAAAAAACGAAAAATCGCAAAAAAATACAACGAAAAACCACGAAAATGAAAAAAAAGCGCCGAAAGCAACAAAATCGCCAAAACAACAAAAAATAACTTTAAAAAAATCTAAATTAAACAAAAACCACAACGAAAAAACTGCCAAAATGAAAAAAGAAGCAAAAACGGAAAATGATATACATATGTGTACTCGTACGGAACCCTTCGTGTGCGAGCCAAAGTCACTCTTTACTTAATTTATTATTAAATGACCAAAAAGCCCCACACACACTTCAAACAAAATATGTAAGCTTTTTTCATCAATATCTATGGATAAATATTGATTTTATTCATAAGAAATTGAAGTGATCGAATTTTTGCAAAAACACCAAATATTTACACTGTATAACAAAATTAATTATTTTTCAAATAACTAGACTCTAACTACTTATTCTGGTAGAGGTCACGAAAAAAATTTGGTGCTTTTTTCTTTTATACAATTTTTTTTTTGGGTTTTTGGGTTTTTTTTTAGTTTTTTTTGCTATCTTATTAGTTGTTTGGAATTTTTTACTTCTAGCGTTTTTTTTAATGCCAAGAGTTTGCCTCTTACGATTTCCAAGATACAGCCTAAATTACATAGTCAAAATTACATTAACTGATAGAACACCCTTTAATTTTTATTGTTTTGAATATCAGTGTTAATTGGTGTAGTCTATTATACAGACTACAGCAATTAACACTAACTTTGAAAATTTAAAGTTTCTGTATATTACATTCGTATTTCAACATTTTCGTTGCTCGCTTTAGAACACCCTTTAAACACAAACTCATATATTGAAGCTAAATATCAATCTGTGTGGCAGCCACTTTAGAAATTAAGATTTCATCTGTGTTTGTAGTTAGGGGACCATACCACAACAAAAAAATATAGTGGTACTTCTTGTAATCTTTCTTGTTGCATAGTGTTATGCGTAAACATATTATTCATATCATGATAATTCATATAAACAATATATCGAATTCGATTAGTTACGATTGTTATATCGTATATATATTTATAAATTTTGTTTATTTGCAACATTGTTTTTCAATCAATTACACAATTTATACAATAATAATTATTACTAATAAAATACTCATAACTTGCAGTATTTGCAATTTAATGGAAAATATTGAAAAATAGCTTAATTCTAAAAACATCATTTATCGCAAATAAGTAATTTTGATCAAGGTGTTCATATATAGTTTAAAAGATTTACAAAACAAATCTTTTAAATATTTTTTATTGTTTGTACAAAAGTTTGATAAATAATTTTCATATTTAATTATATGGTTTAACGAAGGATTTGCCTTCATGTCATACTATTTGTCAGCATTTAATCATAATCAACAATAAATAATATAAAGTCATATTCGTTTTTAACAGTAATAAACTCAATTTATTTATGAAGTGTTAATTATTCAAAATTACACTAGTGTAAAGATAATTTCATAAGAAAATATTAATAAACACATCAATAGTTAGAAACGTTTATGTTTAGACTGCACTGTGGGGGAGAGAATCAAAATATCTTGTAAATAAATCATAATATTTAAATTTTTTTTGTTACTCATTTCAAATAATGAAGTAAATTACATATTACAAGTATGTGTTCTCAAATTTTACATGTGCGGCCTTGAAGCATCACAGCACCCATTGCGAGAAAATTTCTTAAAGGCCGAATTGTCAATTTATTTTAAAAAAACCTTCTTCCCCACTGTACATTTTATTAACTAAGTAATATATTATTCTTAAATACATAAAGCATCTCCATGAGATTTAAAATATTTTTTACTTGCTTTGCCATGTTTTTTTTTCTCTAGTGCGGAAGTTTACAATTAGTGAACTTTTTTCTCAAATATTTCCTTAACTAAATTTAAACAAATTTAAGGGGAGATCCCAAATCATCATTATCTGAATTAATATTAAAAAAAAGAAAATAATGACTTTAATATGCAAATATTTTATTATTAAAAGTTATATTATATTTGAAATCCAACAGTCTCACAAAAAGGAAGCAACCTATTTTATTTGCAACCTAAGTACATTTCGCTACACTCCGCGAACTGCAAAAACTTCTTCTAAAATAGCTAATTTATTATTTTAAAATTATATCGCATTTTGCAAAACAATTCAAATTTATGGCGCGCTTAAAAAAATTGCCACCGCCAACACCAACCACACCAAATAAATAAATAAATTTAAATTGCTATTAAATTGACATTTAACCAATAACAAAATCATCATTATTTATTTAAATAGGTGTTAAATACACATTTTAAATAAAAAAAAAAAAGCAAAAAACCTGCAAACAAATGTCTTTTGTTTACTTTTTTTTTGTTGTTTAAACTATTAATAAAATCAAACCGCGCACCTAAACAACGGCAAAGAAAAAAGTCACTGAATTGGTACATCAAATTTTAACGCTGAACATAAAAACGGTCTAAATATAATGAAGTTGTTAAGCCAACAACAAAAATGGGAACTACACATACAGTACATTTTAAAAGTAGATACACTGAAAAAAGTAAAATATTGTTTGAATTACCAAAATGATTCAAACAATCAAAAAATTGTTTAATTTTGGTACCTATCATTAAAATGATGATACCAATTATTGGAATTGCAAAAATTTATTGAAAAAGAGGTTAAGTAAATAATTAAAAAAGTATCTTATATTCAACAATGATTCAATTAAATAAATCAAAAGATTAATAACACAATTATAAACATTTTAATTGATTCAATTATCTAATTATTCTAATAATTGGACTAAACAACTCAATAATAAAATTGCTAATCAGATCCTTTTAAATTTTTTATTGAAAAAATTAAAAACGATAATGGAAGTAGTTGTCTGCTATTTTGAAATTTTTTTTAAATACTCGGAACGAGTATTATGGGAAGACTAGTATTTACAGAACAGCTCTGTAGCAAATAAAGCATCGATGTTTGGCAATAGAATAAACACATAAACCGATTTTTAGTATCGTCTAGCTTACATTGCTACTGTACTTGAAAATAAAAAAATATTTAAAAACAATTAGGGCCGAAAAGGGTGGATTTTAGAAATTCGTTGGTACGAAACTCATTTTCTCATTTACCATTTCTAACGCTGTACCTATTTACTTTAGTATTCAAGACTTAAGTAAATGTCTAACTAACAAAATTGTTGTTAGTTAAGACACTTTATAAATTCAATTTTTACTGTTTCCTTATATGTATGTTCTATTTTTTTAATAATAACTAAAAACTACAATAAATAATGCAGGCAACAAACTTCCCATACTTTTTTTTTTCCATATAAATAAATAGTCTAGCAAAAGTCGCTTTTGGTCAGCAGCTATAAATGTAAATATAAGCAAATATCTGTAAGATAATAAGAAATTATACTTCTCATTATCATTTTTAATTCTCACCAAAGAGTACAAAAATTCTATAGAACCAAAAAGGTGGTGGTTTTTCATCAACATCTTATTGTGCTTGTTGTAGTTTCTTTTTTAAATGCGTTCAAATATTTCAAGTTCAAGTAATTAAATAAATCAATCAAGTAGTTGATTGAATTAATTATTATTTTAATAATATATTAATTAAAAATCTATTAATAAGCGAATAGGAAATTTTATTTGTTTGCTAATTTTTAATTAAGAAATTAATAGACTAAATTAATACCTTAATTAAATTTTTATACTATTTCAAACAGTACCTGTAATTGAGAGAAAACTGATGATAATTTTGTCAAAATGTTTGGTTTTCCGATGCAGTCTAGATTCGAACACGAGCCTAACTAAATATATATGCATTGAATTTATAATACATACACTGAAAGAAAAATCTTTTTATACATACATATATATTTATTTACGTTACAACCAATGTAACGTTTCATTCCTGATATGAAAAGTACTTCATTAATTATAAAAATTATCTAATTAAAATGAAACTTTTTCGTTCATATATGTATATAACCAAGGGCCACTAGGCGGCTTTTATTTATACTATATAATCCTATTAGACAATTAATTTAACATTTTTAATGTGTACTTAAAATTTACTTTACTATTTTACTATTTTACTTTTACTTCCTATTAATCCTACCTGCTCTGTAAACCGAGTCGATTTGAAAACGCTCGATTTAGAAACATTAAGTCCATTAATAGCGAAATTTATCAGACTTTCTTGTAGTTTTCTATCCTTTAGAGCTTCAAATATAATATTTGCGATTAATTTATGATTTAAAGTATATCAACTGCATTATTTATTTTTGGAAAACGAGAAATTTACTCGGATTCGGTTTACAGAATATGGCCAAATATTTTTGAAATGCCAGCCTTGAACTGTGGCTCTCCAATTCAATGCATGTTTGTAAGCTAATTCTTTTACTGCTTCAGCCATGTCCTCATATAAAATCAATAGTACAAAATCAATATATAAGTGTGTATGTTTATGAAATGACTTTGCGAGTAGCTGAGATAATATTGAGAGAGAATCAATATTTCTTGCTTGCATTAAGAATTGCATGAGCTTTTAAGTGCAATTTATTTGTAATAAAATTTTTAAGCACTATTTCTACAAAAAGTGAAACGAAATTTTCTTCACCGGAAAATGAAAACATTTGTTAATGTTTTTTTATGTTATTATAAATGAAAAAGACAAAAAAGTATATTATATAAAAAAAACTAATTTCCGATGTCTGCATTTGAACTAAAGCCATATATTTATTTTTTAATTTTTCATTTTCCGAAAGTGTTTCATATCATTTTTATCCCACTGTATTTAATTTTATAAAGAAAAAACACAATTTCAACTAATACACATACGATCTTATACTTCGGCATTACCGAATCGTATGCATCCATTTAGTACGACCAAAATTGGTACTATTGTACTTGTTTTATAATATTCGATTATGAAATATCCCCAATATTTTTTTATAAAATATTGCCGCAAATTAATGAAAAATTGCCGCAAATCTGAAATGGAATATTACCCTAAATTTAGGAAAATTTTTTAATATGAAAAATCACCCCTATTAAGAAAATGAAATTTGGCCCGAAATGTAACTTTTGTTGCAAAGGAAAATTTTCTCCTCTGTGTACATACGAGTATGTCGAAAGAAGGCTTCGCCGTCCTTATCTTTACTCACTGAAGTCGCTTTTCGACATACCGAGAGAAGGAAATCCATAACTCCCGTCAAAGACTGGATAGGTGGAAAAACTTTACTCAGCGAAGCCACTATTCGAGATACATGGACGAGAAAACCCCTAAGCCCAATCGAAGGCCGGCTAGGCGGGAAATCTTTACTTATTGAAGCCACGATCTGACATACCTGGAGGAGAATATCTTTGAGAACAGCTAGTCAGAAATTCGATTGTTCCTCGGGGCGTTATTCGGCTGGGCTTAAGGACTTTCTCCTCTGGTTATGTTGAAAAACGGCTTCGCTGTAATGGTTTTTTGCTTAGTCGCCTTAGGCGAAAAAACTTTACTCAGCGAAGCCACTATTTGACATACATGGAGGAGAAAGCCCTTAAACCCGGCCGGAATCTGGCTAAGCGAAAAATCTTTACTCAGCGGAGCCACTACTCGATATACATGGAGAAGAAAATCTCTAAGCCCGGCCAAAGCCAGGCTAGTCTGAAAGTCCCTACTAATAGAAGCCGCTATTCAACGTATCCAGGCAAATAAATGTAGGGTATTTTAATAGTTTTAAAAATTGGGTGATCGTGAAAACCCAAACGCTATGAACAAAAACCCGAAATTGTCTAATAAAAATCTTTGGCTATTATTATTTCGGTCGTTAGTAGTGCAGAAAAAAATAATTGAAGACCTTACTGTAGTAACCATTAGGGGCAAACATCGAATATCTAAACTCCATTAATAGGAAATATCGCCCCAAAAATTTATATTATATTTTTGGGGCCATTTTTCGTTTTTTGAATATTTCTAATATATGAATAGTTGTCGAATGAAAAAGAGCCCCAAAGTAAGAAAAAATAGTAACTTTTTATGAGGCCTTTTATAATTTTATTTTTTTTTTGTTATTTTTCATTGTAGAAAAAAATTAAATCTAAAAATGAAGAAAGGTCCCAAACATTTACAAAAACATCCCAAAAATATCCCGGTTTTGTTTTCTGTACAATTTTTTGAGCTACATTTCATTTTACACTTTGGGACCTTATTTCGCAGCGCCTTAAAATTTGATGGAATTTTCAAGCACTGTGTGACGATCAACTTAGCCAACTAAATTGGTACGTGCCATGGCGATTTTCTTATTTCGTTCTTCATTCTCATTCTTGCGTTTAGTTACTGAACCACTTTTAAAGGTTTTGTCATTTAGAAAATTAAAATTAGTAAGAACAAAGAGGAAATAATAATACGTAATTTTACTATGTACGTATTAATATTAAGTTTGAATTTATGGCATGATAAAATATAAAGAACAAAATAGATAGAAACAAATGCCGGTCAAGAAAGAAACAAATGACTGATGTGCAAGAGGTTCCATATCACTGTACAAGACTTAACACTGCATACTATTGTCAATATATTTTGTTATACGAGTAATAATGGCTGTAGAAAACACAGTCTGCACTGAAAGAATTCTCTTCATAAATTCTGTGAATTTCTCATTTTGAAGCAATTCATTAAAACTCAACCAACATCACGCTTCGTTGGATTAATGAAATTACTTTCGTTAAAATTATTTTAATGAAAATTTCACTAAACATGTGAAATAAATTAATTGATCCAATGTAGTAATTACGTTAAACTAATAGATATATTTCAGAATTTTAATGAAATTAGAATATACATGTACCAAGGAAACTGACTTTTCTTTTATGCATGTCTGATCGTGAGAGAAAAGTTACTCACGAGTTACTCATTACGTTTTTCATTTCATAATATGTATGTGATGTTACAAAACAAAACGCAAACTTTATATACCGGCAACATTTTTGTTGGTGTGTACTTATATGAAGTAAAGATGAGGCACACTTGCTCACTTCAAGTGTTGTACGAGTATTAAAGAGTCAATAATTTAAAACAAAAGTGTTCAACATAATGTACCTGGAGTTGTTAAGAAAAAACAAAAAAACAAAACCTACTTCAAGCCCACAAAAAAGCGAAAAATGTAATAATATATTAAATTTGATTTGAACTTGACATTCAAACGCATCAAAACACGAGACGCAAGTTGACGACAACAATCTGTTTGTGTATGATCTCGTATCTTGTTTTATTTTGTCATTTATTTAATTTCATATGTTTTTATTAAAACATCAGACAGAGACTTTGTTTTAACATTTAATAAATACATTATTCATATAATTGTGCGTTTGTACGTAATATTTAATAAAATATTTATTCGAGGTTTAGTGATTACCGTGACATTAGTATGATTATGATTGATAAAAAATTTTGCAAAAAAAAAAATATATATATATTTTTATGTTAAAGTTTTTTCTGCTTTTTTATCTTTACAGAGAGGACATGCAAAAGGTGAATGTCAGATTTCATGACAATTTTACGGTGTCATATCAGCATAAGAAAATCTTAGAATTTGTTCCTGAACTGAGTATTGATAAGAATACACAAATAATAACACCTAATATACCGCTATTGGTAAGTGTAAAATTACTAACTAAAGTAACATTAAATTAAACATTTTAAAAATAGCGCGAAAAATGGAACATAGGTTAAAAGATTTTAGATCAAGTCACTTTTCAAAGGAAAAAAATAAACTAAAATCAGTCCAGCCGTTTGGGAGCTACGGCGCCAAAGACACAGATTTAAGGGGATGCTGCGAGTAAAGATATGATACCTTCTATACGCCTGGCTTGATTTTCTTCAAATATAGCTAAGAACACTCTTTATTAAATCACCTTTCAAACAAAAAGATCGCTCGGTGTCATGCGACACCGTAAAGACACTCAGGCGATACCTCTCAAGAATTTAGCCGAGACACCTGGTGTTTAGCTAAGACATATTCATTTACAAGGGCACCAACCATTAGCCAGAACACCAACATGGTCCAAGGATTACGAAAAACTTGAGCGAAAATCTCCACAAAACCCCAGAAGTTCGCTGGACTCCCAAAAACTGGGACAAAAATCTCCCCAAAATCCCAGCACTTCCCCGGAAAACAGCGGCAGCATCGAAAGCCGCGAAAATACAAAAGCGGCAACAAAAGCTGGCATGTTGCCTTCGTTTTTTAATTGTCGTTACACGTACATATTTCTTAAAAGTGTTCGTCGTTGCAATTATTATTTCATTTTTAGGGTTCCGTTCACCATTTTTCTGTCTGTTGTTTGTCTATCTGTCTGACCTTCTGCCTGTCCGACTGTCTGTCTGTCACAAGATATTTTCTCGTGAACCGTAAGAGCTACAGATCTGAAACTTTTACAGAATATGTAAAACTTTGGGCGCAACAACAATAAATATATGACAGTTAACAATTAAAGGGTGTTCTAAAGCGAGCAACGAAAAATTTGAAATAATAATGTAATATACAGACACTTATATACACCTTAAATTTTCTAAGTTAGTGTTAATTGGTGTAGTCTGTAAAATAGACTACAAGAACTAACACTGATATTTATAACGATAAAAATTAAAGGGTGTTCTATCAGTTAATCTAATTTTGACAATGTAATTTAGACAATTTGCTTTATCTTGGAAAACGTAAGAGGCAAACTCTTGAAATTTAAAAAAAAACGCTAAAGCTAAAAAATTCCAAAATTAAAAAAATGTCAAAACGAGAAATCACCAAAATCGGCAAAAAGCTACAAAATTAAAAAAAATCGCTAAAACGTAAAAATCACCAATATTAAAGAGATCGGCGAAAATCTGAAAAAACGCAAAACCCGAAAAAAGTCGACAAAATGAAAAAAGCACTAAAACCTAAAAAATCACTAAAACTAAAAATGTCCTCAAAAAACTAAACAAATCGCCAAAAATGGAAAAAATCACCTCAACGAAAAATAGCGACAAAACAAAAAAAAT
Organism: Panzeria rudis; assembly: GCA_956483635.1. Lineage (NCBI taxonomy): Eukaryota > Metazoa > Arthropoda > Insecta > Diptera > Tachinidae > Panzeria > Panzeria rudis. Next base: position 156,295,126 of record OY101448.1, on the reverse strand, counting down.
CGCCAAAACTAAAAAAAAATCGTAAGAACCAAAAAAATTGTCAAAACTAAAAAACGTGTCAAAACCAAACAAAAAAAATCGCTAAAACTAAAAAATCACCTAAAACGAAAAAAGCGCAAAAACTGAACAAATCGCCAAAACTAAAATTAATCGCTAAAACCAAAAATATCGTCAGAAAGCGAAAAAACGTTAAAATAAAAAAAAACCGAAACCAAAAAACTGCCAAAAAATAAAAAAATCAGCAAAAACGAAAAAATAATTGGAAAAAACGAAAAATCGCAAAAAAGCGAAAAATCACCGAAATGAAAAAAGCGTCACAGCCAAAAAAAAAATCGCCAAAAATAGCGGAAAAAACCTAAAAAATAAAAAAAATTAAATTAAACGAAAAAGCAAAACGAAAAAATTGCCAAATGAAAAAAGGGTAAAAATTAAAGGGATATATGTATATGTGTTTGTACGGAACCCTTCGTATGCGAGCCAAAGTCACACTTTACTGAATTTATTTCATTAAAAAAAAAATTTTCCCCCAGCATAGAAAACATTTATATGCTGCATATCATATGCACAACGTGCCATAAAGAACTTCGTTCTAAAAAACTCAAAATCGGTTTAGCCAGAATTTTGTTTTGTATTTCACCATTGTTCTTTAATTTCAGAATAGTAAGGCTCTTATATATCAGTAATTTTGAAAGTACCATTAGTTCCTTTATGAAATAAATCGTATAATAAAGTTTCATGTGTTCATTTTTAATACACGCTTATTACCTTCACTTTCAACTTTAGATGTAATGGAATTTTGCAGCGTAATTTTAACCATTACATTAAAGTACCAATAAATTTGATTGACTAGAAAAGTGAGAAGTGCCATGTTTACTTTAGTTAAACGCTACTTTTAATCTAGGGCAATTTACCCGAAACTATGCACATGTATTGAGTTTCTCTGGCAATACAATCTATTGTTAAGAAAGTGGACACTTAACCATTAATTTCCTCCACAACACAATTTAATAATAACAAATTTATGTATTATTTTTGAATTACAGCTAACTAACTGATTCTGATGATACTTTGTGAACATATTGATTTCCTCTTACATTAAAATTTAATGATTAGAAAAATTGCCAGTGCCCTGCCCTGCCTATTTTAATTCAAAATCCTTTTTCATCCACTTCTAATTATCAGAATCTGATGAAACTTTACATAGAGGTTTAGTTTATTCGATCATACAATTTCGTTATAAGAAAAGTGGGCAGTGTTACGCCCATACAAAGTAAAAGTTTTCAACTTTCTAATCATCCGATTCTTAGGACATTTTGCATACACAATGATTTTCCCCCAACAATACTATTTAATTATAAGGAAAGTGGTCAATGCCTCACCCACACAATGTAAATGTTCTTCTCCAACTACTTGTAGTACTGCTTAACCGATCGATTCTTATGAAACCTTGTACACGTGGCATTCCTCTTACAATAAAATTTAATGGTGAGAACATTGTATTTTAATTTTTTTATTGAATTGATGTGGTTTCCCAGAGCGAATGTCAATGTCATAAAATCAATATTTAAAAATGTATGTTCGTTAAATCCCATTGTCTTGTAAATGTCTGAACTGCATATTAATGTAGATCATTTGCATTAAAATTTTTTTTATTATAATAGCATTTATGAAAGAAAACTTTTTTAAATTAATTTATCTAAAAAAGTTGTTAATTTCAAGTAATAAAATCTCATTTATAACGTAAATCGTTGTAATATTTTATGATAAAAGGGAAAATTTAATTCATTTTATGGAGCATAAAATAAATTTAAAAATACATAAAATTGAATAAGTTTTGCCAATAACACGTAAATATTGGTAATTTTGTCATCTCTATTCCATTGGCTGCGAAATCGAATCCCCCATATAAAAAAATACTCTATCTGGTTTTATGGACGCTCTGATGGAGTAGTTGATATTTTTCTGGGCCAAATATATTGATGACTTTTTCTTCACATTTATTTTCGCCACAATTTTCTAAATATCCCTAAAACTATTTATCCAAATCGAATTGCACAGTCATAGACTATTAAATGAGGCCAAACGATCGCCTTACAAAATCTCTTTGAATAGATTCAAGAATCTAGTTGGATCTTGGAGAGATCTTCTGAAACCAATAATTTGCGCAATGAGTAGTCATCAAACGCTTAGTGTATTACTTCATTACACACTTTCTCGGCAATCTTCCAGTCGCTGTAACAGGGGCTGATACCGGCCGTATATACATACATATCAGTCGCGCAGCCCAGTCACTCTCCTGTGGACATCAGCAGATTAAAAGGGGCGTTCAAATCTCCATGACCAGATAGAGTAATTCAAGCTGCTCTACAGACAAACATGGACCTAGTTGTACCTTGGCTTTATGTAATATATATGTATATATCTTTAAACAAGGTATATGTAAAAGGCATATGTACCAACATGCTGGAATAGGTGTAAGGTTATGTTTATCCCCAAGGACGCACAGTGGTTCCAATTAGAAAAACGGGTAATAGCACTGTATTTTTGAAACTTGACATCCGATTACAAATGATGATGATAATGATTTTTACATCATAGAAGATGACCTAAGGCTGATGTCAGAGTGCGCGCTACAAGCGAAGCTAAGCTACAAGCAATAATAGTTCTTGCTATACAAATGCTACATAATTTGTGTTACTTTTAGTATGTATATGCATTTTTTTGTTTAAGAAAATTACTTGAAAATTGCATAAAATTCCAAATACAGCTAAACTATAAACCAATAACAACAAAAAGCTAGTTAAATTAATAATAACAGAACGTAAGTTAAAAAAGACATCAAATATTTCTTTAAAAGCCTTAAGAAATAAACAAACAAAAAACAGACGAAGCGATAACATGCTACGAACCATTACACAACCTGCTTTATAGCACGTACACGCTTCTCGCTTCGCTTTCACTTTGACATCTTTTGAGCGATCGTAAGAATACATATGCAATGGCTTATAGCGAGTTTTAGCGTAATATTATATCATCGCTTATAGCGCGAACTTTGACATCAGCCTAAGGCTTAATTAAACACGCTGAAATTTGAACCACCCTGTTGAAACACACGGTGAGCTACAGGCTGCCAAAGGTGACTACCTCGGACATGAAAATTTTTGTCGGCCTCATAACTTTTACAAATAATAGCCGATTTTAATGAATTTAATGTTGGTGTAAAGCTTTTAAATATATAAAGAAAATATAGTTTACTTTTTAACATATCTGGAATATTTTCAAAGATATTTGGCTTTGAAATTTAAAATTTTTATTTTGTTGATTTGAATTTGTTCTCTATTTCGTAAATATATGCGGTAATAGCATAGCCCAAATTAAAAAAAATCTCTAAAACGCTTTTGTTGAAAATTAGGTCGATAATAGTCGGCAACACTTTACCTACCGATTATTACCGACCTAAAATTGTACACGCATTATTTTTGAACAAAATATTTTTACTAAAAAAAGCGATTGGCTGCGAGCAGGTCTGAGCCGCGACCTCCTGACTGATGGTCTGACATATCTACCATTCAGCCTTATCCATATTATACTTTATGTTAAATTTTTTCCACTTGGACTAAATATGTTTAATTTGCAAGGTTTTTTCCTTTAATAAAATAACTGCAAAAGCGATGTAATTTTAAACAAGGAGAAATTTCCAACACAAATTTAGACAATATATGATATATATGAAATTAAGCTTAATTGTTCGACGTTTTTTTCAAACATTTTTCAAAACTAAAAGTTTTTATCTATCTTCTTCTATCTTCTGCACTCTAAAACATTACTTCAAATTTAGGATCATATATTGTCTAAATTTGTGTTGAAAATTTCTCCTTGTGCACGCAGCCAATCGCTTTTTTAGTAAAAATATTATGTTCCAAAATCAACAAAAATAATGCGTGTCTAATTTTAGGTCAATAATAATCGGTAAAGTGTTGCCGACTATTATCGACCTAATTTTCAACAAAAGTGTTTTAGAGTGTATATATATAATCGTTTGTGTGTTTGTTAGTAACGCATGATATTCGGAACTATAAGAGCTATAGAGCTAAAATTGTTAACACAGGTTCCGGTCAATCCCTGTTAGTTTTTATTTTTGGCCAATTGGCGGTCATGGGAGGAATTATTTTGAAAAAACCTACTTGGGGATAAGACAACGTTTCCGGGGTCAGCTAGTTTTCAATATTTCAAAAGAATCGATGAATGACTGCAGTTGTAATTTTCAGTGGATTAAAACAGAAAAAATTATCATAAGTTTTTATTTTAACACACATGTGTTTGAATTTGTTTTTAAATTTTATTATTTTTTTCTTTGGTTTTTAAATGTTCCCATAAAAAATTTTGATAGAAAAAAAATTCGATTTTTTTCCTATTAAATATTTACGAATTTTAGTGTTTAATTTTACGAATTTTGTGATAGGTCCCTTTTCTGTAAAATAAATATTTGAATTTATGAATTTAGTAATAGAAAACGAATTATAGTTTTTTCTGTGAAAGCATGTACGCTACATAAAGCATTGGACGAAAATTATCGATATATTATCGATAATTTTCCACTAAAAAACGAAAATAGCACAACATGTCGATCACGCCTTTTTTGCCGTTACGGCTCGATATGTATATCTTTAAAAGTTACCTAATAATATTTATACTACAAAAAAATGTTCCTTTCTAAATAATAAATTGTTCTCTATTGTTCTTGCAGACCCTTACCAGCTTAAGTCCGAAATTAGGATACGTGCTCTCGAAAACGATATCTGTCATATTAACAGCAGCCAAATTTAAATCATTTATAAATGTTACGGCAGACCAGCTAGTGTTTGGATATGATGATCCGTTAGTGGCGTTGGCTCATAAGTTTTATCCAAAACATTTAAGGCCAGGAGAACGGATGGGCTTGCTGTTAGCGGTAAGATTTCAACACAAAAAAAAATTAGTCCAAAATTTAAAAAAACACCCCAATCATAAACCCATTTTAATATCTTTATAGCGTAATGGTACATTATCGGAAATTTCCACTATAAAGACCGGATACAATGGCATGGAGCAGTTTGGTTATATAGATCGTTTAAATGGTTTAGATCATTTGCCGCACTGGCAGCAGCCACCTTGTACAAATATAACAGGATCGGAGGGATCATTTTTTCCGCCACGAGATCTAAGCCAATCTGATATATTGTATGTGTATGATAAAGATTTGTGCCGGGTCATTCCGCTGCAGTATGAAAAGGAAGTGGTTAAAGATGGTGAGTACAAGTTGAAGAAATATTATTTTTAGTTTTTAATTTCAACATTTTATTTCAAAGGCATTAAAGCGGATTTGTATAAATTACCTGAAAATTGTTATGGAGATGCTAAAAACAATCCTGAAAATAAATGCTTTGATACTAGAGATTATGCTGCCGTCAAGGGCTTACAAAACATAAGCCCCTGTCAATATGGAGCGCCAGTATATTTGTCTAATCCTCATTTTTATCAAGCCGATAGCAGTTTATTAGAGACCGTTGAAGGCTTGAAACCCAATAAAACACAACATGAGACATATTTTAAAATACAACCGGTAGGTTTTCTATATTATTAATTTTTGCTTACCTTCAGAGATTTATTTGGATTTGTTTCCATATTTAGAAACTTGGTGTGCCTGTAGAGGGCAAAGTGCGCATACAATTAAATCTAAAAGTAACCCAAGCACGTGATATATATCCGGTAAGGAATTTCCGTAATTTTATGTTTCCTGTCATGTGGTTGGAAGAGGGTATTTCAGACTTACCCCCCGCCATTAGACGATGGATTTATGTGGCCACAGTTCTGGCTCCCATACTTATACCCATTGGCTCTTATCTCATGATAGTGGGAGGAGCTTTTGCCATAGTTTACATATTCCTGCGTGCCTATCAAAATTACGTATTTACACGTGATCCCACTTTGGAAATACTCGAAATGGGTAGACGCTCTCTAAGGCGTGGTAGTACCTTTATCGCCCAACATCAGCATAAATTTATGCCTCGTGATTCTTATGCCTTACTCAAGGCAATGCCCTCATCTTATGTAGAAGATGGGGAAGAAGTCCTACCTATAATCAGCGGAAGCAGCGAGTCATCATCATAGTATTTGTAAATAGTTGTCGGTCGTATGTTTTTGTTTAGTATTTAATTGTATTTTAAGTGCAATTTTTGTTAGACGAAGTCTTAGTTTCAGAACAAAAGTACTAAAAGAAGATTTCAAACGAATGTCGATGATGAAGTAGAAATGAGACAACAATAAATTGTGATTTAATTTTAATTTTATGTTTGCCTGAACAAGTGAATGTTGTAGTTTGTATGTTTTTTCACGAAATTATTTATAAATCTCATTATATTCTAACTTTCATTTTTTCTTACTCTTAAGTTTATTGCTTGTGAAATAAATTGAAATCCATAATTTCATAAATCTTATCATACCAAAAACAAAAAATAAGAATAATTAAGAATATAGTCTATTTTTTATTTCAGCTTTAAGAATATTTCGTAAAAAACCGATTAGTTTATTAATATAAATTTGTTTGCTTCCACTCGTTTTTTATTGAGCTAAATTGTTTTCGTTTTCGGATAGATTTAAGTTTGAAACTGAGAGGTTATAACTTCGAGAGCTTAGTGTGAAGATGTGAGTGGCCTGGATGTAACTGTACTGCAATATTAAATCAAAATGAAATATAGTTAATTCAGTTAGCTAATTAAATGTTCCTTCAAGATTATTGTAAATCATATTGAATTAACATGAAACGCCTATGAAGCAAAATCACTACCGAAAAATGTTAAATTAACCTTGTTTTCGACTATTTTACATTGAAACTTTTCTGTGTGTAGCAACAAAATGAAACCTTTGTCATGACCTTAGATCACCACTATATTTTTTGATGTGTTATAGTCTCCTGACGAAAAAAACATTCGAAATTTAAAATTTTTTGAACACCCTTTTATTATTTTTTTTTTTAAATTTTTGATTTTCCAAGACGCTGCTAACTACAGGCATTTCATCATAACTTGAGAAGGGATAGTCCAATTTTATTCTTGAAATATATTTACCTTAAAGCCGTTCATACATTTTTTTATATACTCAATGGTTTCTGAATTATTTACACCACAATGATAAATAATATGTATATTTTTTATTAAAAATTTTAAAGTTTTTATTTTTTAAAAATTTATAAAAATTCAAAAATGGCCAAATCTTACCAGTTTTATTAATTAATCCGAAACCCAGATATACCACAAATAAAATAAGGTTTATTTTATGAAAATCGATAAATATATATTGATTTTATTCATAATAAAGTGAAGTCACCTAATTTTTGCCAAAATTACGAATTTTTTACACTGTACAACAAAATATTTTTTTTAATACAAAGCACTAAAGACTGAGTCTGGTAGAGGCCACCAAAAAACTCCATACGTATATCGGCGTTTTGAAATCTTACATCCGGTTCTTATTTTGGGGGATTTAAGTTTACCCCCCTTTTGCACATAGTTATACAGACTCGGCATAGAATATCTTGCATGGCTTACGTTTAAGGTATAAGATGTGTTTAACAATTTTATGTAAAACACCACCACAAAAATTTTTGTTGAACAATTCAGCCCGTTATAATTCCGCTGAAGGGAAGTTTTTTGCCCCTTCCTTATTTAGCAGCCAAAAAGGCCCACAGCGCGAAGAGCTAGAGGGTTAAAATATTCCGCAAAAATGTTAATCATGATGTTTTACATAAAAGTCGTAAACATATATTTTAAGCTAAAAGTAAGGCCTACAAGATATCCTATGCCGAGTCAGTATAACTATGTTCAAAACGGGGTGAAATTTAACTCGCCCTAAAATGAATCGCCGATGTAAACTTCCAAGAAGCCGATAAATGTACATATTTTTTTGGTGACTTGTACCAGAATCAGCCGCTAAAAAAGTGTTATTTAAGAAATTTTGATTTTGCTGTACAGTGTAAATACTCGCAATTTTTGCAACAACAAAAATGTGGGCTTATTATAATGATGATTTTAATGATTTTTGCAAAAATTATTTTAAAAAATGTGGGCTTATGATTAGTCAGTAAAAAACGGAAATTTTTGGCAATTTTAGATTTTTTATAAATTTTTAATAAATCAAAATTTTCCAATCTTGCCTAAAAATATATATTTTTTACCATTGCGGTATGAATATTTCCATTGCGGTATGAATATTTCCATTGCGGTATGAATAATGAGTATTTTAAAAGAATAATATTCAAGCAGCTAAAAGTTGTTTTGTGAATCCAAATTGATTATTAGGCTAAGGTTCGTAACGTTATATTCAGGGAGAATTGGGCATGATTAATATTCGAAGGAGCAAGGGAAAAATTAACATCAACTTAATTTTGCAACGTACACAGCAGAACAGAGTAGCGCCACTTTCGGAAGCCGCTACACTTCCATCGTCAGTGCTCACGTGTATTTGCTATCACCACTTGTCAGGTGGCTCTGTTGCATGTGATTTTAATTCTTATATATACAACTTTTTCGTGAAAATTGAATACGAGAATTAAATCACTCTCAAGCTGATATTAAAGTGCACTTTCCCAGCGTTGCCATCGGCTTATTTTTCTTCATTCCCATTTTTCTGATTTTTGTTCTACTCAAGACAAACTTTTTTGGTTTGATTTTATACTTAAGTATATATGAACATGTAAACATGTGAAAAGCTCAATCCAGTAGCTAATTGTTTTATTAATATGATTATTATTTCGAACGTATTTGCCTTGTGAGTCCAAATTGATTATTAGGCTAAGGTTCGTAACGTTATATTCAGAAAGAACTGGGCATGATTAATATTCCAAGGAACAAGGGAAAAATTAGTATTAACTTATTTTTCAACGTACACAGCAGAACAGAGTAGCGCCACTTTAGGAAGCTGCACTTCCATCATTTTGAGGAGGCTGCTCCATCCTCAAAATGATTTTTTTTTTATTTTTTGCAGAACTCAGGTAATTTCACTTTATTGTGAATAAAATCAAGATTTATTCATCGAATTTCATAAAATAAAGCTTATTTTACTTGCAGTAGATTTAGATTTATGGCTGAAGAATAAAAATGGTAACATTTAGCCATTTTCGATTTTTTATATATTTAAAAACAAATAAAAAATTTTCAATTTTGCATAAAAAAATATATTTTCCATCATTGCGGTCTGAATAATTCCGATAACAAATATTTTTTTAACAGTTCTAAGCTAATTTAATTTCAAGTTCTTTTGGTGGTTTTTGTAATAAAATTGGAGAGCCCCTTTCCAAGTTATGATAAAATCAATATAACAGTTTCTTCGAAAATGCAAAATTTTAGAAAAAAATTAAAAAAAATTATCCATAGAATTTTAAATTTTGACCGTTTTTGTAGTTAGGTTGCCATAACACATCAAAAAAATATGGTGGTGCTCCTTGGCATTTTTTTTTTGCTCCATAGTGTTACCTGCTATCTGGAAAGCTACAACAGTAAGGGCCTTCAAATTTGGTATGAGTTAGTTTGAAAACAAGGTACGAGTTTATGTAAAAAACTGGTGGGTTAGGTGCGAGGGAAGAGGTACTCCACACACAAAGTAATGAATAATTACCTACTGACTGGAAAGATATAACAGTAAGAGGCTTACAATTTGGTATGAACTAATTTAAATGCAGATACAAAGTTGGGGCAAAAACTGCCGGTAAGTGCGGCAATATGGTACCCCCACCCCCTTTTAGCTTTGCAATTGCTTGATCTATTGAACTATAGTCTTTAGAAATGACCTATCCTAACAGGTGTTCAAAAATTTAAAAAAAACCCACTTTTTATGTAAAATGTTAAATAAGTTCAAAAGTTCAACTTTTGGATTGACAAAAGCTGCTAAAAGCTCAAGGAGTTAGCTAAATGCTGAAATTATTAAAATATCTCAACCGGCTAAAAGTTACTGAAGTTATGCCAACGAAAAACGATTACGAGCCACTGTGCGCCCCAAAAAGTTCAGCAACTTTCAACTTATTCTCGCGCTATGTGCGTTATGACAGCTAGTGTTGAGCAGAGGCAGATGATTAAATTTTTGTGCAATGAAAATAAAACTATTATATATTTATTTTTTTAAACAATGGAAGCAAATTAAATTAGAATTTTAAAAAGAAACATAAAATGTAAAAAAAACAACGAGCAAAGTCTTGAAATTTTATAAGAAAAACGCCTTTAAGGAGTGACGTGTAATTTGTCGCTTTTAAAGTGACGCGTTAACGCATGTTATGTACCTCCAGCTTTAAACCGATCAGCTCGTTGCGGGCTGAGGTAGTATACTAAACAATCTCTTCTTATTTTACATTCCAAATTGTTCAAACTTAAATATTTAAAAGTCTGAACCTTAAAAATATGTCCAACGAATTTCTTATTGTAAATTAAAATCTGTTGCCTAAAATGTAAATATATAAAAAAAAATTCAACTCAAACTTCTTTTACCAAAACAACGAAATCAATCTACTATATTTAGACTTAAGAAAACTCTTCTATTTTTTATATAGAATATTTGTATTACTCGTAATTTTAAATTATTTTATACGCAATGGGAGTTTAAGGTCTATTTAATAAATAATTTAAGTCTATTTTCTTTTTCTCAAATTTACCATTAAGATCATTTAGATAATAATGCACTAGTCATTTTTTATTTACAAATGAAAATGAGAGTAGTTTTATTTTCATTTCCTAATCTTAATTGTTCAAAAGTCCCATAAAGCAATTTTATATAATTTTAAGGATTGTTGTCAGTCAAAGAAATGTAAATTATTCTTAACCAATAGCATAAACAAACAATTTGTTAATAACTTTCTTTTTATTGTATTTATAATGTATTACATTTTTAGTTTATAAAATTTTATATTTTAAGTACTTTTATTTATTTGCTGGCGTTCCCTTTATCCTTCCACTCATTCCCCACTTTCCTTTTCACAAAATATTTAGTCAATTTAGGACGTTTCTAATTTTAAGAAATCGAGATCTATTTTCGGTGTATTTTTTTTAAATAAAACTAAATAATTGTATAAACAATCTAAGGAAAAGTTTTTTTTGACTAATATTAATTTTGGGCAAGTATATTGGAGTAACCAGGTACACTCTAAAACACTTTTTTTTTAAATTAGGTCGATAATAGTCGGCAACACTTTACCGATTATTATCGACCTAAAATTACACACGTACTATTTTTTAACAAAATGTTTTTAGTAAAAAATAGGGATTGGCTGCGTGCAGGTTTGAACCGCGACCTTCTGACTGATAGTCTGACGTATCTACCATGCAGCCATAGCCGTATTATACTTTACGTTAAATTTTTTCCACTTGTACTAAATATGTTTTATTTCAATGGTTTTTTCTTTAATGAAATAACTACAAAATCGATGTAATTTTAGACAAGGAGAAATTTTAAACACAAATTTAGATAATATATGATCGTAAAATTGAAGTAATGTTATAGAGTGTGTACACTCTAGTAATGTTTTAGAGTGTATACACTCTAAAACATTACTTAAAATTTACGATCATATATTGTCTAAAATTGTGTTTCTCCTTGTCGATGTAATTGTCATCGATTTTGTAGCTATTTTATCAAAGAAAAAACCTTTCAAATTAAACATATTTAGTCCAAGTGGAAAAAATGTAACATAAAGTACATAATACGGCTGTGGCTGAATGGTGGACACGTCAGACTATCAGTCAGGAGGTCGCGGTTCAAACCTGCATGCAGCCAACTGCTTTTTTTTTAATAAAAACATTTTGTTGAAAAATAATGCATGTGTAATATTAGGTCGATAATAATCTGTAAAGTGTTGCCGACTACTATCGACCTAATTTTCAACAAAAGTGTTTTAAAGTGTAGGTATCAAGACCTTAGCTAGGTTTGCCAGATCCAAATTGTGAAAAAGCTTGACATATAGAGAAAATATGCTTGATTGCTAATTCCGGAAATTACATTCTTTTTCTTTCTTTATAAAACGCATTATTAAAGGCATTCGAAAAAACAAACAAAAATTATGTATTTCATTTTTGTGCATATATTTTATAAAAACCTTTAAGGCTTTTAATTTATTTACTAGATATCAGAATCAGAAGTAAATATTTATTTAAAAAATTTAAACGTTAAGGTTTGTAAGAATTGGAAACGAAATTATTTAATAAAATGAAAAATATTATTACATAAGTAAAAATATTTGCTAGCGCTCATAAAACGGCAGCTGCTAAACAGATTAATACAGAAAGCTCATATCTCTCAAATGTAAATTCTGTGTCGTTTTATCATAACATCTTAAGTCTTAAAATCGTGTTTGGAGATATTAACGATTTAATATCAAATCTATTGTGTTGGTGTTCTAGAAAGCTAAAAAATAAACCGTAATAACTCTTTCGAAAATCGAAGTATTTGAAAACGGACTGGATCCAAATGTGGATTATAAGAAGGCGAAGCAGAATATGACCTTAACTCGATTTTTACTTAACTCGACTTAAGATGTTATGATAAAACGGCACTGAATTACATTATGAAATTTTATAATGTGAGGTTGGGGACACTTTAAATTAGACTTTATCGACTTGGAAAGTTGCTCACTGTCAACCCTACGTTCCACTATAACAGGGGTGGATCCTGCTTGAGCTTTTGGGAGGATGGGGTGGGGGTTTTTTAAAACAATATACTATTTTGTAAAATTTCTTTTAGAACCGTAATAGAAAAGATATATATATTAATCCTTTTTGGGAGTGGGGGTAATATGCCATTTTCCTCCCCCTTCGTCAGTACCCGACTATAAGAAAGTGCTAGCTGCTTCCTTTGAATATAAAGCATTGGCAGAAAAATTAAGTGAAGCCATAACCGCATGAGCCACGAAATCAACATTCCACTGCCCTACCAATAGAGTTAACTACATAGAGATGGCGAATATATATTTAATTATTCGCCTTTTGGTTTTGTTCCAGTAAAGAATTAATCGACTATGAGATTTTAGCCCTGTTCGATTAATCAGGTATGGTTTTTAAATTATTCGAATAACTCAAGTAATTCAAATAATTTTTTTATTTATTAGGAAATTAGTGTTGTTAAACGAAATTCGATAAATCGTATAACGATTAATTGATTGGATAACGAGTACACTCTACACAACTGCAAATAAATGTACGACCGGATAATGAAGAATTCGCTGATTAAAGCTGGATGCGCTTTCCTCAGCAAATTCTTAATACAAACAGTTTTCGTTTTTCTTCGCAAGTAAGACTATTCTGTGAGTGCCCTCATTCTAGTCTCGATATAAAAAAAAATTTATTGTTCTCTCTGTAAAAGAGCAGTTATTTACTATTCCATCTTTTAATACAAATAGCAAACAAACATTAAGAAGAAAAAAAAAGACGTCAATCATAACACTTTACAATTTTCTGCCTTTTCCAAAGATTTATTTTCTTTCAAGTTCTATTTTTTAAAACTTTTCATAGATACAACCATGTATACAGCAATACACACTCACTCACGTATAATAGATTTGTTAGAATTAAAAAGAAAAATGAAAAAATTAAGAAAATTTTATCCGCATGTGGTCATTTCTTTAATTCAAGAAAGGGTTGCTTTTTTGTAGGCGGATTTCATTAGCGATATACTTTTTAAGGAAAATCAATATAAAATAAATCTTGCAAAAAAATCTGATTATAAAATAGGTGTGGCACTGCCCATAATTTTGATCGTAATGATTTACTTTCACGAGAACTAATTGTGTGTAAAGTTTCAAAAGAATCGGTTAAATAAAAGTAGTTCAAATGAATATTTACTTTTCATGGGCGTGGCACTGCTCACTTTTCTAATCATAATGATGTATTGTAACGATAACTAAATGTGTGCGCAAAGTTTCATAAGAATCGGCTTAGTAGAAGTTGTTGAAAAATCATGATGTAGTATTCAAACATAAGATTAATGTGCTTGCAAAGTTTCATACACAGAAAAAATTAAGTTTCGTTTTTGATAACAAAAATCCCGGTATTCAATAATTTTTTTTTTTCAAATTTCCTGTGATAAAGAATTCCGCTATATTGATAACAAAATTATTTCAAAATAAAAATATATATATAAATTAAAAAAATGTTGACATGGCTGGAATACGAACCCGGGCTTTCCGGACGTAAAGCATACACTCTCTAGCTGAGCCATATCCCATTTATTTTTTTATGGGATACAACTTGTTTTAAGTACTTATGTATAAAAAGAAAAGAAATAACCGGCATGGAAAAGAAATACTTACAACGAAATATTTTATTATGTTAAAGATAAATGTTATTGAAATTCATATTTTTTTTAATAACATGGTTTTATTGAATATAATTCTTGTCTATTTTTTTCTGTGTATGAATCAGTTGAGAGGAAGTAGTTGAACTGGCATGTGTATTTACTGGGTATGGGCGTGACCCTCCCTGCCCACTTTTTAACAGCACCAATCTGGAAGTACATCATTTTAAATAAAGAAAAAATCCGAAATCCGAATCAATGTGACTTACCGTAAATAAATTCAGTAAAGTGCGACTTTGGCTCGCACATATGTATATCCCTTTTCGTTTTTGTCTCTTTTTTTTCATTTTGGCAGTTTTTTCGCTGTGCTTTTTTGTTTAATTTAATTTTTTTCAGTTTTTTTCGTTGTTTTTGCAATTTGTTTTTTGTTTTTGGTTTTGGCGCTTTTTTCGTTTTTGTGCTCTTTTTCGTTTTTGGCGATTTTTCGTTTTTTGCAATTTTTTTGCCGATTTCTTAGTTTTGGCGATTTTTGGTTTTGGTGTTTTTTTTTAATGTTCTTTTCGCTTTTTGACGATATTTTTAGTTTTAGCGATTTATTTTAGTTTTGGCGCTTTTTTCCAGTTTTGGCGTTTTTCGGTTTTGGGGTTTTTTCGGTATTTGGTGATTTATTTTAGTTTTAGCGAAATTTTTTTTACACTTTTTCGCTCTGGCGAATTTTTCGGTTTTTTCGTTTTGACGACTTTTTCGTTTTTTAAATTTTTTTTAAATTTTTTTGGTGATCTTTTTATTTTTGGTGATTTTTTGCATTTTAGCGATTTTTTTTAATTTTGAGGTTTTTATTTTTTTCTTTAGCGCTTTTTTCATTTTTGACGATTTTTCGTTTTTCCATTTTTTTTTTAATTATGGAATTTTTTATTTTAGCGTTTTTTTTAAATTTCAAGTTCTTACCTCTTACGGTTTCCAAGATACCCTTTAATTTTTATTGTTTTAAATATTGGAATTAATTGGTGTAGTCTATTCTACAGACTACACCAATTATCACTAACTTTGAAAACTTAAAGTTTATATACATAAGTGTCTGTATATTACATTAGTAATTCAACATTTTTCGTTGCTCGCTTTAGAACACCCTTTAATTTTTAACTGTAGCTGTAGTGTCCAAAGCTTTACATGTCCTGTGAAAATTGCAGGTCCGTAGCTCTTACGGTTCCCTAGAAACAGCCTGTGACAGACATTCAGACAGACAGGTGGACAGACGGACAGCGTAGCAAAAACAATAGGGGGCTTTACACTTTTGGTGTACGAAACCCTAAAAACTAGATGATTTTCATGCACGCAAACAAAACTTTTTTTATCTACAGAAAACAATGTTGACAAACTAAGTTTCTCCGCCTACAAAAATAACACCGGATAATTTTTGGCTATATATCGAGCCATATATGCGATTTTATCGTAAGCGACGTGTTGTTAAAAATAAACTTTTTTATTAAAGTTAAAATTTTATTGGCCTACCCATAGTTTAAAGTAGTCAATATGCCAAAATAGTAAATAACTTTTAAAATACAGGCTCTAAAATTTTATCGTAAGCGACAACTTCTGTGTATAAAACATATTGGAATATAATAAAAAAAACCTCCTACTGAAAACTTTAATTTTTGTCGCTTACCATAAAATCGCAAATAGGGCTGGATATATTTTAGGCCTCATACGTGCGTAAATCAAAATGTATTTATTGTTCTTTTATGGTTACGACAAACACAAAGTTAAGTAAATCAAAGGAAATGCAAGGGCCGAAGTTAAGTTTCTTGCAAAGAGAAGAAAATTGATTAAAGAAAAAATATTTCTAACATTTTATTCTTAAATCGGCTACTTATAGATACTAATGAAAATTTTTTATATATCAATAATTACGTCCAAAGACAATCCCATAAAAAAATACTGAAAAGCATTCATAAAAAACACTTGGATATGTCGACATATCTGGGTCTTATAAAGCGAAAACAAAATATTATTTGTTAAAAGTTAACACAATAAATATTTGTTTCTTCGAAATCTTAATTTATGTTTTTTTCTAATTTTTTCATAATTTTGACTAGCTATGGTTTAGAAATAACATGCACCCATGAAAATAAAATAAAATATTAGTTGAATGGTCTATATTTCAACTCCGGCTATCAATTTTCTTTGAATCCAAAAAACAATCCAATGATTCGATCAACCGGCCTAATGACGAAGTAGCGAATATGATGAGAACAACCGCACTTTTTAGGACCTTTACCGCTCTTTTTAGGGTTCCATAAGCCAAAGGTGAAAACGAATCCTATTTTTTGCGCTACGCTGTTCGTTTGTTTATCTGTCACGGGCTTCTGTCTCGAGAACCGTAAAAAGTACAGAAAAGCACCTCAACGAAAAAACACAAAACTAAAAAAATGACAACATTGAAAAAATCGCTGGAACGAAAAAAGCGCTAAAAAGCACTAAACAAAATACCGACATACCTAAAAAGAACACCAAAAGTAAAAATCTCAAAAGCGAAAAAACCAACAGGAAAAAAACGACAATAAGTAAAAAATCGCGAAAATTAAAAAAAAATTGTCAAAAGCACAAAAAAATCAACAAATCAAAAAAAAAACCAAAGCTATAAATCGACAAAACGAAAAAGCGTTTCAACGAAAATAGCACCAATCAAAGTCGGGTTTATCCTTCTCGAGTTATGATGAAATAGATTAGCGTGACTGCCCTATTTTTAAATTAGAAGCAAAAAAGTCAAAACACAAAACAAACATAATTCATTTATTTTTTAACCGATTTTAATGTAACTATACAATTTAGAAAGCTATTTTAATGCTGCTTTTTACAAAAGCTAATTTGTATAGTGGTTTAGTATCTCATAAGCAACTTAGCGTCGGCGAAAAGTAACATTTTGCTGGAAATTTTGTTCTTTTTTACACTTAAACCACCATAACTTAGCTATTTACTTAATGATTTTCAAAAATCATGCTTTATTTGAAAGATAAGAATCATGTCTTTCAAAAAGATCGTAGAAATCCATTTAGAAACAAAAAGGTAATAACTGTTTCAAGTTCAAACTTTAAGAAACCCGTTTTTCACTATATTTACCGTTATAAATCACTTTACGAAGTGACGTAGAAAGCCATAAGTATTTTCTTTCACTATGGGCTCCAACCAAATAGAATTGCTACATGAGAGCCCCTAACAATTTTTTTTCTCAACTTTTGTATTATAGTGCAATTATCGCTATAATATTTTAACAGCAGATGAATTAATGGACTTAGAACCAATTTGCATAAAAATGTCAATTTCGAAAAAAGTGTAACATACGATAATTTCGCGCACATACATACAAATGGAGCATTTGCTGCAATAGAGTCATAACTGAGCAAACGTAATATCTTTGTATAATCAACAAGTCGGAGAAGAATAAAAAAAATATTGCCGAGAAAAATTTATAATTAAAAAAAATACCTCGTTG
Source organism: Panzeria rudis (assembly GCA_956483635.1). NCBI lineage: Eukaryota > Metazoa > Arthropoda > Insecta > Diptera > Tachinidae > Panzeria > Panzeria rudis. The sequence goes on along the minus strand of OY101448.1, from coordinate 156,277,326 downwards.
CATTTTTAATAAACCCATTCTTTTATCGTATTGAGTAATTTTAATCAACAAAACTCGTAACGTATAAAAACATCCTTATAAACTCGTATAAAAATATTAATAATGTCTAACAAAAACTAATAAATTTTTCGAAATAAAAATATTCCAATAAACGAAATTTTTTACGACACCAATAAAAGGCCATTAGAACAATTTAATAAGAATAAAATAATCATAAAAGAAAAACTTTTCTCCCACTGTTTGATTCACTTTGCCATTCGTGCTCTTAAGTTCTCTCGTTTATTTTGCTCGATGTTTATTAATCGTCTATTGGCAAAGCAAACAAATACACACACCCTCACAGGCATTTATAGCCATAACGTACCACATGTATATACACTTTCACAAACATTTTCATAATGATGACAATAATAACAAAAACAATGGCGATATTAACCGTTAAACGATTTTGTTGTAAAATAAATACAACAATCATAACAAAAAAATTTGAAAAACTCATTGGAAGTTATTTAGCGCCCAATTTTAAAAATACAAATCAATAAAACGCAGCCAGTCTGTCTCATTTATATTCACATGCCAATAACAATTTAGAACAATTTGGCAGATGCTATAGAATTATATTAGAAGTTGATGTTATTGAACCATTATATAGTACTTTTTAAATATGGAAATACAAATAGTACCCATGACTGGCAATAGAATTAGCAAAAAGCCCTCCAAAAGAGTATCGAATGAGGAGGGAATAAAAAGCATTAACATAATTCCGCTAAATTGGAGCCGGTTCTCTTTGATGGTTGATGATCTTCTTCAGATTATTCAGGGTGTGAATCTGTATCCCGATGTCTCTACATCGCAGAATGCGACGAGGATCTCGCAGTGATGCAGGAATGGAAAATACTTGTAATCAGTGCAAGTGCCTAAAAGTTTGTATAAATAAGAATGTCGAACACATTCAATCGAGCCAAAAAAAGTACCTTTTTATTATTGCCACTTCTTCAATTCCAAAACTTCCACAGCAATAAATAGAAAAAGAGTAGTTGGGGGGAACCAAATAGATTCGACAGCATATGGCATATACTTCACAGACATCTCAATTCAGAATAAAAATAATGAAATAAGATGGAAAAAATATATTTTTATTATTATTTCACGCACTTTGTATACATTTTAGTAGCAAGTGGTTGATTTTCTACAACTACGATTCTCGCCACATTCTCTTTTAATGTGAATGTGAGTGAGTGAGTGTGAATGTGTATTTGGTTGTCTCTTCCAAATATTTAATTCATAAGTTATTCTATCAACGCATTTATAATGCGTTAACATAAACTAAGTGGCCAACAAGCTGACGCCAAATATTGGAATTTTTATATTGAATTATCTTGCGGAAATGAAAAAAAGAGCAAAAGGAAACTCATACAAACGCGGAATTATAACACACACCCCAATACATCCAAACTGACATGAACGCACAATAAGAGCCAGCCATTTTCTAATATGGTGGTAGGAAATCTTACACTCTATTAGATGGCAAAATAAATTGGATAAAATTTTATGTTTTGATTTCTTTTTATTGAAGTTTAAGAACAACGTAAACACATAAATATACGAGTATATGTATGTACGAAGCTATTCATGTGGGAAAATTAATTTTATATATTGAAACGTATTTATAATATCACACATACGAGTACATAAACAAATAAATAGTAAATAAAAATAAAAATACTAGATTTTGAGTAGATCGCGTCCAAATCTACTAACAAAGTAAATTTCCAGCTAAATCTAGTTGTTTTTTTACTAGATTTCCCATACAACACGAAATCGACTTTGTCAGTAAATTTGAATGAAATCTACTCAAAATCGAGTATGTAGTTTTATTTTGTTTTACTACCCTGTTCAACATTTTTCTGTAAAAGGTGAGTGAATTAGCTATATGAATACTACGCTTAACAAAAATTTTCTATAAAAGGTTTATGAATTAGATAAGTTGAACTTATTTGGGTACAGTTTAAGATAAAAAGGATTTTATCTTGAATACGAAATCTTGAAAAAGTCAAAAGAGCTTAGTATGAACTAGGGATGGGGAAGTGAAAAAAATATATCGATATATTTTTAAATATCGATCGGCATCTATATATATCGAATAAAAATATCGATATATCGAAATGTCGATATTTTTCAACAATGATAATTCATACCTAGTCCCCAATTTTTTTTTTAAATAGAACAAAAAGTACCTTTCTTATAAATAATTAAGCTGGAAAGAGTTAATTTCCAAGATCCTTACTGTTCCACCAATATTTCATGGAACATACATCAACAAAATTACACTCAAAGAATAATAAATAATTTTTCAAATATACTAAATATTATAAATAAAACAAAAGATTTTGTTAGTAATATTCTATCTGATGAAGACTGTGCCGAAATGCTTTTAAAAATTACACGAAAAACAAAACCAAAGCTAAAAAATATCGAATTTGATACTGTCGATATATTTGGAAAAAAATATCAATATATCGATATATCGAAATTAAAAATATCGACGATTTATATCGATATATTTTTAAGAAAATATCGATATTTTGGCCTAGTATCCCTAGTATGAACCATATATATTTCGATAAAAATTTCAAATCAAATCTACTAGATTTCCAGACAATGTAAATGCAGTATTAATCAGAGTGTGAAAACAAACGAAACTTTTCGCAAACGTTTCATGCGAAGACACAAACTTTTAAAATATTATTAACCGTTTTGTACATGAGCAAAACCGAAACCAATACTTTAGCAATGCCAAAAAATCAAAACAAAGCAATTGGCTTTTCATTCATCTGCTTGCTTTAATATCCCGTTTCAATCGTACAATTGCAAACAAAACAAAAGCAGAAATGTATTTCTTTGAATGGTTCATTGCATTTAGCATAAATACACTAACACATATGATGAGCAAATCAATTCGGAAACGTTTGCAAATGTATTTTCTTGAAACTTTTCAATTTTGCTCTCATTCTTTTCTTTTCTATAGAAAAGCTATGGCTGCGTACATTTAAGTTAATGTACATTTAGTGTACACAAACGCAAACAATACAAAACTAAATGGAACTATTATTCTCGTTGTTTTTGTTTTGCTTTAGTTTTACACATTGAAAAATAAAAAAATAATAAACGAAAGCAAACGTTTCGTTTAGTTTGTTTTCCTACTCTGGTATTAATTATTTTCACATAGTGAAGATCCTAACCTTTATAACGGAAAAAAGAGCTTAGATAAAAACCACAATACGGCGGCCTCACCTGTCAATTGGTTAGTATAGAGATTCTGAACTACAGTAGTCCCTCAGTTTACGTCGCGATTGGTTCCGGAATATGGCGACGTAATTCGAAACGACATAAATCGAATTCGATATTGCACATAATAAAAATTGCCAATTTGCATGTATTTTGATTTTTTATTCAGGCGACTTAAATCGAAATGAAGACGCAAATCGAAATGACAGTGAACAAAAATTTCGGCGACGTAAATATTAACATTATCATATTTCAATCTATTGGGTTTGACAATCAAAATAAATAGCTTTCATGTGTAAATGGGAATACATATGTAGATACCATCGCACAAAAACTCCGAAAAAACAAAGATATTAACTAAACTTTTTGATTCCCCTGGTTTTGCTAATAAATTGTAAGCAGCTAAGATGACTTAAATCGGACGGCATCGTAAAACGAATTTCAAATGCACAAAACAGTTAACGACGCAAATCGAATGAAGACGCAAATCCAATTTGCGAAGTACACAAAATATGACGACGTAAAGTGACAGGTAAATCGAGGGTACGTAAATAAAGGGATTACTGTCAAACTAATCATAGTGAAATATGTAATAAAGTTGCTGCATGGCACAATTTATAAAATTCTTCCATATGTAATTTTTGAGATAGTCCGGTCACCTTTCTTCTTTTTATCTAAGACTAACACCGTATTTTCATCAAATATTTCAACCTAACGAAGTAACTCAGAATAACACCAATAAGCGATGGAACTGTTTTACCCTTTGGTTTAACCTGTTTTATCTTGCAAATATGAACTGTTTTACCATTTCGTTAAAAGCTTTTACGGTTTTTTAATTAAATTTAAAAATATTTAAATCATATATATTGCAACGATAAGTAAAGTAAAATTGGTAAAAAAAAGTTTGAGTGCATTGAGGTTTTCGAACTTGCACTTGCACTTGCAAACGCCAATTTAGTATTTACAAATTTGTTGTAATGCGACTTGGAAAGAGGGCAGACACCTCCCATCCCGTGAAAAATACCTATAACCATTTATATTTGAAAATAAGTGGACGAAATTAATAAAACTAACAATATTCTCAATAATGTTTATTTTCCTATATCTAGACATTATTTACACTAGATACTTTGCTCCCAGTTTCTAAGACCATGCTGTAGGTGAAACAACACATATGTTTGTTTAAAATTGTTTCTCGAATAAAAAAAGTCGCTTTAGTTTCCAATTACTTTAAAAAAGTGTAATTTGGTAAAAAAAAATTGAGTTCATTTTTAAAGCAAAAGAAGGGCTCTTTAGTAATTAATAATAAAAATCAACCTTTGGTAAAACAAGTTGCTATTAAAATCGTACTTTTAATGTTAAGATTTATTACTTTTACTTATTTATTAACCTATCTACCGAATAAGTAATATTTTGAATCCTTAATAAAATTTATTCATAAAGTGTCTTACATCAAAGTACAAAATAGTTTTACATTTTCATATAAAATAAGATACATAAATACATATACATAAATACACAACTAAAAAATATTTAAATTTAAATAACAGTCGAAAATGTTACAACACTTAAAAATATAAATTTGAAGTTAAACAAAAAACAAAATTATTACATTACAAAAAGATTGCAAGAAAAGGCAGTTTTTGTTTACTAAAATTACATTAATCTAAAAACTATTAATAAGCTAGAACTAAATCTACTAGAACTGATGCATTGAATTGTGATAATCGGGTCGGTTGTATCGATGATTGGGTGTTCGACTTGAGAATTGGGAAATAGTATCATCGCCGGGTGGTGCTACCAACAGAATGGGTTGCAGGTTGAGATTTTTACGAGAGCCAGCTAAACTGACTGCATCGGTGATGTAACTGTTGTTTATTTCGCCTGAGAAGTGCAAAAGAAATTATAGATTTATTAGTTTATTTACATATTTTAAAGTTGTTGTAATAAGTCTTGCCTTTGTATAAAGAATTTTGATACAGAGGATCCGGTTGCAAACGCACATGTCTTGTTGCTAATATAAATGCCAGAGTAGCTAGGACCACACCATCAACGCAACCAATTATTGCCAAAGGATACGCCCATCTAATGCCACATAAGCCCAGTTCAAAACGATTTGCATCTGGTCCACAAATTTTACGAAAATCATCAGAATTCCAGCCAAAAGGAAAAGCACCACAGGCAACAATCATACAAAGAGCTGAAAAAGTTTATTGTATTGCACAAATAGTTGTTTTTATTTCGATATATTTTTTATTTAATATGATATATGGCTTCTTAATTTAATGGGAGTAATATTCTACGGAAAAATATTCCGAAATTAAAGAAATGTTCAATAATTAAGTTATGAGTCTTAGTCGAACTGTATGGGTTTATAATATAAACTTTATATCCAAAGTAATTTAACTATTTTGACTTGAGTTATGTTTTAATTTAATTTTTCAATTAAATTATATTTTTATTTAGAGATAAATGTGAAACATGTAGACAAAGAAAATTTTGACTGCTCCCGCTAATCTGTTCAGAGTTCTTTTCCGGGTAGAACACTCAACCAAAGTATGTGGTTTGCAGTCAAGAGGTGAATATCATCTACTTTTAATCAATTCATACTGTGACACTCGACCAATGTACACTCTAAAACACTGTTGTTGAAAATTAGGTCGATAATAGTCGGCAACATTATCGACCTAAAATTACATACGCATTATTTTTAAACAAAATGTTTTTACTAAAAAGAGCGATTGGCCGCGTGCAGTTTTGAACCGCGACCTCCTGACTGATAGTCTGACGCATCTACCAGTCAGCCATAGCCGTATTATACTTTATGTTACATTTTTTCCACTTGGACTAAATATGTTTAATTTGAAAGTTTTTTTTTCTTTTATTAAGTTTTATAAGTTTTTTTTTCTTTTACAAAATCGATGTAATTTTAGACAAGGAGAAATATTCAACACAAATTTAGGCAATATATGATCGTAAATTTGAAGTAATGTTTTAGTGTGTATGTGTATGTTTGCAGTCAAGAGTTGAATATCATCTACTTTTAATATCATCGACTTTTAACGATTAAAAGTAGATGATATTGAACTATTAACTGCAAACCACCGACTTTGGTCAAGTAGTCTACGCGGAAAAGAACTCTGAACAGATTAGCGCGAACTATAGTAACGTCAGTTCAACCCTCGGTGCAGTCTTCATATTTATCTCTAAATAAAAATATAATTTAATTGAAAAATAGAGTCCCACTTAACTAAAAAATTTCCCACAAAAATGAGTGACAAGTTTTCTTAATTTGATTGAAGAACGGATTTCTGTTTTAATGGGACATCTTTTCAATTAAAACTTTTTTCTTATAAGAGATTTCTATAAAAATTTTCCATTTTAATGGTTTTATGTAGAAATTTTCTATAGGGAAAAACATTTTCCCATTCTAATGGTAGAGTTTGCCTATAGCTAAGTTACCCATTTTAATGGGAGAAATTTTTTATAGAAAATCTTTTCCATTTTAATGGAAAAAATTTTTTATATTCTGTAGAAAAATGTCCTTTTATTGTAACAAATTTTCTACAAAAAAATATTTCAATGAGAGAAATTTTCTATTGAAAAATGTTCAATTTTAATGGGAAATTCCTCTTTCAACGCCGAAAATATTTTTATTATTATCTTCCGTAGAAATAAAATATCTAATTTTAATGAAAAAAAAATTAAATTATTTACGATAAAACTGTCTGCTTAAAAAATACTATTTTAATGAAAAAAAAAAATGTTTCGTTGTCATGACATAAAATTTCTATGCATTTTTAATATTTTGTCAAGTTTATAAACTGATCTCAATTTAAATTGGCACTGTTTCATCACTTTTTACCAAGAATTGCAAAAAACCTTAACAAATAAAAATAAATGCTTAATAATGAAAGTAAATATAATTAAAAGAGAAGCAAATAAAAATCTATGCCACCAGATTTACAATCGTCAACAAATATTTCTTAAATAAAAACTTCCGCAATATAAAGTAAACCAACCAACATAAATTTGATGACAGTAATTTTGTAAATCAATCATCTAAAACCTTCATTATTATTTATACATCCACACATACTCTGGTTCATACTACTCGACCATTCACTTAAACATTAATCAGTTAGTAGTTAAATATAAGCTAGTAAATTAAATTTTCTTTATACAAATTTACAACATACCAGATATTATTTGCAACCAACCACAAATATGAAAGACTCGTGTAGATTTCATGAATATTACAAATATTAGAAAACATATTGTCAATAAGGCCAATACAACGGACGCCGCCATAAATAATGTGGCCAACTGAAATTTGAGAATTTGATTTTTTTTCTGATCATTAACAAATATTCAAATGAAGGTAGAAGTACTTACTTGAAATGAAAACGTGGGCACTGTTAATATGGTTTCCCATCTTCTTTTACAGTTGTCGAAAATTTCATCTTTTTGGCAGACTTGCCAGAGCCCTAAACGTCCAGCACTTTCATTATCAGGATCGCCAATCCATTCTATAAATTATAAAGATTATAGTTCAAATATTTATTTTTTAACAAATTATTTATTTTAAATTTTCTTAAAGGAATCTTATTTGAAAAGATTTGTTTGCAAAACAAATAAAATTAGAAGAATTGTGGCGGAAAAAAATGATGTTGCGACAGCTGCCACACAAAGATATTATTAATTTGCAGTTTCTCCACAAAAAAACAATATTTAAGAGATATGTATATGTTTCTAGATATCGGGATGAATTTTACTACAATTTTTATCAAATGTTTTATATTTACCCTGATTGTGTAAGCGGCTGGCGTAAATGCCTATGGCGTTTTTTGTAAGAGATTAAAGCAACAGACAACCCATGCTCTTTATTCCACTACAAAAAAACGACTAACGGCCCTTTTCACAATGTACGATTAAGAGCTAACATGGACTTTAACGGAAACTTCGCCATACAAATCTTGCCGTTAAAGTCCATGTTAACTCTTAATCATACATTGTGAAAAGGGGCGTTAGTCGTTTTCGCCAAGGCCTTCAGTCCAATTAATTTCTTAGTTAAGGTTGATAGAACAAGTAAAAGTCTATATTTGGGTAAGCCGAATCCAAATCATAAAAAGTATAAATACATACATACATACTTACATACATACACGAAATATTATCCATTTGAGACTTTACAAAAAAAAATCATATCTACTTCTTTCGTAAAATATGCAAAACTCTCGGTAATAGCTATTAGGAACTTGGATAAAAAAATTTGAAAAACGTTTAACTAATTAAATTGAGTTAAAAAGAGAATACCCTAAAAATTTATGAATTTTCTTTGTTATTCATAATACTTTTCAAAGGATTATAAAATACACTTTGCATGCTTTATAAGCCTTTTATAATTATTTTGACCATTTTTGCAATTTTTTTCCTTTTTACCGATTTTTTTTTGTTTGGACCATATTTTCTGATTTGTTTTTCATTTTGGAGATTTTTTCCAGCTAAGCGTTTTTTTCAGTTTTGGTGACTTTTTTTAATTTCGAGTTTTCTAGTTTAGAGATTTTCTTCTGTTTTATTTCTTTCGTCTTAACAAATTTTCCTGTTTTGGTGATATTTTCCGTTTTAGCGATTTTTCCAGTTTGAAAAATTTTTCTCGTTTTAGGGATTATGTTTGGAACGAAGTTTGTTATGGCACGTTAGGCATATTATATGCAGCATATATATGTTTTCTACGCTGGGGGGTAAAAAAAATTTTATGAAAAAATACTGTAACACATACGTGCAACGAATACTTGTAAGAAATACTTGTAATGACAATCCAAGGCATCAGGCCGGCGTGAAGGTTAAATTGCATAAAAACTCGTTGTTGCCGCTTTGATATTTTCGCGCAAGTTCTGGGATTTTGGGGAGATTTTTGTCCTAGTTTTAGGGAATCCAGGTAACTTCTGATATTTTGTAGAAATTTATGTTCTAGTTTTTGGGAATACGGGAACTTCTGGGATTTCGGGGAGATTTTTATCCAAGTTTTTGGAAATCTTTGGACCAGGTTTATCTTTTTTTTAAGAGAAGTAGGACCATCAGGCAATTAATGCCTACCAGTTAACTAATTAAATATGAATTGGTTAAAGGTAAATGATATTCAACTCTTGACTGCAAACCACCGACTTTGGTCGAGTGGTCTACGCGCTAAGGAACTCTTATGAGAAGAGAGGGAGCTCTCGAAACATGTCAGTTCAGCCCTCCGCACAGCCAAATTTTTCTTCATCTACATGCTTCATATTTAATATAATTTAATTGAAAAATTAAATAAAAACCGAACTCAAGCCAAAATAATTAAAGTTATTTGGATATAAACCCATACAGTTTGACTAAAATTCATAACTTAATTGTTAAACACTAAACGCATCTAGCAAAATTATGTAAATTTTCAAATAAACTGAACAAACATACATTCACATACTAGTAATAGTAATTATCAATGGTAATTCATACTAGAATAGAGAAATAACAAGAAGCTTAACACAAGGACATAAACAAAAAAGTGAATATCAATAACTATCAAATTAAATATGAATAACTCTAAGAGTTACATTATGAATTGATTAAAGGTAAATGATATTGAACTCTTGACTGCAAACCACTGACTCTGACGAGAAGAGCGGGAGCTCTCGAAACATGTCAGTTCAACCCTCCACGCAGTCAAATTTGTATGGCGACTTTTTTCTTTTCGGCAAATTTTTCCGTTTTTGGGATTTTCTTCCTTAGCGATTTTTTTCTGTTTTGGCGAACTTTTTTTCGTTTTGGTGCTTTTTTTAACATTTGTGGTTTTATCTGCTTTAGCAATTTTTATCTGTTTTGCCGTCCTTTTCGTTTTGGTGATTTATTTCCATTGTAGCGTTTTTTTTTTAATTTTTACAAATTTTTTCGTTTTAGCAATATTTCCCCGTTTTTAGCGATTTTTTCAGTTTTCGAGGATTCTTTTCTTCTCAGTTTGGAGTTTTTCGTTTTGACGATTTTTACCAGAAAGCTTCGGATAACTATACTTGACATAAGAACCACAAAAATATGAGGAAACCAGAAAAAGTAGGTTTTTGGCTATATCTAATTTTATTTTAATTTTGCTGATTTCCAATAGCATAGATCGTCGCGCATACTCAAGCAGATTGATCTATAATTTAAGATCGTATGTTATCTAGGGCCTTCATGAAATGCATTTCAACATCGGACAGACAGACGATCATCATTATTTTGACTTCCCTATTGATAAGGACCCAACATATGTATATATATTTTATAGAGTCGCAAACGAATACTTGTAGAAATTAAAAATGGAATGACAAAACTATATATATATCAGGTGCAGATTCAGGGGGGAGGAAACGAGGATATTCCCTTCCACACTCCTCCCAAAACGAATAAAATAAAAATAATTTCTATTGAATTTTTAAAAGAAATTTTAAAAATTGTAGACTCCATTAAGAAGTTACCCCACCCAACACCCAAGCTGGATCCGTGCCTGATATATAGCCTTTCCATTTTTGGTGAAGACTATAAAAACGTACTGCCGTATTCATAACAAAAACTTTGCATGATTTGGATAATTTTTCCATGCAATTCAACTTATAATACGAATGTAGAATGTAGTCATGACTAAATATTATATTCTTCAATAATTTTTATAGACAAATTGTATGGGAAAACTCGTTAGGATCCAGTTCAACTTCATCATTTATGCTAACTCCATAATAAGTTTTTATTATGCATACGGCTGATAGTAGTTGTTTTTGTTGTTGCATAGTGTTATCTAATATAAAATACTAACAAGTATTTTTTTAACTACATTTTTCCAAATTAATTAATAATAAAAAATTCGTGCAAGAATGTATGCAAAAATATATTTTTAAGACCAGATACTCAAACAACAAACGTGACAATATTTGATTTTAACAACAAAAAATATATAAAAAATAGTATTATATCATCATCTATTTGCGTTAGACTTTTGTTACTTAAAACAAAAAATATTTTTAAAAGTCAACAAGTGCATAAGTTTTTCTATTTGTTTTTAAAGCATGTACCCAGCAAAAACCGCTGCTTCGGCCGAAACAGGTTTATAAGCGAGAAAAGCTAGTTTTGTTGTTTCTACAGCTTCGAAAAGCGCTTCGAACATGCATGATTTTTGTTCGCGATGTCCCACTTTGGAGCTCTAGTTGTTGATATAAAACAGCGCTTCTTTCGAAGCATCGAAAATGCTCTTTAGAAAATGTCTCATTTTATCATCGTTAAGCTACAGACAAAACAAATCTCTCTTCCATGCAATAGATGGGAAATGTGGAAAGAGAGCATACTTTAAATGGGTTTTGAGTGTGCAAATGTGTTAGTGTTTATTTGAAACAATCCGTGCGACAATTCTCTAGAACCTATATTGTTGAAAGCTACAATGCTATTGAATATGATTTTGTTTATTTTGGAGTTCGTGTTGAACAAATGTGAAATGCTGAATAACTTCGTAATTAAAACATTATGAACACTGAGAGATCTCTGCCTTCTTTTTGAGCATCCTCGAAAGCGCTTCAAAAGATCGCATGTGGAAGGCATGAAAGTTTTTTACTGCTTACAGAAACATGATATTTTTTGCTGGGTATCTACCATAGTTGGAGGTAGTGTACTAAATGTTGATTGAAATAAGCATTGCACAACCTTACAACGTAGTGTGGTAGTGCTATTTTTTGCACTATTACTAAACGCAAAAATCTGCAATACACTCGCTTAGTGCAATTAGTGCAAAATTTTCACCCAGCACTAAAGAAAGCTGCACTAAAGTTTAAAAAAATGTAACCTTAAAATTAGTTCAAAATTTCTATTAGTGAAAAAATAAATAAATTGGACTAAACTGAAAATTGCGTTATTTTAACCAAATAATTTAATTTTAGTGAAAAATTTTTTAACATCACTATCGCTAATATTTAAGGAGGCTGCTTATTTTCAAGTATCCACTAAACATCAGCAAAATTTGTGCAATAATTTTCACTATCACTAAGTATTAGTAAAAACTGCGAAATTAGTGCACTACTCCCATCTATAGTATGTATGTACATTAGGGATGGGCAAGTGAAAAAAATATATCGAAATCGATATATTTTTAAACATCGATCACCATCGATATATATCGAATAAAAAATACCGATATATCGAAATATCAATATTTTTCAACAATGATAATTCATACGTAGTCCCCAAATTTTTTTAAATAAAACAAAAAGTACCCTTCTTATAAATAATTAAGCTGGAAAGAGTTAATTTCGAAAATCCTTACTGCTCCATCCATATTTCACGGAACATACTTCAACAAAATTAGACTCAGAGAATGATAATTTTTCGAATAGACAAAATATTATAAATAAAACAAAAGATTTTGTTAGTAATATTCTATCTGATGAAGACTGTGCCGAAATGCTTTTAAAAATTACACGAAAAACAAAACCAAAGCTAAAAAATATCGAATTTGATACTGTCGATATATTTGAAAAAAAATACCGATATATCGATATATCGAAATTAAAAATATCGACGATATATATCGATATATTTTTAAGAAAATATCGATATATCGATATTTTTGGCCCATCTCTAATGTACATGATAGAAAGAAATGCAAAAAAAACAGAAGAACATTTAATTACCTGGTGTTACAAATGCTACAATTCCAATGATGGCATAACAAATTGTAAATATGGCCCAGAGTACCGCAATGGCTTTTGAGTTGCGTATATATTTGGTGGCATACAGATGTGTTGTATCGACATATTCAATTTTTGTACCCATTTTAAAATAATGACGTTCCTATTTCTAATACTCTTTATTTTACTTCCAAGAACGTGATCTAGTGATCTGAAAAGATTAAAAAAAGAAAGAAAATAGGATTTAAGTTAAAGCGAAAACATAAATAAATGTGTAAATGAAATATAATTGAATATAAACGGTTATCTTTGCTTTTTATGCTGCCAGTTAAGGAAATTGTAGAATTTTCTCTTTTTCTTTTGCTACCAAATTTGTAGTTTCTTATTGATGGTCAATTTGTCTTCTTAAAGAAAATGAAACCTTGGCCTTTATTTACTACAATCAATCATAAATCTGAATGATTGTACGATGACGGTTCAAGAATTGTGTGGTATTGCAAGACAAACAGAAAGGATTTCGTAAAATGAACTAACTTAGCGATTAATAAAGGACTGACGATTACAAAATGATATGGTGATCGATATCTCTCTAAGTTAACACGAGCTAAAAGTAGATTGTGCACAGTGGGGCCGATCGCAAAAATAATTGTAATAAGTCTGTATCTTTGAAACTAAAGGTACACTGAAAAAATTCCATGCAACATATGCACGAAAACGCTCGTACATATTACGACATATTTCGTAATTTCGCACCACGAAATTATGTCGTAAAATATACGACATGTACGAAAATAATTAAAAAATAAAAGTAAGAAAGAAGTATGGCTCAACCGGGGCACGAACTCGCAATCTTCATATTTCAAGTCATAACTCTACCCACTGAGCCACTTTCTACTTATTTTATAAGAGCTAAAAATTTGTTTTATTTACATACATCTGAAAAATACGTCAGTTTATAAAAAATTATTTTAATTTATTTTTTTATTTCAAATATATTTTTTAACAAGGAAAAATGTTTACGAAAGGTATTCGTTACTTTCGTAAATTCAAAAAAATATTGCCTAAATGTTTTTTCGTGATATATACGAAAGTTTCGTATATTCTACGAAAAAAGTCACTACGAAAGTTTTTTTCGTAAAATGTTTTTCAGTAAAATTATTTTCAGTGTACGATTACAAAACGATGTGAGAAAAAGTCATAGCGTACGACATAAGGTTTCAAAAAAGTCAAATTTTATATCACCACCATGAGATACTCGATGAGCTAGCTAAAAAACGGCCACCTCAGGTATTAAGAAGCTTGTAGGTATGGTAACTTGAACAAATAAAAACCGATTTTAATTAATTTCAGTTTGTAAAGCTTATAATTAGATAAAGAAAAAGCAGTTTAAAAAATGTTATCACAAACCTGATGGACCAATGGGAGTTCCTCGTCAACAGCTACGCATACTCGTCACTGTTATAAGGACCAATATTTTATGAGTGCTCATGCTAGGAGATTAAATGAGGTTATAGATCGTTCTGGGAGACGAGGTATTGCCGGAACTTGCAACTCAACCTTTGCAACCCAATCTAATCCAGTTAAATTTGTTAAATGAAAGTAAATTTAAAATGATTTGAAAATAAATTTAAAGACTAGAACAAGAAAATTTTTTTTGATAAATTACAAAATATTCAGCAAATATTTTTATTTGCTTCAGATAATTTTTTTATTTTATATAGAGAATTTTTTACAAAATCTTCTAGCACATTTGGTTGAAAAATGAAGTGTGAACCATGCCTCCCAATTTTCGAGAACGCTATTATACAAATTGATTTTTTCAAAAATTTTAGTTCGAACAAATCGCTTTAACAATGGCCGTCTGTTCGTCCGAAGCTGAAATATTGCATCCAAGACATCAGACTGATATATTAGTTGCAGGCCATCCCTTGACTTTCCCGCTAATTTGAATAAAAATTTTAGAATAATTTACAACAAAAAAACACACACACATTCTACGCAGCTTTTAAGTCCAAAATATAAATGAATCCTGAAAATTGATTTGTCAAGAACTTTCGGAGTTATTAACATAAAGTGCTTTTCTAAAAATTTTTCCTCGACGATATCTCTTGGACGAAACAGCCGATTGTAATTAAATTTGCAGCAGTCGCCATTGTTTTTTCTTCGTTTAAGAGCTGATTAGAATTTGAATTCGATCAGCTAAGTAGTTTAAAATGTATGTATTTGAAAAATTTTTTTTTGCGAAAGTTCTTAAAATAAATGTCAAGTTCAATGTCTTTAAAATGCCGCAAGTTTAGTTCCGATCGGTTAAGCCATTATTAAGTTATGAGAGGTTTACATAACGAGCAAACATTTTTTCTCCGATTTCGGTTCGAAGTCGGTCAGAGAGTCTGCACAAGATGCCGAAGTCGGTACGAAAACGTATCGAAAATCATAGGAGTAGTGGACAAGAAAGCCATCCCCTTTCCCTGAGAAATTCTAAAAACTTTGCCGAAATGTACAGGAGAATCCCTGTACGAACTCTGAAGAATTTTCCAGGGACAATCTAAAGGAATTTTTGATGTCTGCAATATTTAGAAAAACTCTCTCCCTTGATTACAAAATGTAATCTGATTATTGTGAGAGTGAGCGAAAAAGAAATATGAACTAAAAAGAAACGTGAACGAAAAAGAAATGTGAGCGTAAATGATATATGAGCTAGGGAGCTGAAAAGAGCTCAATGATATGACCAGCTCACTTCGCTTATTTGTGTGAGTAGTTCAATTGATCTAGTTCGTTCATGAACTACCCAACTCTAGTAATCAATGTGTATTTATAAGCAATTAAAATTCTACTGAATAAGTAAAATATTAATTTTCGGAAATAGTGCTACTATAAATTTAAAAAACAAAAATATATTAAGTTTTTGGAAGCAGCAAAAAAATTGCATGCTGGGTACGGACATTATCGTAAAAATAGTCAGAATAGATTCCCATGACCTCAAAACGTCGAGATTTGATGAAAACTCCATTTCCGAAAATCGCGACGAAATTTTTAACTTTCCACCAAAAACTACTGCTTGGGCTGAAGCAGGTTTGTAAGCGAGAGATGCTGGTTACTGTTGTCTCGCCTACTTCGAAAAGCGCTTTGAGAAGCCATGATTTTGGGAGCTCTTGTTTTTGACATAAAACAGGGCTTCTTTAGAAGCATCAAAAATGCGGTAAAATCGTGTCTCCTTATCTTATTGTGTCACCCCATTGTATCATCATCAAACTTCGGACAAATCAAATCGTGTTTTATTATAAATCTCTCTCCTCTATGCAATATGTGAGAAATGTAGAAAGAGAGCATGGTTTATATGTGTTAAGCTGAAAGTCCATAATACTCGTTTTTGCATCAACGCATTCACAGCTTCTACGCATTCCACGCTTTTCCGCATTTCAAGTTACATGAGATACTTTTTTTTAAACTTTATTACAAAAGCAAAGTAGTATGCTATACAAACATAATCATCGAAAGCAGTGAAACTAAAATATCAATGGATATCAAAAACAGCTGACCTGTTAGCACGACGCTGATGATGCTTACAAAAGTAGAAAGTAAACCTAATTTTTGCATTCGACGTGGCTAGGCGTCCTGCTCTGCTCTGTAACTTGATACGTACAACTACACCCAGCAAAAACTACTGCTTTGCGATAAGCAGGTTTGTAAAGGACAGTTTTGTTGATGTAGCTTACAAACATGCATACGTATTGTATGATATTTGTTCGCGATGTCCCACTTTGGAGCATTTCTTGTTAAACGCTTATTTCAGCGCATTGGGTATATAATAAAATCATATTATTGTTTTGTCATTTTAAGATTGTAACTCATCGTCATTCTTCGTAAAATGTATATTTTCATAATTTCTGCCTTACAGTAGCGCTTCCTTGAATGCACCACTGTAAGTGAATGTGCAAAAAAAAATTTTTTAAGTGGACGAAAAGAAAAATATAAGAATCATAAGCATTTCTTGCCATACATTATTGCCTATATTCAGGCAATACATTTGTCGCTACTATGAATAGCTTTGTATAACAGGAAAAGTTTGCATTGCTTCCAAAATCTCGATTATTTTTTGCTGGGCACTGATTCAACTTGTTTGACAGCCTCGTATGTTGCGAAAAAGCTTGTAACGCGTGTTATGGCCTTTTATCTTTAGTGTTTATTTGAAACAATACATGCAGCAAACTACTTTGTTAAAAGAATATTATTTTGCTTATTTTGAAGTTCGTGTTGATTAAATGTAAAAAGCCGACTAACTTCGTAATTGAAACAATATGAACACTGAGTGGTTTAAAAAAGAAAAATTAGCAGAACATATTAAAAAGAATATCACAAATATGTTCTTTGGACTTAAATATCCAAAAGAATGCTGTGTGCCAAAAATAGGCAAAAGTATGCACTTATAACAAATCGATGCCAAAATTCTTAGAAAATTTTTGCAATAGCATATTTCTGGTTTCCCTGTGCTTTATTACCATTTATTTTGTGATCGCTTCCATTGTGCAGTGTACTGTTTCCATTTTACTATAAAGAAAATATACAAATAAATGTTTAATTATTATTTTGTTACGTGCTTCATTTATATTTATACAATAAAAGTGTGAGCATGAGTTCGTTGTAGTTGAAATGTTACAAACGTACAGCGAATTTAAGAAAAATGCAATTTACTACACACATGTGCTAAGAAACAATGCAAAATGTGCAGACTTCTTTGCTCCTATTGTGTTTATTTTATGACCTATTACACCGTGCAACAGGTATTTTCACACTTTTAAAATTCTATGTTTACGCAAGTCCAGGGTTCGTTCACTCGTACTAAAGCTGTGTAATTAGTTCTTCATAGTTATAAACCAAAAAATTAGTTTTTTGTTAGTTTTGAAAACAATGAAATTAAATTTAATAAATAATAGAATGAAACATTCTCATTAGGTTATTCATTTTAATCGACTTTTCAATTGTTCGATTAATCAATTAACCGAAATTGAGGTTTTTAAATTACTCGAGCAATCGAGTAAAACTTTTATTTCGTTCGAGTTATTCGAGTAAGCTTTATTGCTAAAAATTATTCGATTTAATCGGAAAATGATTGAATTTAATCGGTTTTTTGTACATTTTTGTGGACAAAAATAAAAAACAAGTTTTTTCGCATTTTTATATATTTTAATAATAAAAATAAAAGAAAACACAACATTTCTACATAAATTAGATCATAAACTGATCCTTAAAATAGTTTTTTTTTACTATTCAAATTTTGCGCTTTGAGAAAATATTGCGCCAGGAAATATTTAATAAATATTTAATAACCTGTCCTATATTCAATGCAGAATAAAAATAATCGGAATCGGCATAACATTATTGTTGTTATAAATATAAATACGATTACACTTTGGAAATATTTACCCAAAAAGACGTAACCACTACTTTTGTTCAGAGTTAGTTTGATTTAACTTGTTTTATATTAAAAAAATATTGTAATTAAAGGAAATACAATTTTAACTTGTCTGTGGTTTACGTTTTTTTTTCGGCAAATATTTGCCAAGTGTGACCTAAGGCTTTTATAATTCCGAACATTACATTCGATATTTTACGAAACATCTTTTTAACTAGTTGCTCTCGAAATATCTTCTTTATTTCAAATAATTTTTGTTTGATGTTTATATTTCCGAATTTTTCTAAAAGACATTTGAAGTTGGTTTCTTTCTCCCTATTATTGTTACTACATTGTTTACTTAATTTTTTTATCATGCGGACTATTAGTATGAAATAACGTTCGATTTGAATGGCAAATATCAGAGAAATTAAAAAATGTTTCCACTTTTTATTAAGAAATATACAAAAACTCATTAAAAAAAAATTTACATAAATTTTTTAATCGAGTTATTCGATTAATCGATCTGAATTACTCGAATAAATTTTTACTCGAAATTAAAATTTTTTGTTTGATCGAACATTATTTGTCTTAAATTATTCGATTAATCGAGCAAACATTATTCGAGTGAATACCCTAATTCTCATACAACTTAAAACTAGTTTTATTACTTTTCAATAGAAATTTAAATATTTTTATTATTATGGCATTCATTTAAATTCATTGTACAAAGTGTGAATCATTCAATGCGAATAAAAAGTGAAAAATATACGAGATAGGTTTCAGAACTACTCGAAGTATAGTGCAAAAAGTAAAAAAAAAGTAATTAATAAAATGCGAAATTTTTCGTAGGACATTTTATACATATCTCTTGAAAGGAAGTTCTGGCTCCTTTTTTAAGAAAGGGACAAAAAGGCCTATACAGCGAAGTGGCAGGAGAGTTAAAATTTTCAAACAAAAATGTTCCTCGTAGTATTTTACATAAATGCGCTGAACACATCTTATACCTTAAACTTAAGGATTACAAGATTTCCTACGCCGATTCGCTACAACAATATGCAAAAGGGCGGGGACGTATATTTTATGTAGGTCCCTTGACTTATTTTAAAAAAAATTGTTTTTGTTGTATAGCGTTATCCGATTTCATTGGGAGGATATAAGCTTCCAGAATTTTAGCTTCCAGAATTTTGTCTGCAAATATCTGCTAAAACAATTTTTCTAGGAGGCGTGTTTCTGTTTTTTTGTTGTTTATTTATTTATTCTTCAGTATTTCAACTTTACCAACTTTTGTCTCTAATATAAATAATTATATTTAGCTGTTCTACACAACCTTGACTTTTAAATGAAAGTAAAATTGCAGCCAACCTAAAACGAATTAAAAACCAGCAATTTAAAAAACCATTTATCTATTTACCGCAATAATGACAGGATATAAAACAAAAACAATTATTGAAAGTAATTTTTAATAGACCATTTTGTGTGACTTTCTGTTCATACTTTCACATTTATTTCAATCATTTCTATAAATGATTTATTTACTTTACTTCTCAATTCATTAAACCCAGATGATGATTTAAAAAGGTATAAGAAAACATAATACCACTTTAGTTTTTATGTTCATTCATATTCATGTTTAACAAATTATTTTGAGAAATATGTATTTTATTTCAAAGATTTCACACCTTTCTCTGCGCTGCACTATGGTCGGAAATCGTGGTATGTTCCCATCCCTTTTTGTAGTAGAGGAATTTTGTAGGATGATTTCCACATAGTTAAACTGACTCGGCATAAGACATCTTGTAAGGTTTTTTTTTTTAAAGAGAAGTAACACAAGCAGGCAATTAATACCAACCCGTTAATTTATTAATGTATTACCTTCTTTGGGAAAGGGATAGTGTAGAGAGAACAGGTGGTGAAGTGGAAGAGAAATAGAAAACTTAATTCATTTACAACTCCGCTATTGCGCGTTTTTTTTAGAGCGGTGTTGCAGCCAGTCTGGTGTCAAGAGGAGGCATTAATTTGTTTAAGCTGTGTAGCCATTTATTAGTTCTTTTACTTCGCCGACGGTTTTGCTACAATACGTTTGTGGTATAAAATATATTGAGTTTATTGATATGATTATTTCGAACGTATTTGCTTTGTGAATCTAAATTAATTATTAGGCTAAGCTTCGTAACGTTATATTAAGAAATTATTGGGCATGATTAATATTCCAAGGAACAAGGGAACAATTAACATCAACTTAATTTTTCAACTTATACAGCAGAACAGAGTAGCGCCACTTTTGGAAGCCGGTACACTTCCATCGTCAATGCTAACGTATAATATGCTTTCACCACTTTTCAGGTGCCTCTATTGAATGTGCTTTCAATTCTTATATATACAAATTTTTCGTGAAAATTTAATACCAGAACTAAATCACTTTCAAGTTGACATTAGCTGCACTTTTCCAGTGTTGCCATCGGATTATTTGTCTTCATTCCCATTTTCTGATTTTTGTTCTACTCAAGTCAAACTTTTTTGGTTTGATTTTATACTTAAGTATATATGAACATGTAAACATGTGGAAAGCTCAAGCCAGTAGCTAATTGTTTATTGATATGATTATTTCGAACGTATTTGCTTTGCGAATCTAAATTGATTATTAGGCTAAGGTTCGTAACGTTATATTCAGAAATTATTGGGCATAATCTTGAGTACTTTTATGTAAAACACAATGAGAAAAAAAATTGTTTGGAATATTTTAACCCACTAAATCTACGTTGTATGATTACTTTTGTCCCTTTCTTAAAAAGGGGGAAAAAAATCGCCTTCGGCGATGATATAGCATGATAAAGTATTTTACAAAAATATTTGCCATAAAATTCTGTTATAGATCTTGTAGGACACTCGAGCTCCAAACTCAACCGGAACGCCAGAAATCATTCAAAACTTAAACTGTGTTCAAGGGTTAATTTCGTACTTATTCACAATTAGTACCCGTCATAGAAAATCTTGTAAGCCTTACGCTTAAGGTATAAAATGTATTCGGCATTTTTATGGAAAACTTCACGAGGAACAGTTTTGTAGAATATATTAGCCCACTATATTGCCATTGAAGGGGAGTTTTTTGCCTCTTTTTTAAGAATGAGACAAAAAGGCCTATACAACGAAGAGGGTTAAAATGTTTCACAAAACTATTCCTCATGGCGTTTTACAATAAAACGCAAAGCACATTATATAAAGGGTCGACAAATTTGAGGTTAGGAAGTAAATAGGCTTTCATATGATGAAATGTCAAGAATTGAGCTGTCATCCTTTGGCATTTATTTAGAGAAAACTTGGGAAATTTTAACCATGGAACGCAACACTATTGAGCAATGAATTTTAATTATGAAAATGTACTATCAAAATGGTAAAAATGTTACCGTATAACTTCGCCAAATTTAGTTATTCGATGAGTTGAAATGTTGCCCAAAGTGCCTCTGTTGATATGCAATTGTTGCGAACTTGCTGCGAACGTCGACGATTTGATGTACCAGGCTCATTCGAAATGATACAGTAAAATTTTCACCATTACGATAGACAATTTTCACAATTAAAATTTGTTGTTCAAAAGTGTAGCGTGCCATGCTTAAAATTTCCCAAGTCTTCACTAAGTAAATACCAAAGGATGACAGCTCAATTCTTGGTATTTTATTTGACAGCCTATTAACTTCCTAACCTCAAATTTGCCCACCCCTTACAATAAACGTAAGGATTAAAAGATTGTACATGCCCAAACTATGTGCAAAAGTGTATAATTTTAGAGTTTTGCACCTTAAATGTTTCTAAAGAAATATGAAATTCTCGTTAGTTTGCAGTAGACTTGTGTCGTTCCAGAGGGACCTAGTTCAACGAAACAATTCCCTAATTGGAACGGTGCGGAACGATTCACTAAAAGGAACGGTGCGGAATATTTGAAAGGTATATTTTGTATCGTTCCTCGTTCCGTAATTGCAAACCGTCTTGAGGAGTAATCAATTTGTTTTGACAAACGTCAAACACAAATGTTCAAGACCGTGTATTACATTTGTTTTGTTCACTTATTTCTGTACACTTTTTTGTATTGTCTGCGTTCATACGATGCATGTCTTATTGACAAGATTCTTACTTTTTCTTCTTTGAACTTTTATTGGCGTTTACACAATGCAGGTCTTGTTGACGACATGTTTTTTAAGTGCATATAGTTGTGTGCATGCTTGTGTGCGATATTGCCATTACGAATAAGAAAGTAAAACGCACTGACAGTACATGAACCTGAGTACTCGTTTCTTTTCCCCTCGTCTCTGTCGCCTATAAAGTAGCAATCATGTCAATAAGACATGCATCGTATGAACGCAGACATAGATAATGATTTATTTATTTATGTTTATGATGGATTTTATTATTTGTAAAAATGTATTGCTTGTTGTGGGCTATTATTTTTTTTTTGCAAATATTTTACGAAATCAAAGAATCAATTTATTGTTATTACGTCAGAAAATGAAAATAAGCCATGAAAAATGTTTATTGCCGTTTTTAGGAGCGGCAAAGACGTTCTCTCATTCATTCAATGTTCAAAGTAAAAAACCGGAACGATGAACGAAAGGAACGACCGAGTTCCTTTAAGCGCCCCACACACTTACAATAAAATTGTGCAATTGTTCATATTGCACAATAATATCGCTAATGTGTATGTCATATTACAAGGTTGCACAATATACTGGCCAAAATCAAAAGGCTTTTGATTTTTATTGCACAGTAAAAAAAAGTGTGTAATGTGTTGGCAACATTGTTCATTGTTATGTTTACTTTTTTACCGCCAGAAAAATGGTGCAATATTTTGTTTGAAAGTATTGTGCAATTTATTGCATAGTATAGTTAAAGCAACAATAATATGTACAATAATATGTGCAATAAAATTGTATAATGGGTGGGAAGCTTTAGTCTTTCGGTTCGGTCGGAACGATTCCACAAAAGGATAGATTTTGTCCAATTCTAGTTTGCTTTTGTTTTGCAAAAAATTCTAATACGACATAAGACTTGAGTTTCCCCAGATTAATTACATTTAGGAATCCCCTTTGGAGTCCATGGAAGTAAGTAAGTTCTACTCCACATAAAACGATAAAACTTTCCACAATATCAGAAAAAAACATGATCCATTAACAGCATCGAAATAAGTCCCAAAAACAAACATTTATCAAATATGTTTTACAACAGATAAAAATACACACCTCGAGTATTAGAACCCATATTCACAGATTTTTTTCTAATAAAAATACTTTTTGGAAAACAATGTTTTAATTTTGTAAAAATTAGTTGCTTCACAGCTGATAATACGTATTATTGGCAGCTTTGTATACATGAACAGGGCTACCAACTGTTACATCTGTTTCAAATTTTTTCTATCCAATATATTGGGAGTTGAACGCTATAAAAAAACTTTAATAATCTAAAGTTGAAAAATTTACTTTTTGCCGCTAAATTTGGAAATTCGGCCATAGTGCGCTGGAGTGTGTATGTTATACTCGTACATGTACGTTCAAATGTATGTACGTAGACATTTGAACGTACATGCATACAGGCATATATTGAACACCATGTGAAAACCTTTTAATTTCTTTTTAATGCACGGCCTTTGTGTTTTTTTTCTGTCTACAAATATGTCTTGAGAGATTTCTTTATTATTTATAAATTTAAATTTGTCATTTAGTTTCTTTATTACAAATCAGCATGATTGCTTTCAGGCTGTTGACTGAAAAGCAAATAAAATATGACTTGATATCTTAAAACAAGAGATTTTAAAAAGAAAAATAACTTTAATATTCATTTTCCCTTTTTTCATGATATTATAAAAGTTCTGAAGTTTAGGGGGAAAATTAGTAAAAGGGAGCTATTTTTATTTTGAAGAAGGACCATCGGTAAATCAATAAAAGTGAATTAAAATTTTCTTTTCAAATATATGACATTAATAATAATTCCAAATTTTAGATACCATCATAATTATGTCTAATCTCATGGACTATTTCATTCCTCTACCCTTCTTCAAAATTAAGTTTCAATTCACGGGCATCCCTAAATGATAAAGAGAGCTATCAAGGGCGTGTCTATAATGATGAATTCGGGTTCAAAAGGCCGTTCTAATTCCCGAATGAGTGTAGCATCCTATAGACAGAAATATCTGCCATCAAAGCGCAATAAATTGGATTAGGTTTCACCTGATTATAACCGACAGCAGGCCCTTTATCCCCAATTTTCGATTTTTCGTTCCCCAAAATCCCCAAAATAGCTATTTTCTCATCATCAAAAATCCCCACAGTACCTTATAAAAAAATCATATTCCTCCTTATTTCGTAACTATTTGTCGACGTCACGTCAAGACAATACAAAAAAATTGGCACATTTCTACTCGTCATCGACAACAATTTACTATTACTGACAGCCACTTACTATTCTCTAAGCCATAGAAAATGGGAAGAGGCTGTTAATAGTAGTAAATTTTTGTCGACAGCGAGTAGACGTCGGCAGATAGTTACGGAATAAGGGGAACTATTTCAAAAGAAATATATGCGTACATTTATTTATTTAATTAAATCCTTTTATATTGAGTATTTCAAAAATAGTTTTATTTCTACATATACCCAGCGGTAAATGGAAGGAGTAAAGAGGCCTTATTATATAAGGCTTATTTAGCAGGCTCTTGTACTTCTACTCTCATTGCATATTCATATATTTTTTACACACGATGTCATTGCGGACCAAGGCCTTCTTCGACCCTTTACTCTCAGGCCTGATTGAAGGCATTCTTTAGCAGGCCTATTTGCAGGTCATACGTGGCTTGCCTGAGAAGGCCTGTTCTGGGAATGTCTGCTAAAAATCAAATGGAGCTACATTTCTATGTCTCGGTATCTCTATAGCGGCTTCTATATTTTTGATTATCGTGAGTTTTTATTTCGAACTCCTTCTTTTCATCCAAAGTAATTTTTTTATACATATAAGGCTGAATTTATTGTATTTATTGAAAAAGAATAAAACTGTTGCATATGTATCAATGTTCATCATTTCAAAAACTTCATAATCAAAATCTTCTGAATAATCAGTTAATGCATTTTTGTTGTACATGTTGTTTGTTTTAAAAATTTTCAGAGGTGGTTTCAATTCCGTAAGTTGCTTTTTCAGAAAACGAAGAACGAAATTTTTCTTCGTAATCAAATCACTTTTAAATTTCAAAGTGGAATTGAAAAACACATATCTACTGACTTCATTTGCAGTGAATACTAAAAAACGTGTTTACTTTTAGGAGCGTCAAATAAATATTTGATCATGAGGTTTCCATGTTAATAAAAAGCTCAATGTGAGCTTTGCATCTATAAACAAGAGTAAACAAACGCCTCAAGATATAAAAACTTTATTATTGTAAAAACGAAATACAAAATGAACGGAATCTAAAGCACCAAAAAATCTACTATTTCGGAATGACAGCTACGGAATCAAAACCAATCCGAACGGAGTATGTGACACGGCTGATAGTGTTTTTGTATGAAGCGATTCGGAGCTATTTTTTGCGTTTTACTGATTCACTATGCCTCTTTAAAAAGGTCTAGGAAGCCACATACCAGACCATAGTTGTTGGGTGACTGGTATCTTGAAATGATTTTGGTGCTGAAGAAATAGATTTCAAGATACCCCAAAATATCCCCGGCGAAAAATTTGGTTTTCCCCCAAAAAAAAATCCCCTGGGGATTTTCACAAAATTTGTATCCCCAATCCCCAAAAATCCCCTATTTGGGGACAAATCCCCAAAACTGGGAACGCTGACCAACAATCAAATCTTTAATCGGGTTCTTTACATAAAACCCGAAAATAGCGTTACGTAATATGACAATAGCATCAATAACTCCAACCAACATGTCCACCATAGTTCGGCTCATAATTAAAATAAATGGCGAGTTTTGTTTGTAAGTATTCTACAATTTTTATTTATGAATTACTACTGCTAAATTTTTAAGCCATTACATCACACAAATCATCTTTTACGGGCCTTTGAAAGCAAACAACTTTTCACTTTTACAAAACTAAAATCTAAAAAAAAAAAAATCACACAAAAATTTATTAATAAAGAAACTAAACAATTCAAACCATTTAATATGAAGCCATAAAAAGTAGTGAACAAATTATTCACATAAAAAATAAATGTCAAATACATAAATTTGCGCTGAAAAACAAACGAGTTTAATAAAAAATGTATCAAATGCTAATAAATATTTTGCATAGATTTGTATTTTAAACGCTTTAATGATTTCACTTTCAAACCTTAAATCTGTAATATGTATTCTTTTTTATTAGCAGCTCATGATAACATAAAGATGCAATAAGCCAATTCACTGCACAATATGCGAAATTCTTTTTTAGCGGCCACACCTCGCCCTTAAAAAATATCTCTTTTGCATACAATAGGCGAAAGGAGTGGGATATTTAAAATATTTAATCAATATCTACAAAAAGTATTAATTTGAGTTCCTTTCATTTTTGTCCACAATAAAATTAATGTTCACTCATTGGTTCCTTTCTGTTTCTAATTATAGAATTATCAAACAACAGGTTTATTAAATAAAATACATATCAAATAAATAAGTTTAATGAAAAATAAACAAAACAACTACAAACATACTAACAACAACAACAAGCGGCTTTAACAATCTCATAAATACAAGATACAATTACTTGCGAATAAAAAATACACAACATTATACATTTTTCTGTTACGAACTCTTCGTACTGGCTGCACCATAAAAATTTCAAATGACTCACGTTTGCTTGGGAAATTTTATTTTGCGCGCAAGGAAAGAAATAATTTTAATTTACTTTAATTTTTGGTGAGGCATAATCCATAATAGAAAACCCTGGAGATACAATATCGTAAACACTATCTAAAAGATATTGTGAAAAATGGTTTCTTATTATAGTTGAGGGCAGAACAATAGCAAAGTAGTGGTAGGTATTTAATTATTATGGCTTAAGTTCGGTTCAATTTAATTTTTCAATTAAATTATTGTTATTATAAAGAAATTCTAAAGCTAGTTGCAATTGAAAAGACAAAGAAAGTTTTTGACTGTACGGAAGGTTGAACTGGCCAACCACGATTTCTTCATAGTCAAATATTTGTACACTATAGATAACTATGCACGGAGAGATATCTATTTGATAAAATTGCGATAAAAACAGCAAGTTGGATTAAAAATATTAAGCAATTTCTCAGATTTGTAAACATTTTTACCGATTAACAAGTTTGTGTGCCTTTTACATTTTAGACATTTTTCCATAAATTTTTACTACTTTTAAGGATTATTAATTTCAAAATATTTTATGATTTTCATATATCCCATCAAAAACTTTGCTTACTGGTAGGCAAAAAAGTATATGAGGATTTAAGTCGTAACTACTTACAATTTGACTTGATAACTACTTATTTTTGTTTTATAAGTACAAAACATAAGGGGTACGTACCCCTTACAAATGTATTTACATTGTCACAGCAATTAATTAGTTACTATTTGGCTTACTTGAAGCTAAAAAATAAGTAGTCAAATAAACAAATTAAAATTAAAAAAATGAATTTAAACAAATTATATTTTATTTATATATTTTTCAAATTTTTTATTTTTTTGACCCAGCTGGGATACGAACCCTGTACTCTTTCAGATTTGAAGACAAGAACTTTACCCATTCAGCTGTTGTTGACATGTAAGTTTAAGCGACAAAAATTAGTTTTCATATACAAGCACATGTTGACTTAAAAAGTGGTTGTCTACATATTTTATTAATAGACATCAACAAATTATAACTACTTTCAGATAATGAAAAAATACGTACTAAATTTATTAAGAAGTAGGTAGTAGTTCTAATTTGAAGCATAGTAATAAGATAAATAAATACCAATCATTACTTTGTAACCCATTAATAAAGTAGGTACTACCCATTACAAAAATCACAAAAGTTTTTGCTGGGATGTTTTAGTGCTTTTTGCCGAACTAATGACTGGACTATAAACGAACCCCTTAATTTTAATTAAATAAATAGATATTTTAGTCAAGTCCCATTTGGTTTTTCAATTCTCTATTTGAATGAAATTATCCAATTGTATAGGAGAAATCAGTGCCATTTTTTGCACACAACTTAACTCTAGATCATATTTCTTTTTTTATTTCTTTTTTCTGCTAATGCAGTTAATTTTTAGTGCAGACAAATGATATTGTCCAAGTCTACAAATCTATAGTCAATTGGTTTTCTATATCTTGATTTTCTTTTCAATTTACAATTGTGCCACATTCTATGGTTCAATGAGTGTGTTTGTGACAGACAAAATGATCGATTGCGATGAATGAAAAATATACAGGCTATTTTGCACTAATGTTATTAGCTCGAGAAATCAGTTAACATAAATTGAATATTGAGTTATTAAGGAGTAAATATATTTAGGGTGCCACTTAAAATATCTTTCAAATAAAAAGTTATGAAAATACACAGAAAAAAATATATTTCATTTTTTGTAAAAGAATTCAATGAAATAGTAAATATTTTGTCTAGGAACGGACCTACAAACAAATTTGTGAATATAGACAAAAATATCTCAAGAATTTCATTGAAAAAACACAGTTTTTTTCAGTGAAAACATTTTTTTAATCTATATAACAATTTGTCTAAAAATATTTACAACTTGTAAACAAAAAAATTTACTAAATCAAACAAAAAGATTTACTGGATTTTCTGAAAAATATCAAACAATATTTTTGTATGAATTTTTAAAACAATTAGTCTAAAAATACTAATAAATATGAAAGAAAATAGTTTACTTAATAAAATTAATGCAACGACATTAACGGATTGATTCCATCAAAAATCTTCAGTAAACAAACTTGGTACAATCGCATTACTTTTGCTATCATGGTTGTTGTTGTTATTTGTGTGTATTTTGTCATGGGGGCTGTTTTTTAAGGACATAGTTTTTCTTGTTCTTTTTTTATTTTTTTGGTGTTGGCGTCCTAAATAAGATTCAAACAAACAATTCATTGATTATGTAAAGAACATTTACTGAAAATGAAATTTATTTTTGGACAAACTTTTGTTTGAACATTTGTTGGTGATAATTTTTTCTGTGTATTATATTTTAATACTAAATTAACGACAAAATTTATGAAAATAATTTAGTACTCTTACTTACTTTTTCTTTTGAGTGTTTTCGCATTAAGACTGAAAAAAATGCAGTCGATCTTTCTTTATCAGAAATCAAATGCATTAAGGCACAAGTAGTGCAAATCAGTAAGCTTGGAGTACAACCTAAACGTTATATGCTATCAGTTAGCAGTTAGTTCGAAGCACATTGAGAGAAATATGAAACGCATAATAAAGAGATTGCATGTTG
This sequence comes from Panzeria rudis, assembly GCA_956483635.1. NCBI lineage: Eukaryota > Metazoa > Arthropoda > Insecta > Diptera > Tachinidae > Panzeria > Panzeria rudis. Next base: position 156,247,541 of record OY101448.1, on the reverse strand, counting down.
GAAAAATTAATTTCATTTCATTTTCAACAAATTCGTCTTCAACAATTTTATATGAATAGCAAAGAGTTAATACATAGATACACTCTAACTAGTCGTCGGCCGACTTGTCAGATTGAAATTGTGAATCTTTATTTGACCGCAAAGCTTTTATGACACCGTGCACAGCAAGAAACTAAATTAAATTTTCAGTAATACTCCAGGCGGGTTATTATGTATTTGGATTCGAAAAGTAAATCAATCGTATTTGTATACCTTTTACATTGCCCAGCAAAAACTTTTGGTATTTTTGTAATCGGCAGTGCTAATTGTAAGTACAAAATTAATCCTTATATACATTTTAAGCTTTGAAGGCTTTCTGGCATTCAAGTTCAGTCTGGATCTTCGGCGTATTTAAAGGCTTTATAGTAGAATTTTATCTCGCCGTTGAAGGGGCTCAACAGAGTCTTCATTCCCCGCTAATTATTTCAAGTCCGTACCTCTTTTTTAAGAACGATATAAAAAGGCCCATAAAATAAAGAGTTAGAGGGTTAAAATGTTCTACAAAAATATTTCCGCGGCGTTTTACATAAAAGTGCTGAGCATATCATATACTTTAAACGTAAGGCTGACAAGATTTCCCATGCAAAAATATGCACAAAATTTATACGAACAAGAAAGAAAATGCTCAAAGGAGAAAATTTGCTCTTAAAAGCCAAATATGCAAAAATACTCTGTAGCAAAATGATGCCAAAATTCTTAAAAAGTTCGGACGATTCGTGTTTTTTACTCATGAACCTGATAACTGAAATTGGAATGGAGTTTCATTTCCATTCCAATACCGTAATGAGTTATATGAAGAAGATGATTTGTAACTTTTTGCGTTAGCAAAAAGGTGTCTCACGATCCCATCTCTGCATTCCATCTAAGAAAAGTAGTGACCAGGGCTCGGACTTTCCATGCATCTAAATGTTGGTTTTAAGCGCTTAACAAATGCACCTAAAAATGAAAAATATGCGCAAAATATGCATTTAACTACGAACAAAGTACTAAAACTAAAATAGTATGGATTTTTTTTTAATTTTGTATTATCAGCAACTGAAATTGACAGCTGAGTAATTCCATTTAGCCGAGTGTGACCATTTAACACACATTTTTTGTTATAAATCAAGAATATAAAATTGTTTACTTAAATAAACGTTGCGGCTCGCAAGGACATTAAGCTTAAAGTCGTTGAATAACGGGTAGACACTGATAGAATACGATTTCTGCTCAGAGTGGTCGGCAGAAAGCTGTGACAGGTGTGACCCTACAAATCTTAGTTTTAAAGAATTATGACTTTCAGTATAAATTCTGTACAATTTTGACTATAAGGTACACAAAGTTTTGGTATAGATAACTATTCAAAGTATTTTTAATTATATTATGCATTTACTGTTTGAAAAAAATTTATATTTCTTGTATAAAAACTACTTTTAAAATGAGACGGGTGTGACCGACGGGTGTGACGAAAATTTTAAAAATTCGAAGATATAAAACTTTTTATTGATTTAATTAATATAAATAACATAAAGACAACCTGATAAGAAAATAATAAGACATTAAATTATTTGCTATCCATTCTATTATAGACAGCAGAATACTTCAGCTGAATATTTTTTTAAATTCAATAAAAAGCAAAAAACCGTATATTCTTTGCAGAGATAACGGTTTTTATTAATAATGAGAAAGGGAATAACAGAAAATCTAAAATAAATATTAAACATACAAGGAGGTAGAGCAAAATGTTTCTTGCGTGATCATTTAAAAGTGCCTCAAATTGATTGAAAAAAATATTAAATAGTGTATTTTTTATCTTTTCTATAATTGTCATTCTCTAAAAAGATCAATTGAGAGATTTTTTTATTAAGAATGAGAAAAATAATTGTTCTTGCATAGGGCCGTTTTACGTGGAATCACTCAGCTCTCAGTTGCCAGTTGTCATCAGTAGTATCATTTTCAGCAACTGACAGACCAACTGAGCCTCATTTGCCATGCGTAATCGGCCTATTAATATTTTTTTCAAAAGTTGAGAAATATGCATTAAAGCAATTTTACAACTACAAAAATATGCATTTATTGCCAAAATATGCAAAATTATGCACTTACCAGCAAAATATGCAAAAACAAATCGATGCCAAGCTACTTAAAATTTGATAATTCGCCTAGATAACTAGGCAATACATCTTTATCTATCACCACAAAAAAACATGCATTTGCATGAAAGTCCGAAAATGCTTCCACTAAAAATGTTGTTCATCGTTAAACAGTTTTGGAATATTTTTCGTTGATCTGTAGGGCGTTTAAGAGGTAAAATTCATCGTTTTATATTTTTCTGCTAACATCTTTTTTTCGGTTCTCTTTTGTAATTTTAGCGAGAAACCTCATTATGCCCTTATGACACTAAATTTTTTTGCATTGTTTTGCTATAGGATTGAAAGAAAGAAATAGCAAATGATAGAAAGAAACAACTATACAAAATGTAAACAGAACGTAATGGCTTCTTTAAGTGCTGCCTACTTTTTATTTATAATAAAACGATAAAAGACAAAAAAGTTGAAAAAAAGGCGCTAAGTAGCTGAATTCGTGAATAAACCTCTAACTTGGCAACACTTTAAGGTTTCAAGCTTGAAATGTCAATTTTAAGTTGAAAATTTTTACATTTTTTTTGACAGACCCCCATTTTTTATCGATAACATTAGTAAAAGCTTTGACAATTTGGTATTTATCTTAATATAGCTGAACTCTTTGCACCTGGTAAAATTTCCCATTATATTCTATTTGCACTGTTCTCCAAAACAAGAAATATAGTGTCATAAGGGCTTAAACAGCATCTTAAAAACCACAAGATCATACGTATATGATTTTAAGTTTACAAGTACTTAAAATGTACTTTAGAAGTAGAAAGTAAAATAAACCAACAGATAAACATACTGATTGGTAGACATTCATAATCGTATGCGCTTCATTGGACGAACAATTAAGATCCAAGAACTGTTGAAATGATTTTGTTTGGATAAATAGACAAGTCATGAAACAGATAAAGCATCCAAAGAAACTTTTATATTCATTAACTGACTAACAGACTGGCTAACTGGCCATTTGGCTTAAATATAAATTTCTCTTAAGAAAACAACCACAACAAAGAAAAAATCAGACAAATGAAAACAAAAACTCCACTTTCCGTATTCAGACGGCCAGACCAATATAGAGAAAAGAAAACCACAAACTGATAGACAGACAGTCGAACAGACAAACAATAATCATACGACCGATCATCTATCTACTTGTTTACTAAGACATTCCATCAATTTACACTTTAATTGCAACAATATTTTTTCACAACATCATCATTCATGCAGCCTTTCATTGCATTCAACAAGAATGTACTCGTATATCGTCATATAATTTCAAAAAAGCCCTAAGTTACAAAAAATTCAAAATCGACTTGTCGATGGATTATGATGCATCGTATCAAAATAAATGTTATTACGACTCTCTTCCTAAGCTTTATTCCTCTATTCCTCCATGTAAAATTAGTTTATAAATATTCATGACCTGTTCATGGGTTAATTTTTCATATTAAAGAGTTTTTTGTTCTTCTCCTGTAAAATTATTCCAATGTAACTTAGGGCTTTTATGAATTTATATGACGATATACTCATTCATGTTTGTTCGTTTATGAATATGAATTTTGTTAGTTTTTGTTTAATAAAAATTCCTATATTGATTTTGTATATTTTTTTTTACAAAAAAGGCCCAAAAGTTGTATAACTTTTAATGGCCTGTTCAGGTTTTCTACATTTACAAAATTTGTATGGAAAATAATGTACCAGGAGTGTCAGTCTGTAGTCATACTAGTGAGTGAGTGAGTGAGTACTCGCTTACAATTATGGCTAAAATGAAAGTGTGACGTCGTTGTTAAAACTTTAAAAGTGATGGATATATGAACTCATACTTGTACGATTACAATTATTATTATTAATAAATTTTGTTTAATAAGAAACAATTTTTCAAAAAACACAATCAAACAAGTTTCTCAAACCCTCCAGCCTCTGATGACAACTTTGACGAATTATCTTTACATACAATAATTGTATTTTGTTGGCTGTGAAAACTTAAAAAAATAATTGATGGAATTTTTTAAGTCAGACAATAAAGAAAATTTTTTAATTAAAAAAAAGGTAATAGACATACAAAACTTTTACATACGAGTAAATACAAATAAATTGTTAAAGATTTTTAGAGAAATTAGATTGCCATATTCGGCAGTGCCAAATCTTATACACACTTCAGCAATTTTTCTTTTGTAGTTTTTCAATAATCTTCTACAAGTTTTAAAAAATGTTGCACCCAATCAAGTTTTTCTGAACTTTATCAATACTTTCAAAATTCTTTTGGTTACACCCAGCTTTGGTAATTTTTTCAATATGTTTTTGAGTTTGGATGAGAAAACTTTTACAAGAAATAATTTTTGGCGATTTTATTTCTACTTCTGGCGATTTTCTGCTAAATTTTTATACGACTATTTTATAAAAATTTCTATTAAAAAAAGTATTATATAAAAATAAATTTATTATCAAATATATATTAAGAACAACTACATAAAAGTGATTTTGGCGACTTTTGGCGATTTTTAAAATCAATTTGGCTAAATAGATAGGAACAAATCTGACAACCTTGGTTGTTAAGTATGTACGTATGTATGTAGTTGTGTTTGTTTAGCAAGAGAATAAAAGCAGCAACCCAGTGGTAAAAATACCCATTACGTAATCGCTGATGTAAGCAATACTTAGTTTTTCATTTTTATTATTTTTATTTTGGCGATCTTTCTTTGTTAGGCTTTTTACGATTTCTTTCTTTTTTTTGCGATTTTTTCAGTTTTGGCAATTTTTTCGTATTGATGTTTTTTTTTTGTTTTAGCGCTTGTTTTCATTTCCACGAATTTTTCGTTTTGGCAATTTTTAATTTTGGACTTTTAGTTTTGGAATTTTTTTTTGTTCTGGTAATTTTTTTTGTGATTTTTTTGGTTTTGATGGCGATTTTTTTAGTTTTACCGATTTTTTCGTTTTGCTGCTTTTTTCATTTTGGGTGATTCTTTCGTTTCAGCGCATTTTGCATTTTGGGAATTTTTTTGCGTTTAGGCTATTTCTTAAATTTTACAATTTTTTTGTAGTTTTGGCCTTCTTTTTTCATTTTATTGCTTTTTTCGTTTTAGCGCTTTTTTAATTTTAACGAGTTTTGTTTGGTTTGGCAATATTTCTAATTTTGCGGTTTTTGTATTTTTGCCGCTTTTTTGGTTATGTAAATTTTTTCGTTTTTTTTTTTGTGATGTTTTAGTTTCGCTTCAGCGCTTATTTTTTATTTGGATGCTTTTTTCGTTTTTCCTAATTTTCATTTTGGTGTTTTTTCGTTTGGCTTTTTTTGCGATTTTTTCGATTTGGTGATTTTTTTTCGTTTTGGCGTTTTACTTTTCGTGTTGTGCCTTGTAGTACTTGAAAGTATACCCTTTAATTATTAATTTACCCTTTATTCATTAGTTCAGTTTTTTTCAAATGTCTAATTATTACAGTTCATAAGATACAGCTTAATTTCAAAATTACATTACCTAATAAAATACCCTTTAATTTTTAGTTTGTGTGCTTTCTGGCGTTCGTTAGTATTGCCTTAAAATGCTGCACAAGCTATTAAAATTTCAAAAGTTTGCGTCTTACAGTTTCTAAGATACAAAATTACATGATCAAAATTACATTAGCTGATAGAATACCCTCTAATTTTTATATTCTTTCAATTTCAGTGTGTATTGGTGTAGTCTGTATCATAAAACAACCTTAAAAATGTCAAGTGTTTATATATCAAGTGTCTGTATAGTATATTGGGATTTCGTTGCTCGCTTTAGAACACCCTTTAATATTTAGCGTTCATAAACTTTTAGTATTATATTTAGTTCTCCAGATAGAAGCCTGTAACAGACGGACAGACAGACAGACAGACAGATAGACGGACGGTCAGCATAGAGAAAACTATACGGTTGCTTTTCAACTTTGGTGTATGGACCCCTAAAAATTCTAAATTTTTCGAGGACATTTCTCGAACTTAAAATTTATTTAAAAAAAATTTTGTTCTCGATATCTATCAAGTCGAATCGGTTCATGTTCACACGAGGTTAAAGTCTTTAGAATGTCACAAATCGATCGGCTCAGCCGTTCAAAAGCTATGAGGGAGCTACATACATACAGAATAGTTTTCAGGGTGCCTCAAAACTCTTAAAGTGCTTCATATTATAGCATCTTATTGATCACTCAACTTCTCTTTTAGGAATTCTATTGAAATGTATGTCTTTAAGTCTAAAATTCACGTTGCGCCCAACTTACTTTCGAGTAGTTGCATAAAAAAAATGTTTAAAAGTACTCCGTCTTCTTGAGGAGAGTATATCGTTCCTTGTTTACATGTATATGTACTTTATCTGTTGACTATACAGATATCAAAACAAAACTGACGATTGCCGCCAGTTTTCAGCTGGGGTGACACATTTAGGAGCACCTTGCATAACTCACAAATGTAGATTATAACACGTAGAAAACATAAGAATTTATGAAGATGTTAAATGTTTGTGTTTAAGCGAAAAGATCCCCAAAATTTAAACATTTTCTTACAAATCAAAAGTCAACAACCTTTAAGAAAAGAAAAAAGATTCTGTGTGTTGAACAGGGCTCAAAAAAAAATTATGTATTTCTTTCGGTTTCCCCAATTATATATATTCGTGATAATAAAATTGTGTTATAATTTGTGATTAATCTTTTTAAGTAGTCTTTTTTTAAACAATAAAATTATTTGTGTACCATTAAACACAACAGAACCGTCGTATTGTGGATTTCCAGTAGAGTAGACCAGAAATGTTTATTTTAATTTTCTTTTAATTGGAAGGAACACTTTTAATTAAATAAACTTAACAGTTCGTTGAGTTTTTGGTATCAGTTGTTGTTTTTATTGTTAAATGTGTTTTTGTTTATCAAAAAGTACTTCTAACATAAACTTAAAGTAAACAGTTTTGGTAAGACACAATTTAACCTCTATTTTATACAAAAAAAAAACTAGCAACAGAGTATGAATGAATGAAGTGTGTGAATTAAACTGTTTTTTTTTCTTTGTGATTAGATACAAACAATTTTAAATATCAAACTTCCGTTAAATATAAAATGTAGAAAAAATTATGTTTTTAACAAAAAAAAAAGTTGTTGAATGAATACAGTGTAAGTGTAGATGGATCGCTCCGCTCCGTTCCATCAAGTTAATTAGTTAAAAAACTGAGGTAAAAAATTAAACACATCATTTATATCAGTTGAAGAAAGACAACTAACTGACTGACTGGCTGACCGACTGACTTTTCATTACAAAAATCTTCAACTCATTTAATGAATGATGGCCAGAAGAAATTAAAGAAAAGTATAAAAAGCATTCTAAACATCAAATACATATAATTAAATAATGTGAATAAACGTGAATCTCTTATTGTTTAAATATGTAAATAGTTTCCTAAAAAGATTTACTAGCCCTTGCTGTAAGAAACGAGAATTTTTATGGCCAGGAAATGCTTTAACAATAAAGAACATTCTTAAGAAACTATATAAGGCTGATTCTCATTCTAAACGTATATTTTATGTAATTTTTTTATGTTTACCAATGTAACTACTATATATCCAGACCCGGATCCACCTTGAGCTTTTGCGCGGTTTGGAGGGGGTACCTCTACCTGAAACATACCGTGTACCCGCGCCGGTATATATCAGAAGATAGGATTTCGATCATAGTTTTCGCCTCATTCAATGGTTCCTGAAATAAAATTAGATTTTTCGATTTTTTAAACATTTTTGTGTATTCAGCGTTACATTTGCTTTCGCGGTTGTTTCAGGAATAATTTTTGCGAAAGAATACATCACAGAAAGTTAGTAGAGGGTTTGAAAGCACTATACATCTACTCTCTAAAAACAAAAAATTATAATAGTCGCAGGACGAAATGAAAAGTTGTGACCACTTTTTCAATTTTAGCTTGGATTCACATGGAAAAATAGAAAATGTGTATCCAAATTGATTATTAGGCTAAGGTTCGTAACGTTATATTCAGAAAGAATTGGGCATGATTGATATTCCAAGGAACAAGGGAAAAATTAACATCAACTTAATTTTCAACGTACACAGCAGAACAGAGTAGCGCCACTTTCTTTCTGAATATAACGTTACGAACCTTAGCCTAATAATCAATTTGGATTCACAAAGCAAATTCGTGCGAAATGATCATATTAATAAACAATTAGCTACTGGATTGAGCTTTACATGTTTACATGTTCATATATACTGAAGTATAAAATCAAACCAAAAAAGTTTGTCTTGAGTAGAACAAAAATGAGAAAAATGGGAATGAAGAAAAATAAACTGATGGCAACGCTGGGAAAGTGCACTTTAATATCAGCTTGAGAGTGATTTAATTCTCGTATTAAATTTTCACGAAAAAGTTGTATATATAAGAATTAAAATCATATTCAACAGAGCCACCTGACAAGTGGTGATAGCAAATACACGTGAGCACTGACGATGGAAGTGTAGCGGCTTCCGAAAGTGGCGCTACTCTGTTCTGCTGTGTACGTTGAAAAATTAAGTTGATGTTAATTTTTTCCTTGTTCCTTGGAATATTAATCATGCCCAATTCTTTCTGAATATAACGTTACGAATCTTAGCCTAATAAACAATTTGGATTCACAAAGCAAATACGTTCGAAATAATCATATTAATGAAAATGTTTAGATTTTAAAATAATACTTTACAAACATTTATACATGAGCAAAAATTAGGCTAACTCTTCTTTCAAATAAGACTTATTTCAATTAAATGACCAACAATGTCAAAAGTTATATCAATTTGAAATAACAACCCACAGTGAGAAAAAAAAGCAAAATTTTTTCAAAGAAAATCAGAAATTTGTAAACAGAAAATGTTTGTTACTTTAAACAATTTTTTACGTAACGCTCAATACGTTTTTATACGAATTCAATATTTTTTCAGAACAATAATATTAAAAAAATATGGATAACACTCAAAACATTTTTTGTATACAAACGATGATTGATTGATGAAACGTTTTACAATATGATACTATTGAACAAAGTTCACAAAGTTTTAAATATTTAGAAGTTCAAGCTGACGCTGTTATTTTAGTGTATGTTGTTAATGCAATTTTAAGAATTATACTGTATAATGAAGCGTACAAAGAACTCGTAACGCTCAATACACATGAGTGCGGACACCAACAATTTAAAAAAAATATATGATTTCTAATATTTTTAAAATATTAGATGTATGAAATAAGAGAACCAAATGCAAATATTCTAAAACCGTTATGAATTTAATCTCGTTTACATAGTTTCTTAATGTGAAAAATTAACACCATGCATTACGGACACGCCATTTTGTATGAAGATGGAAAACCAGTATTTTTGTTTCTCGTTTTTAACACATAATTGATAGTCTTACACAAAAAAAAACTTATGTATATTTATTTATAGTCTATTAATCATGCTAAAGCAGTTTTCATTTTAAAATTTACGCGATTATTTTATGGAATATTTTACTATACTTTCAACGGACTCGAAAAAAGCATTTGAAATGAGAATGAGCCATGCACGTTTCACTTTAAAACGATTAAAATAATTTCTCAACAAAAACTTGATGTTGCTAATACATATACCTATGTATGTATATATGTATGCATACATACTTCCATGACTACCTGATATCGTACGCATTAATATTAATATGTATAAGTAAATTATAACGTGGACAATTGGTTAACTATCTTGACGCGATGTGGTGGCTTAAGTGACGGCTGTGTCTCCTATTCCAACCCGGGCTTTGTACATGCTTCTGCATATGCAGTGCCTGTCTTGGGGTATTGGAAAACAAAAATAAAAAACAACATAGAAGGGGAGATATTTCTTCAGAGGACGACCTTCTTGCCTCCAGCCAGGAGACAGTAGTCGGCCTCTCGTATGGTGAGAGTAAAAGCCACAGTACCCCACTATCTGCACAAACAAACAACAAAACTTTGAAAAATCGCCTAACACCGACAGTCGAGTCTGGCAACCGGTCAAAGGACTAACCTAAAATCCAAATACTCCAAAGCCGTCTTCATTTTAGATAAGATTGACAAGAATGAGGCGAATGGAGTTACACATGCGCATGATGCTGAGGACAAGGTGAGATACCAGTCCGTGGTAGACGAGTATCATAAGTTTATGGATTCGCTGCCAAGTACGTCCAAAAGGACACCGCTCTTCCAGCAAAAAGAAATCGCAAAAAGCGTAAGAAGAAACCGCTCTCACCCGGAGAACGGATAATCACCAAAAAAAAGGAAGGTCCTGCAGAAGGGGACCATTCCTCACCCAACCACGTCGTCATCTATTCGAAGACCCTTTAACGAGGTAGTTAAAGATCAATTGTTGATGGCTCTGGCGAACAGTAAAAATGCCGAAATTCTCCCTGTAATAACGGAGTGGGGTGTCATCGAATCCAAATTGGCTGAGCTCGTGATGGACTACGTCCTTACCAATAAGGATAAGCCGGCACCTCACTTCGACTCCGGAGAGATACACCGGGGTTACAGGGTAATTAAATGCTTGGAAGCGTTTTTAAAGGACTTCCTCAGCGACTAGTCGCAAAGATTAGTGAGACAGTTCGAAATTAAAGTGTGCTCTAAAACGAGCAACGAAACATGTTGAAATACAAATGTAATATACAGACACTAATATAAAGAAACTTTAAATATTCAAAGTTAGTGTTAATTGGTGTAGTCTGTAGAATAGACTACACCGATATTTAAAACCAAAAAAATTAAAGGCTGTTCTATCAGTTAATGTAATTTTTCTATGTAATTTAGACAATATGCTGCATCTGTAAACCGTAAGAGGTAAACTCTTGAAATGTTCAAAAACGCTAAAACTAAAATACTCCCATATTAAAAAAATGTGAAAACGAAAAGTCAGAAAAATGAAAAAAGCGCTTAAAGGAAAATTGCACCAAACTTAAAAAAATCGCTAAAACGCAAAAAATCACCAAAACTAAAAAGATTGCCAAAAAACTAAAGAAAAGCAAAAAAACCGAAAAAAGTCGTCAAAACGAAAAAGAGCACTACAACATAAAAAATCGCTTAAACTAAACATATCATCAAAAAAGGAAAAAATCACATAAACGAAAAAAGACGCCAAAACTAAAAAAGGCGCCAAAACTAAACAAAATCGCCAAAAAGCAAAAAATCGCCAAAAGGAAAAAAAATTTCAAAACATAACAAATCACAAAAAACCGAAAAAAGCGCCAAAACTAAAATAAATCGCTAAAACTGAAAATATGGTCAAAAAGCGAAAAAACGTTAAAACAAAAAAAAAACGCCAAAACCAAAAAAAAAACCCAAACTAAAAAAATCGGCAAAAAACAAAAAAAAAATTGCAAAAAACGAAAAATTTTCAAAAAAAAAGAAAAAAATCGCCAAACCAACGAAAAAAAAACTTTCAAAATAAATAAACTAAAATTAAACAAAAAATCAAAGCGGAAAGTTTTTCAAAATTAAAAAAAGAACAAAAACGAAAACGAAACGGGATATATGTGTATTCGTATGGAACCCTTCGTGTGCGAGCCAAAATCGCACCTTACTGCATTTATTTGCTCTAATTCGTGCAAAAATTGGAAGTTGTTTCACTTTACATTTTAGGAGTCATTTAATTCCCGGAATTATCGACGAAAATTCCCGGCAATCGGGAAGTGAAAATTTTTTCTATCTCCGGGGAACGAACCCTTAATTGCAAAGCAAATTTATAACAATTTTTATTGACAGCACGTTTAAAGGTTAAATCATGTAACCATTTGGTTTACTTACCTTTTGGTGTTGTTATTTTTGTTGTTTTTCAAAAGAAAAAGAAAATAAACAAAAATACGGATGAGCGGAAAAAGAACGAATATTCGAAATGTTTTCTTTTTTTTCTGGTTGATGTGCAAAAAACAAGAGAAAGAAACAAGTCTGGCAGTTGCTGCGTTTTAATAAAACTTCTGGCTTAAATATTGGTAAGCAGTATGTATTATGTATGTAAGTACATAGTTGGTTTTTATAAATATAGTTTCATAGGATGATTTAACTTTTTTACGCCAAAAAAATATAAAAAAAATTATGAATATTTCACAAAAACCAACTTTCTTTTTTTGGGCAAGATAATTTTATGGTTTGTTGCGAAAGACTTCCTTTGGTTGCAAATTCTTCTTTCAAAAAGAAATTTTCTCTTTTAGCTTTTTTATGGATTTTAATGGAAGATGTGGTTGTATATTTTTTTAAATATATTTTTTAATACGATCACTTTGTTGTCGTTTAAATGAGATTGGTTTTATTTTTGAATTATTGATATTTATAGAAAAATTCATTTAGATCCAAAGTATTATATTCATGTTTATTAGATCACGATTCTCATGTTTGCAAACATTTAAAATTTTAAATAGTTAAAGAAACCGATACAGATACGGATACACACATTTAGTAACTGTTTGTGGCTGCAATAATGAGTGGAGTTGTATTGGTCTCAGTTGTAGTGTGTAGCAGTTGTTTTACTATTAAACCGTACGTATCTATTAAATACTAGAGTCGGGAAAAAAAGACAACAGCAAGTCTCAACGAACAAAAAAAAGTAGTGGCTAAAATGTGAGATTCTGCGAAGGTTGATGGGTTTGTTTTCGAACGTTTTCGTTGTCTTTTTTTTTAATTCTGCTGCTGATGCATTTTTTTTTGTTGGTGATGTTACACAGGGCCTCTTCTTGTATCTCTATTTATAATTTTAAGATACAAGACAGGTTTTTTCTAAGTCTTTTATATCGAATAAAAAACAATTTTATAGATTTCTACTTTTTAGCACACACAGATAAAACGAAATATTGAATTTTTTGTGAATTTTGTTTCTATTTTACTGTATTTTTTAGCCACAATATTCAATAACTGTATTGAACTTAAATTAAAGCGTTTAAACAAGTGACCTTTTAATAAAACAAACCAATACTGGTTTGGATTTTGAAACCTTTTTTTTAATGATGCATATGAATTTTAAATAAATTTATTTAAACACGATTTAATGATGAAACTGTTCAGAAAACTTGTTTGTTTATTTGATTAACACTTCTTTAGTTTTATTAAAATTTCAGTAATTATTTATGTTTAATATTTTTGTATCTATGTATATTCTTGGTTCTATTATGCCACGGTTTACTTTAGAAAATGAGTTCGCTGAAGAAAACACGTCTCTTTCACAGGTAGACGTTTCTGAAACTAAATTAAAACTACAATTTACTCAAACATTTGAGTTTGTCTTGTATCAAGCTGCACGAAGTTAGCAAATGCTAGTTTACAACACAGACGACATGAGTAAAGCTGCAGGCGAAGGTCTATATGTACGTATTAGTGATGTTACACATATTCGTATTCGTATAGGCGAAAATTCGTCAATTTCATGACATTCGTATTAGCCAAATTCAAACGAATATTTCGCGAATAATTTTTCCTCCCGTAGTATAGCGGATAGTATACTAGACTATTAACCGGGAGGTCGTATTTTCAATTCCTGTTCAGACCCTGGGTGTTTCTGCCGAGAAGCCAACAAAAAAAGCAGTACATACATGTGTTTGTTTAAAAAATACCCATAGCCTTTCTCATGTCAAAAATATTGCCAAGTTAGTAGGTTGGTCCTCATTTTGATCACAGTTCTTTTAATGGCCGAAATTGTTGGATGGGAGCTTGCTGTTATTTTCACATTTACGTTTTTGTGTAACAAGGTGTAACAACGGGTTCCGGCAGAAGGAACAAAAAAAAACGTGTTATCACAATTGAGCAATAGATAAGTAGCGCTAAATTTTAAATTGAGCATTCGTATAAGAGTCCGGTAAATATTGGCGACGATATTCGTATTCGCGGATACTCAAAAATGTATATTCGTATATACAATTTTAATAAATATGTATATGGGGCATTCCACACCAAATCGGCCAGTTTTTGACCCGACCCCCTTCGATTTCGTTAATTTTCGGATATGTTTTGCCACGTATTAAACGCAATGTCCATACCAACTTTCAATATATTACTCCCACCGGGGATGGAGTAATAGATTTTTCAAAATTTTGAGCAAGACGATTTTAATTAATTATGGATCAATAATAAAAATTGATATGTTAAAAAAGTATGGTGTCATTTTATTCGTCTTTAAATTCTTTGAAAAAAATTAAAAAAACAAAAATTTCGGTGTAATTATCACTCAGCTATTAACGATTCAAAATGAAAATCGACATTTTCAAAAAGTCTGACCCTTAAATTTTTTTTAAATTTGCAAAAATACTACTCTATATTACGCAACTTTTAGGTAAATTTCAATATGTGATATCAACTTTTTCTATTGTATCGATTTTTTTTAATTTAAATTTTGTTACTAGTTTATCTATAACACTCCTTAAAATGATAATGAAGTCTAAAAGATATATTTTTTAAAGTAAATTGAGTCCACTGAACACGAATATTATATTAAAATTTTTTAAGAAAAAAGTTTTCCAGATATTTCGATTTAAAAAACTGTATTTTAGGGTTTTTAAGTTATTAACAGAAATCTCTAAAGAATTTTTTCTTTTCTTTCAGCCAGCCTGCATACATACCCATTTGACCAAGATTTTCATTAATGATATCTATTTCGAATATATCTCGAACATTTATCGTGTAAAACTATCGAGAATGACACTCAAAAATTAATCGAAAAAAGTTCCCCGTCCCTCAGTTTTATTTTAAAAAACATTCAATTTCGAAGGCTCGTTAGCAATATCAAAAGTGAGCCAATATCGAACAAATTTCGATATCTGTATTTTCGATATCTTTATTTTTTTTTTGTTTAACAAATGATATTTATATGTAACAAACCATTTTTGAAACTTATGTATTATCATCATACCAGTGGTGTAAACATGAAAATACTTACAACAGACTTTTATTCTCTTTTTTTAAGCACGAAGAGAATTTCATAATATTTTGATTCTACAAAGTCTTTAATACTTTGTATTACCATGTAAAGATAGCTTTAGTGACTATTGTGATAAATCATTCGGTTCATTGTAATGCAGTCATTATTATGAAATGGTATTCTGTTTAATATTAATATGTGGATTTGTTTTTTGTAATTAAAAGAACCCGGGATATTTTATATGAAACAAACGAGATATTTCTTATTTCAAAAGTGAAAACGTAACAATATCCAGCCATATTTTCGATTTAATCGTAAGCGACAAAAAATAACGATTTCAGGAAAAGTTTTTTTTTATTATATTCAAATATGGTTTTTTGTACAGTCTGTATTTTAAAAGATATCAACAATTTTGGCATTTTGACAATTCGAAACTATGGGTAGGCTCATAAATATTTTAATTTCAATAAAAAAGTAAATATTTTACAACATGTCGCGTCGAAATATCGGGGCACTCTTCATTTAAATGTAAAAACCATTTCTTGCGATTATGGCAACAAACTCTTCTGTCGTTTTTCGCCAACGTTAAAATCTATCTCTTCGAATGCTCTTATTTATATCTATTTACAAATAAACTCTATTTTTCTCTCTTAAAATATTCATGTACATTTTTTTTTCTCACATGTTCATAATCTATTTTTTTACCATTGTTTTCATAACGTTCTTTGTAAGATTTTTTTGTGAGTGATCATTAAATTTAAAAAATCGTTTAGCACCTGTCTTAATGGATCATATATTGTGCGTTTCTATGTTACAAGTGTTGTTTCACTTAATATTTTGTTTCATTATAACAATCGTTTGTCTGAAGATTCAATTATAGTGATATTTGCTTCTTCATTAGATACGCGGATTAAAAAAGTGTGTACCTAGTAATCTTTTCAGTTTCCATTTTTTATTGATATATTAAGCCAATAGCTTTAATGAAGATATCGCAGGAGTATTTATTAACAGTGGGCGGAGATTTTTGTATGTGTAAAGGGCTTTGGCAACACATCAAACTGTTTGATTAAATTCATGTATGAATTGGAAATATTTTGTTTTGCTTAGTCCTAGTCCATACGTATCAACTTTTGCTGCTGCAACTTTTATTTTCTAGTGAGAAAGAGCGAGAGGGTAATACATTAGGTATATATTTCTATTTCATCACTCACACAAAAAAAGGTTGCAGCAGCAAAAGTTGATTCGTATGGACTGCGACTTAGCAGAGCGAAACATCAAATTCATATTATCAAACTTCATTTGAAAGTTGTTGTGAAAAAGAGAGAACATGTGCTTTTTGGCGGATATATTTCATTATTTATTAAAAACTTTTTGTTTGTTGAAAATTACTTTTTTAACACCCTTTTTCCTTTTAATTCCCTTTTTAACTCCTTTCCATATGCAGTTCGAAGCGAGTTAAATTTTTGTGCGACATTCTTTGTTTCCGCATTTGGATATTTTTCTGTATATTTTTCAAGCAATATCTCGTACTAAGCATTTTTTTAATATCTACTGCTTGGTTTTAACTTGCCATAAAGCAGGCAAACCACGAAAAACTTCACTAAATTCAAAAATGAAATTTTATTCATCCGTTTTTTTAAATAGTGCGTCTCCAAAGATATGATGTCGCTGCGAAAACTAAACAAAAATGACATTTGAAGTAATTACACGGCCACACATCAAACAAGCTTCAAATTTCGTCAGCGGCCTTAGTGAAAATCAAGTGTTTTGTTTTTCATCAAACTCACATCAAACTAAACGTGTGTTTTTTTTTGCACTAATCCAGTCAAAAAAGTCCCTGCTTGTCAAACAGTTTGACGTGTTGCATCACCGCTTTAGGCTGCCACTTGGTATGAATTCGCCTTGATAACAGCTGTAAAAACCACAGCTGGTTCTGAAATGTCACATACTGCTGTTATCAGCAATACACAACCCAGCATACTCACAGGTTTGATCTCAAGCCGAGAACGATTTGAAATCAATATCCATCTCGTTATAAGATAAGCAAACTCAAGTAATTACATTTTTTTTATTTTCAGGTTCGGAGCACGCATCATTTGGTAAGTGTTTACTCGATAAATTGGTGAAATTTCCCATTCATTTTGTTGTTGAATATTACAAAACTGAATTTGACAGCAACAAAATGAAGGGAAATTTTGAAGATTTAACGAGTAAACACTTTACGAATGACGTGTGATTGAGATAATAAAATTGTTTAATTGACTGATATAAAGCCTTTTTATTATCGTCTATAGTTTAGTGATTAATGTAGAACATTAAAAATTTATAGGAATATGGATTAAATGTGGAATAGTTCATAAAAAAACACGACTATAAATTTCGTGTTATTTACGTGGTTTTGCATTTAAGCAGACATGTATGCTTGAAAATGATTAGACATGTATGCTTGAAAATGATTAGAATGAGATCTAAAGCTGCCTAATCACGGGGCATCTGTTGAAGAAACCTTTTGCTGTCACCTGTTTTGCTTTTTCAACCCAAACGTTGCAACCATTGTGGCAACATCAAGACAATTTGTATATTCTTGAATAAAACTAATTAAATGTTTATTATTTTTTGCAGCCCTTGTTTATTTCCTTTTATAATTAAGTAAAAACAGTACACAACGATACGCACCAGGCAACCGTTGCTGCAATCAACACAAAATATAAAAAAAAAAAATTTGCTTTTGAGGCAACGGTTGAGACAACATAAATTTCAAGAGCAACAAAACTACATGCGAAGCAAGAGTAGCAGCAACATGCGCGGATTGCTTCATTGGTCTCCTCGTCTTATGTATCATAATAATTCAGAATTGTAATAATCCCCAACAAATTGTGAAAATAATGGGTAGTATGAATAAAAAAAAGGATTTGCTTTTTGCTTAAAAATTTGTTTTAAAACCAAAAAAATTCTTAATTTTATATTGAGTAATTTCCGGAATTTTGTGTTTTAAAAAATTTTTTAAGTAAAAAGCAAATACTTTTTTTTATTCATACTACCCAATGTTTATTTCTAAAAAAAAATATGTAATTACTTTCATTCTTTTTGTCTGCAAAATGAGCAAACATTTTACGTTGAATATAGTGCTAGATCAAGATCGACATTAATAAAGGTATAACACTTGATATCAAATCTATAAAGTTCCATTCGTCAAACATTCATTTTCAAATAAACAAAAATCTGCATTCAAATTTTAAACTTAACCTTCTGTCTGGGGTTGAAAAGTTATAGTAGTACCGAGAAAAAATTAATCATAAACAATTTTCAATTAATACCCTTAATCAAAAAAGAAAACAAGTTTCAATTAATTCCGTGATTGAATCAATTACTCATGTGATAAAAGAAAATCTAGACATTTTATAAATTTTGAGTAATTAAAAATTTTAATTTTACTTAATCAAAAATTAGAACAAATTTCAATTAATTTCGTAATTGAATCAATTACAAATGTGATCAACAGCAAAATTTACTAAGAATTTTAAAAATTTTGAGTAATTGAAAATCTGAATTTCATTGATATATTACACAATTTTCGTTGTAGGTTTAACTTCAACAACAAAATTAATAAATCTGCAGTTTTCGTTATTGCAACCGTATTTTAGTTTTTTTCTGTGATTGAATATACAATTTTTGTCGTAGGTTGAACATTGACAACAAAATTAATTGAATCTGCAGTTTTCGTAATTGATATCGTATTTTAGTTTTTTTTCGTGTATTTCAGATGTTTGACCTTGTGTTTGCTGGGTATTAAAAGTGGACAAAAATTAAACAAAAACAATTTTGAGTACTATTTATTACATTTGTAAATATATTAAACATCATCCATTATCTCTAAGCGCTTTAAATTTTATTCTATATTTGTATTATAAATATATATTTAGTACCCTAACTAATTCGTATCACAAAATATTATCAGTACAGCTTTAAGAGATAGATTAGGAGCAACACCAACAAGCACGTTTTTTTTACAGAAAATGAACAATAAAGAAAAATTGGAATATATTAATCAACATATTGGAGTTCATCCAGATTTTCCTAAAAAAGGCATACTATTTCGGTAAGTGATCAAATAGAGATGGTTCATTTTGAATTATATGGTTGCAATTTTAGTGATATTTTTGGAGCCTTATCCGATGGCAATGCTTGTAAATATCTTAAGGAAATTTTATTGGAACATATACGCACAGAACATCCTGATGTCGATGTTATCGTAGGTTTAGAATCTCGTGGTTTTTTGTTTAATCTGATGCTTGCAACAGAACTGGGTATTGGTTGTGCTCCCATACGAAAAAAAGGCAAATTACCGGGAAATTGTGTTTCCGTTGAATACACTTTGGAATATGGTTCGGTAAGTCAGCAATATTTTTGAACTTGTCGACTACATAACGTTACCTTAATATAGAAAAGACCTAATACAGGAATAGGGGTAGCATTGCTTGGATAGATAAAAAGCATCTGCAAATTTCATATCGAGGACTTATATTCAAATATGTAGTGCTATCTACAAACACACAGTTTTTTTAAGAGGGCAAAAGCTCGTTTCGTTCTCGCATTACCAAAGTTTTGCACAGCCAATCTTTAAATAATACAAACCCCTTTTATATAAGCTGTCAACATTGTAGAATATTCATTGCCCAAACTTTAATATTGAGAACGAAATGAATATTTGGCCTTCTAAAAAAATTGTGTGTTTGCAAGCCCTCGATATAATGTATCTACATTAAACCGACTCGACTTGTATGAAGATGAAAAATATGTATCCAAAAAAGGAATATTTTTGTAGTTTTTTTTGTTGCATATTTTCGTATTTTCTCCCAAGACAACATATAAAAAAATTACATCGTTTGAAAGATCTTTTCAAGCTGAATCCAATGGTGTATTAAACTTTACCATTCATACCATCAGCAATGCAGTATTCCATAAAAAACACGATTTTTTGCAATTTTTTTCAGATATTTGACTATGTACCCTAAATAAAGCATACCAGATGTTATAGGATGCATTAACTATGTACATATATAGATTTTTTTGACCCGTCGGAAGAGCATAATTTTTATTTTTTTAAATAAGAAGGTAATATTAAATTAAAAGCACTATTTCTAGTTTTAAAATAATACACAAAAAGTAAAACTATTCTGCTGGAGAATATTTACCAAGCATTAGGTTATTGTATTTTTCTATTTCTAAATTGTGTCTTTTTCTTTCCTGTCTGTCTTTTCTCATTTCCTCTATTTGTTCTCTTTTAAGCTCAATAAGAATGTCGTATTTCCTCCCCATCTGATCTAGCTTTTTATCAATGCTGTCCAATTTCTTTGCAAGATCCCCCACGGCACAAGCAACATGGCTTTTTTCTTCTCCATTTAAAATAGCCTTTGAATGTTGAGCAATAGTTTCCTCAAACGTATCAGAGTTACTTTCTGTTTTTCGTTTTTTAGGTGATTGAGCTGATAAAAATTCGATTGAAAATGTGTGCGAGTTAGATGTGGAACTTATCCCGTCATTTATCTCATTATATTCCTGTTCATTGATGTCATCAAAATTTTGGGTTAAATTACATAAAACTGCAATTTCTTTTTCTGTGCACGTTAATTCAGTTTTGTTGTTGGAAATTTTTTTCTGGATGAGCAGTCTACTGTCTATCCACGTCTTAACAAATTGAAATATTTTTTAATTCACTTCCAAAGTTAATCAATAACTCGGTACAAAATTATGAAAAATTTTAAATACCTTTTTCCAGCTTGTTATATCTTTACAGGGTGGACCTGCTTCATTCAATATATCGGTTAACTCCATCCATCTTTCTTCTTGCGTCGCTTTGTTCCCCTTGCAAAAGCCTCGCGCCAAGCTAGGGTGATTTTTCATGTACTCCATTAATATATTGTGTTGAATAACGTTCTTGCGTTTTCCCCTGGTGATAAATTATTTCATTTATAATCTAGCATATATGTATTTTTTCCACTTACATTTTTAAGTCCTTTTTCGTGACAACAATATAAAATTTTTATTTTTGTTTATTTATTTTTGACGGATATGACAACTAAAACATATGTGTGCAGCGTTGCCATTGGCTTTTAATCGAAATCTACGGAATGTGAAACATTAGCAGCGTTACCGCTGTGACCCTAACTCTACGTCTCCACTTAACCCTACGTTTAAACGTGCAAGTACTTGCATGCAAGTTCTGTGTACGTATTACCAACGAAATTTCGAAAAAAATTCCCAACTGTCTTGCAAGTTGCTTGAATGTTTACACGGGCAGGTGAAAGTTCAATTTAAAAATGTCGGCGGGAGCAGAACAACTAAAAAAATTTCTTTATTATTGATATAATTTGCTGTTCATATCCCATAAAATGGGATAGGAACGGTACAAATTTATTAACTTTATAATATTTTCTTGACTTAATTTTGGCTCCATTTTTGATTTTGCTTACTTGTTAATGCAGAGATGCCAATAATACAAAAATATTTCATTTTAAGGGAACCAGATAACATTGAATTTTATTCGTATTTTTTTCTACGATATTTAAGTTTTAAAACTTCATTAACTGCTTGATCTATGTATATTTAAGGAAAATAATATGAAATTAACTTTTAAATTTATTTAAAATCAGTAAAAATACAATAACATTATATTGCATTCCAGTTAATGTGTACTAAACTGTTGATAGGGTAACACTGTTATTTAACTTGTCATTTTACATGTTGCAAGTGTCAAAAAATCACTGTCTTGTAAAATCTTGCAAGTGAGCTGCAAGTGCGAAAAGTGTAAGTGTATTATTAAAAAATTAAGACTGTATTGAGTTTTTCGAACTTGCACCTGCACTTGTAAACGCTAAGTAACTTGAAATGCTGTTGTGACTTGAAGTTATAACTGCGTTGTTAAAAGAAATGCATTAACAATTATGTTAAAACTTTAAAAAAGCACTAATTTGAGCAGTTACACTTAACATTAACTTGAAGTTAATGCTAAAGTTAGCCAATTTATGTTAGGTGTAGACTGCAAGCAAAGGGTCAAATTGACCCTTTTTTTGACGGCCTTGCAACTTTTTCTGACCCTTTTTTTAATTTATCCTCTTGTATCATTTTTAACTAGTTCGTGTTATTTTTTAACCTTTTTGACCCTTTTTGACAATTAATACTTATCGTTTTATTTTAACAGTTATGATAACACAAACGATCGCAACATAAGCAGCTTTCATGTAGATACATACATATTTATGTTTTGAAAACACTTTGTATGTTACTGGGGGTCTGCATTAGCCATGAACTTGGTAGACCGCTCATCTCCATGTTTGTCCATGCTCTGAAATCGATGCCCGAACATATGTCTGAGTATTAATGTTCGCCATGAGATTCGCCGTCACCAACCATTTTCAATAGAGAAAAAAGAGACAGAACAGAATTGGTAAATATTACATCTCTAGTGTACTACCAAAAAATATATTCATAAGGCAGAACATGGACATCGTACGTATTCACCACAACAAATAAGTTGATGAATTTTTTACAGGAAAAATTTAACATATATGTATATAGGCTATGAAACCGAGTTACACAAATATATATATATATATATATATATATATATATATATATATATATATATATATATATATATATATATATATATATATATATATATATATATATATATATATATATATATATATATATATATATATATATATATATATATATATATATATATATATATATATATATATATATATATATATATATATATATATATATATATATATATATATATATATATATATATATATATGTGCTACACATGTGTTACACATATGTCCTGAAAAAATTCCAAAAATTGTGTTACGAGAAATTGATATTTTAAGATATGTACCTAGTTCCAATATATATAAAGTCGAGAAAATATATTACTAATTTGATATTGTTTCATAATTCAATGATATAATTAATTAGTGAGCCAAAGCTTTCATAAAAGAATTAAAGCTATTAGAAAGTATGGCAAATGGCAAAACGTATGAGGCTATATTTAAAATACCTAATGCAGAAATGCTTTGGTTTGAAATCGGCAATTTAAAAAATTGATTTAACGAAAATTTAAACTCAAATTTATATAATTTTGTTGCATATGTATATACTTTGCCACATAGTAGCGGTTCCGCTGAACGTATTTGTTTTTCAAAATTAATACTACTGAAAAATAAATTTTTTTTAAATTTTCACAGGCATGTTCTGAAAATCGCATGGCTTTAAATCACATGTGATTTTAAAATCAATAATGGTCCTGCAGGCGTTTTTAAAATCATATACGATAATGTTCTTTCAGAAATGATATTTGATGCTCTATACAATAGATAAATTAAAAAATAGAGTGAAAATATATCTGCATGACCATTATTGATTTTAAAATCACATGTGATTTAAAGCCATGTGATTTTCAAAACATTCCTTTTAATGTTTGTTTCAGTTGACGGAAAAAAGTCCGCTTATTGTTATAACATGCTTGTAATCTATACATATAATAAAAGTTCGAAAGGGGTTTGTCTATGCATGAAATATTTTATTTGAAAATTTTTATGGTGGCGTAAACAGTAATCTATGTAGGACATCGGAGTACTTTAGATTCCTGCTTCAAACTTACGGCACTTTTTACCACGATAAAATATCTCATTTGGAAGTTAAAATAGAAAAAAAGCGAAAATATACAATCTTACTAATATAAATGTTGCTGGAAATTAGAAATTAGTACTGAAATAGCTTTACTTAGTTCTAAAATACGTATACTTAATAATATCAAGTATACGTATTTTGTTCTAAAGTCTATTCATATGTATAATAAAACTGTGAAAGGGGCGTGTCTGTACATGAAATATTTTTTGAAAATTTTTATGGTGGCGTAAACAGTAATCGATGTAGGACACAAAACACCAACTTTTTTAATTTTTGTCTGTGTCCATCTGTCTGTCCGAACACAAATCACGCAAAAACTACTGAACGGATTTTCATGACATTTGGCATCGGAGTACTTTAGATTCCTGCTTCAAACTTACGGCACTTTTTACCACGATAAAATATCTCATTTGGAAGTTAAAATAGAAAAAAAGCGAAAATATACAATCTTACTAATATAAATGTTGCTGGAAATTAGAAATTAGTACTGAAATAGCTTTACTTAGTTCTAAAATACGTATACTTAATAATATCAAGTATACGTATTTTGTTCTAAAGTCTATTCATATGTATAATAAAACTGTGAAAGGGGCGTGTCTGTACATGAAATATTTTTTGAAAATTTTTATGGTGGCATAAACAGCAATCGATGTGGAACGCAAACACCAACTTTTGGAATTTTTGTCTGCATCACGCAACGAATTTTCCACTGAACGGATTTTCATTAAATTTGTTATGGAAGTACTTTAGAGTCCTGGTTCAAGCTTAATGTACTTTTTATAGTTTAAAATAGAATAAAATCGAAAATACGCAATTTTAATTGAAACATACTATAGTTCAAAATTTCTTTTAGAAACTCAATAGAAATTGGGTATATTTTATTCGTTTTTGGTGGGGAATTATAGCGCCCCCCCCCCCTTGTATTCGCACCTGATTGTCTTATATTTTTATTACATAAAATTGTTTATAAAGTTATGCAATTTTCTTTTCAGGACACTTTTGAAATGCAAACAAAAGCTATTAAATCTGGCCAAAAAGTTCTTATTGTCGATGATCTGTTAGCCACTGGTGGTTCATTGGAGGCAGCTGTCAAACTAGTACGAAAAGCTGGCGGCGAAGTTGTGAAATGTTTGGTTGTAATGGAATTGGAATTTTTAGAGGGACGCAACAAAGTTGATACTAAAGTTCATTCTTTATTTAAATACTAAAACTCAAAACAATTCTCGTAATGGCACAATTATTGCTTCAAAAGGCAATAGCAATAAACAATTTCTACCTGAAGTTATGCATTTACAAGTTGTAAAACAAAATACATGTACATACATATTTTTGTAAAAATTTATTTAATAAATGTGCATAATTATTTTTACAACAACTATATATACTTTTTTTATATATTGGGCTAGTGCAAAATTTTTGCTTATCATCAAATATCAGGAGATTCTGGACATTGTAGGACTTATAATTATAATGAACTGATCTTCCATATTTATATTTGGAGTTTCTTGATGTCTCATATCAACATTTATATTAGCATTCACTTTGCCTTCTAAGATAATAAAATATTTTAATATTACCATAATTTTTTGTGAGTGTAAATGATATTTATAAAGTAATTGTTTGCCAATAATTACGAATGTTTTATTTGTTTGTGACTGAAATAAATTTAAAAGTATATCAATCAAAATCGGACTATTATTTTGAAATTTAAATAAGATTCATTGTTGGCATACTCACACACCCTTTTCGACTCTAATCTATTTAGTTGAAGTACATAGCAGAATTTTATGTAACCCAACTGGTAGTTAGTCACTGCTCATCACATTTTAACACATTTAATTATTTATTTAATAGATAACCTTTAGTAAAAGTCAATTGATAGCAGTATATTAATGAGCAGGGAAACCGAAAGCATGCAATTGCATGTTTTTTCCTGTGCGATGTATGTAGACACAAATAAGATATTTATACGTTTCAGAACTTTTTAAAAATTTGGGCATCTATTTGTTAGAGCATATTTTTGCATACTTTGCCCTTTACAGCATGCTTATGCATATTTCACACTTAGTCGCATATTTATGTTTTTTTTATTTTTTGTGGCTTTTTTCGTGCACATTTAGACTTTTTTAAATTTTAATACGCATATTTACAAAAAACCAAAACAATCTGCTTTGCCATAGAAAAACTTTGACATTTTTCCACATTTAGAAATTTTTTTTTGCGATTTTAAATTTAATTTAATATATTTGTTCCCCAATTACTTAAAAAATGTTCCTCATTCCACTAATTTATTCCCAGTTTATTATTTTTTATGTACTTTTGAGGATTTTTTGAGCAATTTCAATTTTGTCGAGATTGTTGGCTTATTTGCATTTCATAGAAAAATAGCAGGACGAGAATAAGTCTCGTTTTGAGAATATTGAACCTATTTAAGCGATTTTCCTGATTTGTTGCTAATAGGAAAAACAAAATATGAAAAACATGTAAAAATATGTGCCATGTGTTGGTAAACATTTAAGTCCATAAATTATTTCGGTTCTTGGTGACCAACATTTTATATTCGGACAGATAGAAGACCAGGCTGGCATTGTTAAATCGACTCCCATATCCATAAGGAACCAGAATATATATAGGTGGCATGCAATAATGTCCAATTAAATAGTGTCTATTGACGTTATTTTCCCGTTGAAAAGGAAATAATCGGGCCTGTTCTATAAGTCATGAAATGTCAAATCACGGTGATTTCAAAAAATCAACAAAGGCTAAATTATTGCTTTTGTAAATTGGTCGCTTTGTAGCGTTGGAAGCTCGAATAAAATATTCTATTGTAAATGAAAAGAACTTAAATACCGGAAAAAGCCCACTAACAAGTGAGCTATTAACAGTTTGTTTTTGAAATCACTGTGATTTTCAGAAAAGCTCCGAATGTCCATAAAAAATGCAAATAAGGGCCTTGTAAATGGTATTGCAGAGTAAAGATTGATTGCATAGCCGGACCTAATTGTTTCCATCTCTGGGTATGTCGAATTCGCA
Organism: Panzeria rudis; assembly: GCA_956483635.1. Taxonomy (NCBI): domain Eukaryota; kingdom Metazoa; phylum Arthropoda; class Insecta; order Diptera; family Tachinidae; genus Panzeria; species Panzeria rudis. The sequence goes on along the minus strand of OY101448.1, from coordinate 156,220,770 downwards.
GACCTTAGATTTTCGATATACCTATGGACATTATATAATATTTGAAGTGGAAGTAATGTCCGTGGACGTTATTTTCTTGGTCATTATTGCATGCCACCAATATATGTATATAATTCGTGGTGTCAGAGATTAATATTATAAAAATTATAAACGAAATTATAAAGTTTTAAGAGCATATTTTTTAAATTTTGGGAGCATATTATCAAATTTTTAGTGCATATTTAATGCGCATAAAGGAAATTTTCTTAGGTAATATTTCCGGTTTCCCTGCCAGTGAGTAATTATTAGACAGACATATGAGAACTAATCTCAACGTACGATTATTGAAGTATTATTATTATAAGCTGGCAATTTTCAAACCTGTATTACAAAGTGTTAGCCGTAAGATATGAACTTTGACTTTAACTTATAATAGGGATGTAATTTAATATTAGTTTATAACATGATACATTAAAATATATATCGTCAGCTGAAATGCAAAACCACATAACTAAAAAAAATCGAAATTGCTTTTATCATAAAACTAACCAAACTAAAAACGAAAATAATAACATTAAATTAAAAATACGTGATAACGTTATTTAATTAGGTAGGCTTAGGCTCATTAAATTTCGATCAAATTATTGTTTTTATTTAAGAAAGAAATTCTAAAGCATGTAAATATTTAACATTCAAAGAAAAATTTAGATGAACGGAAGGTTGAACTGACAGCTGTTTCGAGACTAACACAGTCTACTTATCAGAGCCCTTTCCTACTAGTTTTAGTAAGCTCAATTAACAGACTGTCGCCATCTCGCGATATTCTCGATATTCTCAATGCTGGCATTTTTTTAATGCTTATTTTGCCCAAGTTTTTTGGAACAGTACACATTCATGTTTTAGCTAAATGCCTTTAGAATTTTAATAATTGAGTTAACAATTTTTTTAGTCCAACTGTATGGTTTTTATCCAAAGTTATTAGTTAGGCTTAAGGTCATTTTCAATTTAATCTTTCGATCAAATTATTTTTTTTTATTTAAGAAAGAAATTCTAAAGCATGTAAGTATTGAACATTCAAGGAAAAATTTTGATGTACGAAAGGTTGAACTGACAGCTATTTCGATACTACCACAGTTTTGATCGAAAGATTAAATTGGAATACAGAACACACCCGTATATGAAATGAACACTTTCATATTGTTGTATATCAACTCATAGTGTAGAGCTCCATTTTAAGAAAATAAAAATATGTTAAAGTGGATTTCGCAAAAAGTGGTATTTATTCCTTTCTGCCAAATGGTGAATCACGTGGCAGGTGACACGCCAACTTGAGACATTAAAAAACGAACAGCCTATTGTTCCTTCTAGACCACCAGTATACCCTGTAAGCAAATCACCAATATTAGTATGTTGGTATAAGTTCTACATGTGATAGGCGCCACGCCCACTTGTACAATTCTGAAAATTTTCCAAAAGCAATGCACAATATCAACAGAGTTATCGCTACAAAATTTTAAGGTTCTCCCTATACTAGCTTTCAAAATATCTCAAAATAAATATTTTCTCTTTAAGGGAGGTGCCACACCCACATGTAAAATCCAGCCTTTTTTGTAGGACAACGCATATTATAAAAAGCTTTACTCATACAAAATTTAAAGTTTCTTGCTGCATTAGCTTCAAAGATAATCCAAAATAAAAAAATTTTATATGGGAGGTGCCACGCCCACTCATTTTGTTGTTACCATTTTCTTTAAAACAATTCATAAAATCAATGGAATAGGTAATACAAAACTTTAGTTGTTTTACCGTATTAGCTCTCAAAATATTTCAAAGGAAATATTTTCTATACATATATGGGAGGTGCCACGCCCACTTGTGAACTCCTTAATAGTATAACTTTTAAAACAATATAAAAAGAGTTTAAAACAATATAAAAGAGTTAGTTCCATAAATATCATAAAATAAAAATTTCCTCTATATGAGAAGTGCTACGCCCACTTAAAATATTTAAAAATATATAGCTATAGCCTATTGTTTCTTCCAGACAATCAGTATATACTGTGAAAATTTCAGCAAGATTGGTTCACTGGTAAAATAATATTTAACAATAATAAGTTATTCCCAGAAAATCCCCAGGTCCCCAGAACTCGAAATTTTCATCCCCAACCATGAAAGTAAATCCCCAATTTGTCGAAAAGTTCCCTAAACTGGGAACGCTGATTGTATCAGAAACAGAGAATGCCAAGAGAGCACAATACCAATCCAAACAACAATAGCAACAGAATGGTGGGGTAGCAAACAAAATCATGCACAAGGGTGGTGGAAAACAATATTTATAAACAAACTTTTTTTATTTTAAAGTTGGGGAAAACGAGAGGGCAACATGAAAATCCACGAAGCAACAACAATAAAACGTCCACACAGACAGAGCACAAAAGCAACTTGAGAATCTCATCTACGAGTACTTGATGCACAAAGAAGTAAAAATATACCACCTATTGATTTAAATTTCATTGCGAGTAATAACGCGAACGTAGACAGTGTGATATGCTAGGGTATGTTGGTTAAAATTCGAAAGAAAATTAATACAAAAGCATAATGAAATGTGAAAAATATTTTAATGCCTAAAAAAAAATCTTGAAAAAATAAGCAAAAATGTGATTTTAAAAATTAAAAAAAAAAACAATTTTACCCAAATAATGATAAGAGTAAAGTACGGCCACAACAGAAAGAAAGCCTTTGAAAAGGCACGAATTGTAAATAAAAAATACTTATAACAATAATAAATAAATTTGTTAATTAGCAGCTATTTATTGCAAAGTGTAATTAAAAAATTAATAAATCTCAGCAATAATTGCAATCAAGACTTCTCAACTGACTGCTAATATAAACACACCGAAAATTAAAATAAATAAATAAAAAATCATACTTAAGTGAGAAGAAATTTAGATTAAAGTATTCAAAAATGTGATGAATGTGTTTTTCTTTGTAAAGCTAAAATTTTTTTGTTTAAACAAAAGAAAATAAACAAACAATTGTGGCAAAGTTTATTGTGGCAACGTTATTTATTTGTGAGAAATGAATAACAAAATTAAAAAAGTTTTTCTTTAAATCTTTGAGCTATTTTATAATCATTAAAAAAACAGAAAAAAATCAATAATACTTAGCAAAACCTTTAATACAATGTTTCATTATTACTAGTTGTTGGCCAGAATTGATACAAACACAACACCAGAGATATGTAAAAAATAACTATATATGTAAAAAATAACTAAAATTGCGATAAGCTTTTATTTATAAACTGGTCAACTGCATTTTACTTACTAGCTTTTCCCCAGCAACGTTATTCATACTCATTTTAATATCTAAAGATATTATTTTATTTTTGGTTTTATTTCATTTCATTTTTTCTCGAGTAAATCCCATTTTGGGAAAAATTACTTTGAATTCATACAAATTTGTTTGACTTCCGTTTCCGCTGTCCCAGTTATTTTTTACACCAAAAAGGAAGAATACCATGATTAACCAACAATCCCACCGCCAATAGCGTTTGTTTATCTAAAAGACAAAAGCACTACAAATGAATGCGTAATAATGGTTGTGTTTTATCTTCAATGCACCCTTCACTTGAGTTTCATAGGAAGAACTACATTACACTATACAACAATTTCGAACTTTTTTTTAAAATTACGGGGTTCTGTAAACCGATTCTGGTAGAGGAGGAAAAAATATACGTGTGTCGGCGTTTTGCAAAGGTCACATTGGAGTTTTATTTTAAGGGAGGGAGGAGGGAAGTTTTTTCTCCCCTTTTGGTCTGGGGCCCGTTTCTCAAAACTACAAGTTACAAATCTACTAGTAAAATACACACAAAACAACAATAAAATTTGTAAAAGTGTTGTTGTTTTGTGTATATTTTACTTGTAGATTTGTAACTTGTAGTTTTGAGAAACGGGCTCCTGATCGTACAGGATATCGGTACATGAAACTATTTGATTTTTACAGCTGAGGTATATGGTAGGTACAGCAACTTTATAGAAAATATTAGGGCAAAAAATTTTCTGAAACATTTTAACCCTCTAACTAGAGTATGCAAAAACCGGTACCGAAAACCGGTTAACCGGTTTTTTGCCTTTCTGAAAATAAACCAGTTTCGAATAATTTATGATTTCGAATAATTCGGCATGACGGTTCTTATGTGTTGAAAAATAAACTGTTGAAATTTCGTCATCCTGTCCAATATATTATTTTTAAAATATTATGTAAAAAACATATTTAGAACTTTTTAACCGACTTTAAAAAAAGGAGAAAGATTATCAATTCGTCACGTATTTTTCTTTTGTATGTTCCCTCAAAACTCCGCCATTTATGAACCGATTTCGGATTTTTTTTCTCTATACAAAAGGATGTACTGCCAGATTGGTCCCGTTGAAAAGTGGGCGGGTCACGCCCATATAAAGTAAATACACTTTCATTTTCAACTACTTCTACTCAACTGATTCTTATGAAACTTTCCACACACATTGAGCTTCTGTTTAAATACTACATCAGTATCAAAAAAGTGGGAAGTGCCACGCCCATGAAAAGTAAAATAGCATTTTAACTACTTCTACTTAGCCGATTCTTATGAAACTTCGCACATACAATAAGTTCTCGTAAAAGTGCATGATGATAATATATGGGGGCGGTGCCACGCCTATTTTGTAGTCGGTTTTTTTGCAAGAATTATTAAATTTATCAAACCAAATCCACATAAAAAAAAATTTGCATTACATACTTGAAGTTATTTCTCTAAAAGCAATTGCTTATATGCTTTAAAACAAAAACTTAAATTACTATTAATTACGCATTGAAATGTACCGCCTTCTTTATTCAGTGCCGATAGCTTACCGACTCGTACCACCTTACATATCAAAAAGTTTATTGCGTGCTCTACTTTATGGATAATTAGTAACAAAATGCAAATTTTATAAATATCGATCCAGTAGCTTAAATTCTAATAGATTTCCAACGAATATTACAAATACCATTTACTGAAAGAGCGAAATTTTACCTCATTAGTAGCATTTCAAACATTTGTCTTTCATACAAGCTTCGTCCTGAGGTCTTTAATATAGCAACAACAAAAAAGAATCATCCAAATCGGTCGTACCTTTTTCAGTAAAATTTCTTTAGGAAATAAATCTATTTTTTGTTTCAAAATATTCAAAACGAAAGTACTTTTCAAGTGTGTGGGTGTATTCACTTAATTGCTTTTCATAATATATGGTTCATTTTGTTCGTAAGACACCTGTCCTGAAGAACAATAATTAACAGGTGAAGTGTTTGCAATTTTAAATGTTCTATAAAGAAAAAAATTGTAATTTGTGAATAACTCGGAAAGAGTTGATCAAATCATAAAACTACATTGGGATAGTTTTCAGATATTTTGTGTAAGGCATCTTTTGGTGTTTTTTGGTGGAAATATTAGACATGCCGATTAAAAAAAGATTGTAGCTGATAGGAAAAAAACTGAGGAATCTATATTTAGCGCATTAAACAGCTTTTATATATATATATATATATATATATATATATATATATATATATATATATATATATATATATATATATATATATATATATATATATATATATATATATATATATATATATATATATATATATATATATATATATATATATATATATATATATATATATATATATATATATATATATATATATATATATATATATATATATATATATATATATATATATATATATATATATATATATATATATATATATATATATATATATATATATATATATATATATATATATATATATATATATATATATATATATATATATATATATATATATATATATATATATATATATATATATATATATATATATATATATATATATATATATATATATATATATATATTTGTTCCTTTTACTCCTGCAGGGCGCAATTACGGTATCGGTAATCAGGGCTTATTTAAGACGAATGGCTGATTCGGTTAGAGTGACCGATCCTGGTGTTGGGGCTGCCAACATCGCCTCCAGGCATGCAGTGATTGCGCTGGGATTTACTCCATGCGGCTAATAGGGTTATACCGCCTGTGGTCGGTTGTGATATTGTATTTGTTCGTTGGAGCCAATTGCTCGCCACGACGTTACAAGGATCACAGGCAAACTCGGCATTTAGTGGGAGCTCGAAAGCCCTCCGAGACTCTCCCCTTATAACCGCTGACTGTCCGCGACTGCCAAAGGCAGCCACTCCACATATCTGCGGAACGTACCACTATCGGACATTAAACAGCTCAGCTTAGTAGTTTTGTTCCAAAAAGTAATTTCGCTGTAGTCCTGTGTAATTAAATTACTTTGAAACAACTTATTTCAAGGAAAAGATCCCATGAATGTGTATAGTATGTATTATAAAGATTTTTCGCAAAAAGTGAAAAAATAAAATTTCCACATACATTTTATAAAAACCGGTTAACCGGTTTATTTGCACAAAACCGTATTCGAAACCGGGTTTTTTAAAAAAGCAATTTTTCGAATAATTCGAAAACCGGTTTCTTGGAAAATTCCAGTTTTTGCATACTCTAACTCTAACTCTTCGTTTTATGGATCTTTTTGTAAATTTCTTAAAAAAGGAGCGAAAAACTCCTCTTCAGCGGCGATATAGCGTTAAAAATCTGCTAAAAAAAATATTCCTCGTGGTCTTGTACATAAAAAACTCACACATATTATGCCTTAAATGTAAGGCTTACACAATTGTTTTATGCCGGGTACGAATTGTGCATAAGTACGAAATTAACCCTTAAACACATTTTAAGTTTTGAATGTTTTCTAGCGTCCGAATTAAGTGTGGAGCTTTGGTTTATTTAAACACCCATAGTAAAACATTTCAGCCCCCTATATGGCCGCTGAAGGGGAGTTTTTAGCCCATTCTTTCAGAAATTTACAAAAATACCCATAAAGCGAAGAGTTAGAGGGTTAAAATGTTCCAGCAAAATTTTTCTCGTAGCGTTTTACATAAAAGTGCTGTGCACATCTTATATCTTAAACGTAAGACTGACGAAATTTCCTATGCCGAGTAATAATTATGAATTGTGAATAAGTATGAAGTTAACCCTTAAACATAGTTTAAGTTTTCAATGATTTCTGGTGTACAAGTTGAGTATGGAGCTTTTTTGACTTTGAAGATCTACAATAAAATTTTCTGGCCAACATTTTTTTAGAACATTGTATTCCCGCACTTTCCCTTTTTAGGGGTGTTTTTTACGATTTTTTAGAAAAAAGCCAAAAATGGCCGTTATGTGGGGAAGTTAGAGGGTTAATATGTTACACAAAAATATTTGGCCTAATATTTTCTACAAAGTGGCTGAACATATTATACACCTCAGATGTAAAGAACAAATAGTTTTATGTACCGATATAGATCAGGCCAAAATGGGGAAAAAAGTTGAGTGCGCATGAAGAACGTCGCGGCCAAATTTCACTTGAACGTTTAGTTAGCAATATAATTATCTATAACTTCCATAAGATCATTTGTAGGCTACATTTAAATGGTAATTAGAAAAACTCTGAACATATTGGATAAACCGTTAAGAAATTCATTATTTGACATATTGTCATAATTATAATTATTTTAAATGAAATTTATTTGTTGATGGTTATTAAGCAAGTGTCTATATGCATTTCATTGGCGCTTTTACCAAATCGTTAGTAGACTTCAACTGTTCA